>VZRV01001681.1:11818-55570 GCA_013398115.1 Falcunculus frontatus | reverse complement strand
ACAAAAAAACACCAGTCTGTGATGCATGAAAAACTTGTAGAACACGTAATTCAAAGAATGGTACAAAGCCAGAAAAATCCTCATGATTTTGGGAGTGCTTTTCAAATCAGCAGCAGCACAAGTAACAAGTACATGTAATGAGACAGAACTAAAATGAACTTAAGACAAATGCTAAATATCGATGTAACAATCAAGGACCAAAGCAAACGTAGAATAAAAAAAGGGCCCATGATTAACAGTCCTACATTTCTTCCTCAGACAGACAATTCCATTAATGCTGCAAACACTGTCATGTCCCTTGTGGAGAATTAATAGGAATGCCATCTTTTCAGGAAAGGCACAACCACTTTCCTGCAGGCATGGAAATTTGGCTTCATTTTCAAGAGGACATTTGCTTAACTCCCAAGTGTTTCCTGGGCACAGTCAGGTATCTCCTCAAGCCTTACTGCAGCTTTTTATAGAAAGTATCTCCAAACATATTTACTGAAGAAGCCCTTATAATAATTTTACAGACGGGGAAACTGAGGCACATGTACTTGCAACAGTAAACCCCCGGACATCAAGCCATAGGATTTTTTTCTTTCAATGTTTCTCCTTTGTGGGAAATATGAGCATCCCCTCATGTCACTGTTGAGGGATTTTACGTGCTCCTCCGCTGCCTGTTCAGTTCAGCAGCTCATACACACACTGTGCTGTATCCTGGCACAAACCACGGACCCCAGATCATGGTTTCAGAAAGTGAGGCATTGCTCATCACAGCTTTTAAAGCAGAAAGACACTAGCTGACCTCTTCAGCAGCACTGGAATATTCTTCTCTTCTGTTGTACTTGCTGCCATATTATCTTCCCGTTTATTTTAAGTCCTGCTAAGCCCAGTGGAGAGGGTTTGCAGTTTATATTGCACACACTGATCCTCCTCCTGCTTGTTTTTTGTAGCATATGGCCATTGAGGTTATAGCCTCTCTTTCACTTCTGTGTCTAGACTGATTACCTTAAATTTTTTTTAATACCAAAATCTATATGACACTTCCCTCTGCAGGCATCTCTTCTGTCCAAACTCTGATTATATCTCCACCTTTTTTTCCTTAACTACTCTGGATAGCTACAACACACAAGTGCAAAGTCTGTACCACCACCAGAGGGTTCAGATGCAAGGAGGAAAAATTAGTGCTTGTGCTCAGATTTTTGTTAGCTACTAGCAATAACATTGCCCTATTTGTTAACTGCTAATAATTAGCTAATGCTAAACCTTAGCGATAACAGCGGTCTTGTCTTCTTTTACCTCCACTCTGTATCTTGTCACCAAAAAAACGCCCACACAATTTTCCATTTCCTTTCCTGTTCTAGGCAATTTTCCTCTTGGTTTCTGCACAAATCATTCATGGCAGGTCTTCCTGGCATGTCAGGCACCTGGTTTTCTCACAGACCAGGCAGTCCTCCTTGGAGAAAACCCATGTCTACACAAAAAGGAGAAAGACCACAGGCTGATCTGTTCAAAATATTTTGACTATGAGCATTCCCTAAGAAATTAACCTTTCCAACTGAAATGCTGAGTTTCATTCAGAACTCGTTCAGTTTTGCATTAGATGCTACCCAGCACTCTGCTGGTTTTGCTAACACATTCATACCATTCTCATGGTCAGCCCCAAACCACTGCGACCTGAGCCACCTTTGTGCCAATCACTGACCTCAGACCCTGAGCTGGAGATGGTTCTGAGAACGAAAAGGAATTCACAGCTGAGTACTGTTTTTTAACAAAAGTAACAGAGTTAAACAAAGAGTTAAGGCCTGATCCTCAGGTAACACAAATCAGATCAGATACATTAAAGTAAAATCTATTTATACCAGCTGTGGTTCTTTTAACATAATTTCAAAGCATTTCTGTCATCTGCTACTAGCTTTACCAGGGACAGAAGGCAGAAAATTTACCAAAAGCCAAGGGAAAGAGATAGTAATAGAGATCTCTTAGTGATGATTGCAGAATCGATATGATGATGACGGAGACCAAAGGCTATGAATCATCTTGTTAAATTTAACTGGGCTGCAGGACTGCCCCAGAACAACAAACAAGTAACAAAAAAAAACCCAAAGCGACTCATCTGAGCCCCATGGCTACTAAACCTGTGCAGATGATGTGGTGCTGTCCCAAGTGCCACATCACCAGGATGCCAAGGGACATGCCAGCCTTTGCAAGCACTGAGCTGGCACAGCATGCTGTGTCCTCGTGCCTGCCCCGTGTCCTCGGGACAGAGCTGGGCTTCCGGGGCTGGATGAGCTGTAGATGCCCAAAAGGGAGAGCAGAACAAGGGCGACGTTGTTCCCTGTGTATCGCCTGGGCTGCCAGAGTTCACAGCACTGCTTTTCCTCAAAACTTTTTTAAGGGAGGAAGTTACCATCATTCATTTTGACATTCAAAAAAATAATAGTGGTAATACCAGGGGAGGAGAGAGGGAGAGTGCCCAGCAATGACATGGGCACAGAGGTATGCAGGGAATGAGGAGGGAAGCAGCCCAGCTGCCCAGGGCCCATGAATCTCATCAGCTGGTCGATGACCTTTTGTGTGCTGCCCACTGTTGAAGGTTTCTGACGTGCAAAGTCCTCCTCTCTGCTCTGCAGGGACAACAGCAGCTCAGGAGTTATTAAAACAGGGCCTGATCACAAGTCAGAATGAATAAAACCACTCAGAAAAGAGAGAGACAAAAGGTACGAAAACTTTACATAAGCAAGGATGCAGGTCAAAAATCTCCTGAAGGGATGGGTGTTTTGGGGCACATCTATTTTTGTCTTCCCAGGTGCCACTGCTGCAGAGGAGGGCTGTTAACATCAGTTTCGATGCTCACACTGAGTCCTGGAGAGAGCAACAGCTCTTGGTTGGACGAATATCAGTTTGCAAAAAAAGAATACAATGAGAATTTCATTGTCACTTTATAGGACATCATTTCTGATCAGAAAAAGAGCTGAGGCAGTGACTTTCTCCTTGTCTTTGCCACCATCACCACCAATTGTTTTCACCTGTGCCTTGAAGAATGTGAAATTTTGAGAGCACTGGACCATAAAGTCAATCATATTCTTTCTCTGCCTAAATAATTAAGCACTTTTGGTGCCAAACTGAAGGGACTCCAACAAGAGAAACCTTAGCTTCTTCTGCAAACTGTAAGTTACATATAGTTTACACAAACACAAATAGACTGATGGTCACAGTATATATATAGTTCTAGCCTAAAAGGTAACATTTTCATTTCAGGGCAGAACACAAGTTTCCTGGATCTTAATTTTATTTTCACAGGAGGGAAGTTCTCCACAGAGACATACAGCTGGCTGATGGCTTCTTGTAGGAATAAGCCAAGCTTCAAAATGGAAGGGGCTGAGTCCCTGCATAACAAACAGATGGGCAAAATTTTCAGAATTTTCAGCTTGGACATTATTTTTAAATGTGATGGGATCACTGAGACATGATATAGTCATTGTCACACCACGAATTCTTTGCCTGCCACAGATCAGGAACTGTAAATAAACTCCCAAGGTAACCGATACTCTCGTGCAGGCTTTAATCTATCAAATATGGTAATTGTTAGCACCATCTAACAACTTGCTGGCTTGCAAATTAATCACTCAGTCTTAGCAGCAAGGTGCATCTTTCTATAGCAATCGCTTGGCACATGAAGTGTGGCTAATAAGATGCCTCTAATTTAAGAGTCTCACAACATCCCCCTTAAGGAGGTAATTGCTCACACCGAAGGCCTCAATCCCAAAAAGGCTGCAGAGAACCACACTCAGCATCACTCACCAGCTGCCCCCTACCACTAGAGAGAAGTGGGAGCAACCCACCTCTGGCTGGAGTGCCAAGGAGGACACCACAGGATAGGAAAAAAAACACTATGGGATTGCAACTTACCAATATATACACAACCTATTGGACCAGAAGGGTTATGTCCGTATAATATCATCTCTGACCCAGATATACACACCTGATTATTCACAGATTTTTAGTAATTTTGAGTTAATAAATGTGAACAGTATGGGTTCAAAACCCATAGGCTTATGGCTCCTTCCTTCTAGCAGCCCCTTACCCTCTTGCTGTCCAGACCTACTCAAGCATCAAAGTCTTTCCTCGTGCAAAGTCCTCTTATGCCCCTAACCAGTGTTCAGCTATGCCCACCTGTCCCCACGCCCTTCTCCAGCCAGTCCCTTACCCACCTGCTCCTCAAGGTGGTCACCAAGCTCTCATGGTCTTCAGCCTCAGGGCTTTCCCCCAAAGCTTTACCTGTATTGTTGATCAAATTAACTATCCTCTTCTTGGTGCCTCCTTGCAACCCTTCTCAGACATGAATCTGTTTTTATGACACCAAGTTTCTCTTGGTTGAAGGGTGAAGAACTCATCTGTGCTCTAGGATACTGCAATGTCACAAATGCTGACAGCAGGGTTGATGCCTTTTCTACAGAATACCTTCAGAGTCTGCAGTGGTTTCCAAAACAGGGTGGTAAAAAAGTCTAAGAAAACAGAGGAGTCAACTCATTACAGAACATTAATGCAAAAGATTAGGTCCAGGTAAGACTTCAGGCCTTTCCTGAAGAAAACTGGGAAGGAAGGGAATTTACTGTCCATCTCCAAAATTGGTTAGTAAATGCACCATCTATGCTAATGTGGCAATCAACTGCCTATTTGCACAAGTTCATTCTGATAACAAAATGAGGTATTTTTGTTAAGCACGACTCCCCCTAAAATCACAAAGATGGAGCAGTGCATCCTGCACCTAATTCAGGGATGTGACACCAGACTAAGCAGGCTGAGTCCCCCCAAGCACAAAATGAATTTGTGAACAGTTCAGAGATCCCATCTGGCAAGCACTTTTATCTCTGAAGTTAGTAAACAGCACAGCACTTGCTGTGTCTCCATTGCTTCTTATAAACTAGACTTGAAAGCCACCAAGGCTACCACAAGGCTTCACCAAGTACCTGTGAAATCTGAAAGGAGGTAAAAAACAAGTCCTTTTTCTAATTTACTATGCCCAAGAACAGAACAAACCTAATTCTCCACTTCTTTGAATCTTTGTGAACATAGAGGCATCCAAAGCCAGCAGGGTGGATGGCACATCCCTTACACTCTCAGGTGATACAAGTGACGAGCAGCTGATAAACAGCTTTGAAAGAAGTTTGCTGCACATACAAAACAACATCTAAGGGAACAAGAGAAAGATCATCCAAGGCTATCGTCAGTATCCAAAATGTTCCCCCCACAGCAGCTTGAGCACTTTTGGTAAAGGCACTGGAGACCAAACTATACAGTATTAACTAATAACGCTAAAAGTTCCCCTTACACCACTTTTTTTTCTTTTCTTTTCTATGGAAGTCATCAAAATACCTACTTTGAGCACAACAGCAAATCACTGCCAATCTTGTGAGACTGAACTACTTCTAAATTGGGAACTGTGACAGGAGAGTAGCACAGCACTAAGGCTTACCTAAGGAAATGAGTCACTTCAATTAAAGCAGCAGCTATAGAATTTAATAGAATAAATTGATGTCAACTAATTAACACTTATGATCCTTATTATCAGTGGTTTTATAGAATTGTAGCCTAGCTATCACTATATCAACGTATAGTTAATTATCTGATGTACAGGATCAAACCCCATTATACTTCCTCCTGCCAGTATATAACTGCTTGCTTAAGAAAGGCATAGTTGACTGATTAATCAATTCTAAGTTCAAGAGACCAGCATATTATCAGAAGGGCTGACACTATATTGAGTGAGTTGGCACTCGCATTTTTAATTTGGTATTCCATTTCTTAGTTAAACTTCATTGCCTACCTTATTTATATAAGCCTTTTATCTTCTTGGAAAGCAGGAGGTACCTCTCCAGTAAGATTTATTCTTAGAATGCAGTCGCTTTTACTTTTCCTTCACATCCTTCTTTCTAACACCACCGTGGCCCAAACCTCCCTTCCTGCTGCACCTGCTGTGCAGGAACACAAAAAAGGTGTACAACTGTTTAGCATATGCTCTCCTCACATGATAAAAAGTGGGAATGAAACCTGGCTGTTCCCATATGACAAATTTGCTTTGCTATTTTCAGCCCCAATGATACAAGAAGAGGAGCACAAGGGTTTTTCCTGTACAGCTCCAAGTCTTATGGCTCAGCATGGCAGCACAGTAAATAAGCTTAGAAATTGCAATGTAAAATAAGTAAAAACAGCCAGACAAAATCTGCTTCAAGTCCTCGCTCCTACAGATGCACAAAATCACACAGGTCTCCCCTGCACACCCTTCTGCAAATATGTGAGTAACTGAGTGAGTTTCACTCTCACCACTTGAAAAACTTCACACTCATGTGTCTTCTCCAGGATTAAATTTTTACATGCTCTGGGAGCAAGGGAAAAGTGTCAGCATAGTTTACAAACCAGAGGATGATAGTGAGACCACAGGCACTCGGCTTTACGTCCTAAGGGAGCAGCTGGGAAATGAGCCCCATAAAGGCCACACAGCACCAGTGACCCCTCACACTGGAGGCAGCAGCAGTGTGCCCTCTAAGAGGCCATTTCCAGCCGCTGACAAAGCGGGTGACACAGCCACAGCTCTGCCCTGGGATGGCTGCAGCCCCCCACTGCTACTGACAGGACCAGGCAGCCTGCCACCACACCTTACCTGACCTCCTGCTCCCAGAAATGCTGCTCCAGGTAAATCTGACAAAGGAAAGAGCCATAGTTTCTGTGAGGGCAGGATCCCACCAAGTCAGTGACCTTTCCAGAAGCACAAAGACAAAGGCACGTCCCTCTCCCACTTGCAGCCCAATCCCATAAAGCTTTTTACACACACTTAAGCTCATCTTTCCACATTAAAGTACTTATGATGAACTTTAAGCACCATCTTATGTACCATGGAAGTTTCCTAAGGTGCCTCTGGAGAGCCTGGTCCTTGCCTGCTTGTTGAACTGGACTGGTCTGGCATTAAAAGAACACCGCTTCCCTCCAGAAGGATTGTCGTTAATTGAACCAACCAAAACAGTCTAAACACAGCAAATCAAATGCACTGAGATCTGATCAAAATTGTTCCCAAAATGAACTTCCTAAATCCCATTTTGATCCTTTCAGCCACCTTCTAGCATGAGTGCTCCACAGAGGCTACTCTCCAACATCCTGCATCCCAATCCCATGGACAATGATGCAGGGTCCATCCACTGGAGAGGGTAGGACCCTCAGTGAAGACACCCCAACATGTGTTTCCCACAGGTAGGTGCTCAGCCCTGAAATCAGATTCTCCCTTTCCACGTGGGCACACCACTTCCATAAGAAAAAGCGATATGTAGTCACTAATTGCTCTAATTTATTACTGTGTGCCAGTTCACTCCCAACATCATTTAAGCCCAGGTTAGGAGCCAGATTGCTAAATAAGCTTTAATCATAATAGTCCTCAAAGAACAAAAGGCAGGCAGAGAGGAGCCATTTTGCTTTCATCTGTCTTCTCTTGTTGCCAAAGCCCTCTCAGATGGTTCCCCCATTTATCACTTGGATAGCAATCGTTAGCTCTTCTCATTCCAGCTCCTACAGACTGATGACGGTTGTTAGATTTTTATTTACTTTTTTTCTCTAACTACGCACAGAGTTAGGGCTGTAATAACTCCTGTTCTTTTATAAAAGTTCTCATTTAAAAGGGAAGTACTGAAAATCGTATACAACCCCACACAGTCTGTACAAAGACATGCGCCCGGATAATGAACAAACAAGGAGATTTTAAAGCAAAATGTAAGCACTCAAATACTCCAAGTCCTGTTTACAAAAACTGCATTCTACTCTCATGGCATTTCAATTATCTTATTAAAAACACACCTCAAACCAAGTCATTCTGGGTTAGAATTGCAGTTGTTTGCTCAAACATATGAAGTATTAAGCTCCAAAGAACATACGAAATGTGTAATCTCGACCACAGGCTATGTGACTATCTTCATGGCCAGTGATGGAACTGTATTCATCTGGTTACCCCCAACTTCATGGGACCAGCACTGGGCCCAGGGCAGCCACAAGTGGCACATGGCCAGAAGAGCCACCAGCAGCATTCCCACAGCAGAGTCTGCTGGGTGGGACTCATTGAAAGAAGATTTTGTTCCCCAAAATGAAATTGCCTTGATTTGCCTTAAGGAGGAGGCACTGCCACCACCTCCCCTTTTCCTGCCTGGGGAGGTACAAGGGGCAGAGCAGGATCATCTCCTCTCCACCTGTCAGCAGTGCCACAGATCCAGTCCTGCTCATTTATTCCCTCACTGCCAAACACAAACCAGCCAGAGTAGTTGGGATTTCTTGCAGAATATTTCCATACACAAAGTGCAGAGCAAGAAGAAAGGATCCTTTTCCAAAGCCCGATTTCTCACAGAGAATTTCTATTTACAAGCGCACATGTATTTTTTTCTCCATTTTGAAAAGGTGCTTTCTCAGTTTCAGCTTGCTTTCAAAGACCACTTGCTCCCCAGTTTTGCAAAACATCTGGATGATCATTTCAGGATCTTAAAAACGTTTAATTTCATTTTCATGTAAAAATAAAGACAAAAAGAAGCGGGATGAGAAGGGGAGGGGGGCAAGAATTAACAGCTTCTTTTAAGCTACGGCAGTGTGAAAATTCGGCCGCTAGGAGCGAAAAATAAAAATAAAAACACAAGAAGAACAGTTTTCTTCTAGAGAACTTTGACTTAAACCAAACATATTCTTAGTGGAAAGTTATTAATGTGAAAAAGTTTGACCAGCTCTAGATGTAACAGATATAACTGGCCTCAGTGAATGAACAGATCTTTGACAGTAATTTATTCAAGACCACAAAAATATAGGAGCTGAATGCTCACCACCTTTAGTATCCAACCCACCACCTCTCATCAAAAAGCATCTCATCTGTCAAAAAAAGAAAAGAAAAAAAATACTCTATAAGCTGAAAACTGCTGACTTACATTTGTTCAGCTAATGTCCAATTATTATTACATGAAACTCCACATGGAAAAAAAAAAGTCTAATAAGAAAGCTAATGAAAATTGAGTATTTTACAAGAAAGTTACCTAAGCATAAAGTCAACTGGATATTACACTGCTATTCAAATCCAGGGGTATCAACAAGGGAAAAGCTAGCATTCATGCAGGAATGAGTTCTGAGACATGGAGGAATAGAGTGAGCCAAAATTTTCCCAAAGTCCATTCTCATCATGCTAACTTTAGTTTTTTCCCTAAACGTGCATTTTAACACAACACCAAGCTTTCCATACAGTATTTGAAAAGAGTTTCCTTTGCATCACTTTGAACTGAAACTTTTGCAAATTCATGTTTGGGAGCGGAAATAGAGATTGGTGGTGGGAGAGGAGGAAATGGAAGCACAAGGTGCAGCCCCCTCCCTTGCAGCCCCAAATTGCTGAAGATTAGAGATGCATGACAAGACACAGGGTTCAGCCTCCCTGCAGCCTCCTGTCCTGCACAAATGAAAGGGGCAGCAAATTGTGACGTTGCTTACTATGCATGACTTATTTAATTTTGATTTTTTCCTCAGTTATAAGGTTAATGAAAGCCTCTGCTGCACTTCAGTGCAGACAGATTTCACTGTTCCTCTCTTCACCGATTTCAGCCATAAAGCCACACTAATTACTCTGACAGGATAATAGGAGGAAAAAAGAAAGGCAAATACACACATATTCCTAGTGAGCCGTCATGGGTAAAAGAAGAGGCTACAGCCCCCGGCTCGGCCAGTCTTATTGACACAACAAAGGAGCTTCTGGCCTAGCAGCACAGAGCAAAAACTGTGGATGCGGAGAGCAGAATGGGGAGAGGGGAAAAAAGGAAGAAAGAAACGGAAGTAACACTCATTCTTGTGTTGTGAGGTCTTTACCATGCAAAGCTTTCATGCTGCAAAGAAAAGTGCTATTGAGAGAAGGTGCAGGGGACCAAAATGCTGGGAGGCAAACAAGCAAACACGTGGCAGCGCCCACTGCGAGGGGCCTGGGAGCCCTGCAAACACAGAAATCACTCAGCAAGACAGATGCTGGGAGAGGCAGCTATTTCAAATTAATGAAATAACCGCTTCCTTGGCAGACTTGGTCTATATTCTGCTGCTAACAGCCTGCAGGTGCGTGCCACCTCTGAGCACCTTGCACAGGGCAGACACACACTGCAGCCACTGCGAGATGGATCGTGCATTCAGTTTTCCTGTGCACGCCAATGTTCAGGCAGTCACCAAAATTACATCTATTTAGCAGTTAAAAGAGGAGAGAAATTGAATTGAGAGTGAAAACGCTTCAGCTGGACAGGAAGGAATGTCGTCAGGGCAGCTCTGGCTGCAGCCAGCTCCAGCTGAGCATCCTATGAGAGGATTTACCTCTCGCTGGCTCCAGATAGAAACCTGTCCTTGCCACAGTCCTGCAAAATTGCCAGCTCTAAACACTGCAATTTACCACAGGCACTGACAATAGCTACCAGTTATCTCCCTGGCCAGAAGGAAGAATCACCAGTAACTCGCTGTCTTCAATTTTCTGAACTTTCATTTAGAGCCCCAACAACACAGGTGAAAACAACTCATGCTCTGGGGTGCTTTGCTCACTGAAGGTTTCCCCACAGCATTGAGCACCAGGACAGGATCTGCATGTACCAGGAGCTCCCAATCAGGTAAATAAAATATCATTTTGGTAGTTCATAACACCGTGCATTTTTTTCTTGGGTCCAGCTCCCAGTGAATCAAAGGCATTGTACTCAAGTAAGGACCACAAGCCTTATAGCTTAGACCACATTTGTACCGAGTACTACTTAGGTTATGAAGAATTTCACCCACAAACCTCAAAACACTTTGCAAACACAAGGAAACCTCATTTTTATCTCTTCCCAGTTTGGCAAAAGTCATGAGGGACAGTGCAAAGGAGAGATTTCCTTTCGGAGAGGGGAAACCCCTCACCAACGGGCAAGAAATGAGACAAAACTCTAACCCAGGTCTTCCCCATCTTACCATGTTCTTACTGGAGCCTCACCACTCCCTAAGCCCCTGAGAGCTACACCTTTGTATCATTTTGGAAATGCATTTGGTATGTCACCCATGAAACATGCAGTATTTATTTCTCCATTCCTAAAATCCTGTTATCTTGACAAATAACAATTAGCCACTTCCAGCACCAACAAAGAAAACATATTTTCTGGCTCTCCTCTTAATTATACTTTAAAAATACATAAACTGTAGTCATGGGAATAAAAAAGGGGTGTAGGAGAGGAAGTTACAATAGCCACAGTTTGACACCCTGACAAACACAAACTAAATTATTTTGTGTCTTTTCCAGCAAGTTTCATTTAATTAGCTTCATCACTGAGTTCAAAAGGTGATTACTTGAGACCTATTCTAGTTTATGGAATTACAGTCCCTCAATGATGTATGCAAAGACATGTGGAAATCTCAGCTTAAAGCTCAGCTGCCTTGGCTAAATATTGAAAGAAGAAAAGCGGAAGGCGGGAGAAGGAGGAAGGCACTTGGCATTCAGATCTTCTCCACGGTGGAACAATTAATTTTCCACTCTGTGATGAGATGACCGACACAGTGGTGCAGCACATGCATAAATACTTGTCTATCAGCACTCAAAACCTCAGGCAGAAGAGCACCAAAAAAGGTCCTCAATGATGCGCTGTCAGCAACGCCTGAAAGTCCCTGAGTGGTGACTGCTGCACACAAAAGCTGATCCTTTTTACCACATTTTCAAATTACTATTCTTTTCAGACTAATGGCTTTTTCCCCGCTGCTCTTAATGTTTTTTTTTTTTCCATTGTTTTGTTACATTGTTAAACAACTTCTTAATCTTCTTCCTTTGTACATCTATCCTGATGGGAGGGGAGCATACACTTCTGGGTGCTTTTCAACAAATCAGTCACTTTGGATGCTGAGGGCACTCCTTCATCCTGGGCTAAGGAGCAGAAGGACAATAAAGATAAATGTAAAACAAACTTAGGAGTGATGCTCCCAAGCCTTTTGCTGACCCCTTGCAGGAGGCTCGCTCAGCCTGCCCATACAGCTCCAGACCCAGCCAGGCACCTAGTACCAGCACCTAGTACCAGCACCCAGTACCAGCACCTAGTACCAGCACCCAGTACCAGCACCTAGTACCAGCACCTAGTACCAGCACCCAGTACCAGCACCCAGTACCAGCACCCAGTACCAGCACCTAGTACCAGCACCTGCCTCCAGCATTGCCCCGGGGTCCCTGACACTCTGCTTGCATCAGGACAGATTTCCAAGTACTCGGGAACCAGAGACATTTCAAGGGCTCATTTGGTCTGGAATCTCAGCCCTGAGCTTGCAGACTTCCAAAGAACTATCTTGCCTAGAAATGGCAAGATATATTTATCAGTCAGCAAGGACAGCCCAAGCAGAACAAGAATGAAAACAAAAAAACCCAAAAACAAAAAACCCCCAAGACAAAACAAACAAATAAAAAACCCACTCAAAACAAACCCAAACCCATCCGATCCTGACTGTATCTTGAAAAAGACAGGAACAAAGTAAATTTTCAAGTCTTCCAGGCTTCATGGACTGTCCCCCAGGTAACACTTGGTGCCTGTAGATACAGGTTTTCCACTGTATCCCCCCAGATTTTTTTGAGCAACAGAGTCCAGACCTTCAGCCACATTCAGACCCGCTGCAAAACACCTCTGAGGCACAAGAGCCCCAGCTGCCAAGAGCTGCTGTCCCAGAACAACACTCCAAGCCCAGCTCTGATTCCCGTCCAGAGCCTCACGCCAGCCCAGACAAGCATCCCTCCTGAGCTCAAACCCACAGGAGCTTTACGGGTTTCTTTAGGCAGGACTAGCAAGGCAGCTCCTTTTAACTTTCAGTGGCTTTGCTCTATTCCCGACTTGCTCACGCCCCATAGCCCACGCTATGGTGCCTGTGCTTTTCAAGATGTTACTGCAATTACACCTGGAAAGCAGCAACAGTGCACACAACCCACTGAGAGCCTAAACAATCTAACCCCATCCACTTTAGAAGGGGATGTCTGTGTTTCCCACTTACATTGTGATTATCCATAAATATTCACAGGTGTGGGATGGCAGCCTGTGGAAGCTGTTTCATCATCCAGGCACGACACGGCAGCACAGGCTGCCCTGCACATCCCCCTTCTGTGAGGGCAGCACAGCCTCTCCTGTGCTATGCACATCACCCCAGAGCAGGAGTCCTGAGCCTTGGACATTCTGCACAACACAGCCACTTAAAAATAATAAATAAAATTAAATAATCCAAAATAACCTATACTAGCAGACGTGAGTTGTCCTTTCATTGACTCTCCATTTTCTCACAAGAATGCACAGTAAGCACACAGGTGAATAATGCACCAAGTGCATGTCAAATGGTCTCTCTCCCAGAATACATAACTACTACTATGAACTGCAGGACTTTTGCTCCAACAAATTATTTAAAATCTGAACAGCTCATCACAAACATAGCAGTCTGACTCAATGGCAGATGCACTTTTCATTTAATCAGTTCTCTTACAGCCCATGCAATGTTAAAAGCAACAGATAATTACATAAATGAGAGTAATATCATACTAGGTAAAAAGGTGCCACTTACTGTATCAGTAATTCAAATGATGTTTCCAGTATCCTTGTTTTATAGATATCTTTGTCTTTGCCTTTGTGGCAGTTTGTTTCTACTTTCTTTGTTCAGGTATAAGAAATTCAGCATCATATAATTAGAAGGGAAAAAAAGCTTGAAAAATACACCTTCTTACAGATATTTGACTCTACTATCTGCTCCCACTTCTCTCCCCTGGAAGGTTTGTGCCCAAGTAAAATGGAATAAGCACATCTAATTTTCATTACAAAAGATATCCCTTACCTCATGGCTACAAAAAAAAAAAAAATCACCAAGGTAACAGGTATGTCAGGATTCTAACCATGGCAAATCCAGCATGCATAATCCACAGTGCATCCAAAATATCCCCTCTAATTACATCTGCCTTTCTTTACAGCATGGTCACTTTGCTTACTGAACTAGCACTGCTGGTGCACACTCAGGAGCTTTTCTGAAGGAACTGGCCCAGTTAATCCAAAAGTTCTCTTTCACACTTGCACTTTATAAACTGGATGAAAACATTAAGTAGAACTGGAAAGCAAGTAGCAAAAGGTCTTTGAAAGCTACCTCAAAGCCACCAGCAATAGCAATCTATTGAACAGGCATTTGTAAAAAATGCAGAAGGTGGAAAGCTTAGGAAAAGGGGAAGAAGCAGATGAGACGCAGTCCACAGAGTGAAGTTGGTACTGCCTGAACACATTTCAGTGATCATCTTGCCAGTATAAATATAGAATTTTAGTCATTTAAAGAGGAAGTTTAGTATTTCTAAATTGTATTCTAAATTCTAATTGTATTTCTAAAAAAAAAATATCCCTCATCTGAGAAATGCAAGCTGACATGAGTAACACCCATACATGCCCTGGTAGCATGCAGGGTACTATTATTTATGCTACTTCTTAAACACTCAAGAGTTAAATGGAAACAGAAGCAGACTTGGTGACAGCTTTTTCTGAAGTGCAGCAGAGGGGCAAATCCATGTGATGTAATCATACATGGTGAAGGCCACATTAGGTCAGAGGCAAAGGAGAAGAAATATCTGCACCTTAAACATCCCTTAGGATCTGCTAAAATACAGTGTCCCAACACAGGGGATGGCCACCACAACGTCTGCATGGTAACAATTTCCTTTTTGCAGAGCATTCACTGTGGAGAGCTGCAGGAGAAACCACCTCTTCAAGGATTAAGACACCATGAAAGAAGTCCAGCCACATGGAGTTGGTAAATTCAGGGAGTGATTGTTCACCTTGACCAGATGACTTTCACCCTGGGGACCCAAGACATAAATGCACACAGGCTATCAAGTAAAAGACACGTTTCTCCCCCATCTTCAAGGCTAGACTGCATTGTGCCAGACACATCCTATTTGTCCACATGGGAATTTCTGGATTGTGCAGTGTCCGTTTATGCTGAGAGCTTCCCAGTGACCCCAAGGGCTGCAAGGAAGTGGCTGTGTAGTGTACCACACCAGGGCTGGGGCATACATCAGGCACCAGCTACACACAGCCAGTAAGAGCTCTCCTCAATCCCTTGAGCAGCACCTTCAAAAGGTACCCATATATATTTGCATTAGAGACAAAGGAAAACAAGCAAAAAAAGGGGGGGGAAAAAAAAAAACAAGAAAAAACAATAGGGAAAAATACATATATATCTGTGTAAATGAAGGAAAAACTGCATAGAGAAAACAGGGGCAACAGGGGACCCCTGAATCGTGGGCAGTGCCCAGGCAGGAGCACAGGCAGGAGCTCAGGGATGCAGGAATGAGGCATTACAGCTGCCCATATGTGCAGCATGCCATGCTGCACAGAAAAGGAACATTCACAGCCAAGGATCTGTAGAGAAATATCGGTGCAGTTAAGTATGCAAATATTTTGCTGTTGACAAAGGAAGTAATAGGGCACTTTTTCACTGTTTTTGCTTGTGCCTCTCTTTAAAGACATAAAAAGCAATACCACAAGCCTCACCATCACTGTCACATTGGACACTGTAAAACTACAAGCATACACAAATGCATGTATGTGCACTCCCAACATACTTTCCCCCTATTCAGAAATGAAGTGCCACTTTTAAATATTTCCACTTTACTTGCTTTGAATTGCCGGAGATCAAATGAGTCAATTAAATGCTGTGTCTTTTTTGTGCGGAGGCAAGATGAAGGTAATTTGCTGCTCAGTGCATCTGTTTCCTCATCAGCACAGTAAGGACCAGGCTAATTAGGGGAGGAAAACAATATGGTCATATGGATAGGCCAGATTGCCTGTCACTCAGCTATTCAGCAGCCAGGCTGTGCTATGAGGACAGCAAACAGATGAGGAGTCTTCATCTCCTTCCTCACCATGCCTTGGGAAAAAACCAAAAAACCTACTTTGAGCACTCAGATGGTTACCTGAATATTTTTAGCATTAATCCCAAAAGGTTCCCCCCCAAATCCTGTTGTTGGTTATGAGCCCATGATGAACATTGCTGCTCTTTGCTCTGGCAAGGATCCAAGGCAGCAGGTGCCAAGGCTTCTCCAAGGGGCTCACAGTAGCAAGGTGGGTGAGCAGGGACCCTGGCCCATGCTGTGGAAAGCACAGGAGAGCTGCAGCATTGGCACAGAGAATGTGTTACCACTGTGTGATGCCAATGCATCATTCCAATTCCCCTTTCTGCCGACTGGAAATCTGCACTGCCGGGCAACGTTCCGCTTCCCGTCAGACTCGGGGCAAGCAAAGGCCCTGCTCCCAGACCTCCTCATGCAGCAAACGGGAAGGCACCCATCTGGAGGATGACTGGGTTTTAACGCACCAAAATCTTCACAGTCTCTGCCTCCCTATTGCCTCCCACACCGACATTTTTTAAAAATACATGTTTGGAAAACAACTGAAAATTGTAAGAAGCAGTACACGATCAAGAACCATCTAAAAAGCTGTTGTTGCTACTCCCTTTGCTCTCCAACAGAAAAATCCTAAATATTTTCCTTCATTTTTAGTTTCAATAGGTTCAATTAGCCATACGACTTCATTCCTGAAGTCCTCTAACTCTGAAACGCTGCAGAATCACAGACCTCAACTCAACAATCATGTGGGGAGTACCCTGATTCTCCTTTAAATCACCAATCCTAAGTCTAATGTCAAAAGTTATTTTCTTGGCAAACTGAAAACATGCAAGAGCATGAGAAAAACAACTTTAGGAGAGAAGGTAGAGATAAGTAATTCCAAGTCACTCACACGCAATCCCACTGCAGCATTTCTGTTTATTAGGAGAAGATATGGAATATCAGAGGAAGTTCATTTATTCACTGGCCTGTATTATCAAGCAGCAGCAGACATTACATTTACCACATCCAAGCTTTATTTGCTACTACAAAATGAAATGGTAGAGGGTACAGAAAACAAGTTAACTCAGATCGAGCATATCATGAAGGCAATCAACCTAAGCAAGGGCTTTCTCATGTCCCTGTCAGGCACCATGAGACACAGAGCGAGTGCCCCATGTTGCAAATACAGCTTCTTGTTTAAAAAAAAATCTATTTACTTTAATAGAGTATTCCCAGCAGATCTCTGGTTTTACACTGATCAGAAACACACCACTAAAGTCTGCTCCTCAAACAGGGAATAATTTAGCAGACCTTGCTAAAAAAACAACCACAAACAAACAAACAAAACCCCCAAGAAACAACAACAAAACCCAACGAAAAAAATCCTCCACGAAACCCAGAATAGATGTTGAATGGAGTCCAACCTCCTTTGCACAGCAGGGAGGACAGGTTCACTCAGAAGCCATCTAAAAATACTGCCAGGGAGCACCTTATTGCTTTAGTCCAAAATGAGACAACTTTCATCCCAGGTTTTGGCACACATCCCACACATGGCTTTGACCCAAAGGCTTTGCTTAAACTGAAGGAGCTCTTTGCTCCCATTCAGAGGGCTGAAAAGTTTGGGATTAGTCACTAATTGATCTAGATCCATAAACAGACATCTAAAAACATGGATGAGACTGCCGAGCTCCCTCTGAACTTCAAGTCTTTACCCTTGCATCCTTACCAGACCTCACAGAAATTGTATTTCTTCCTCACTAACTCCTCACATCATTATTTACCGAAAGCCTACAACAAATCCAACCCCTCAAACAGGTGAATGTTACCTGATGATACATGTCAAGGGACAGGGGACAGTATTTGAGAGCAGCTATGATTATACACAGTAACATAGGCGAAAATAAATAAGCAATTAGTCATATGCCATGTCATATGCCTTTAACCACAGCTTTATTCCACAAAATTGAGAGCTGAAACAACAATTCATATCTTTCCACATCTTGAAACCACTTAAATTGTTTTAAAAGTGTGTAAGTCTTAGAACTGCCCAAATGGCATAATCAAATTTAGCCAACTATGCAGAAAATGCAAGTGGCTGCAATGGCAAACCAGGCTATTTGCTTCATTATGCAAATCCAGGCAATTATCCATGTCCTCCCCAAGAACAGATACTTGACAGGGCAGCCATGACTCCGATGAAAGGGGAGGACAGGGTGATGTGAAGGACTGGCTTGTGCCCAACAGGGACCCCTGCTCTGCTCACGGGGCCCACCAAAGCTTTGCCACAGTGCTTTGAAAAAACCGAGCCCAAAAACTCCATCAGGGCAACCACAGGCTGATCCCACCTCAGCACTCAACTCTCCCCTCACTAACTCCCTGCCCCACAAAAGCCCACCCACTGCAAAGATGCAGGCACCCTAATTCTCAGGGATAGGTGTTGAGTGGTGAAGCTAGGGGCTGGCACTGTTATAAATACTTTATCACAGTAATTGTAACAGACCGCAGGCACCCAGACTGAGCCAAACTAACCACAAAGTCACTACGCTGCAGTTTTGGCTGCAAAAAAATAGAAGAAAATCACCTCTGCAGTAAGAAAAAAAAACCCAACAGCTCCAAGTTGGCAAACTATTACATCTGAAAAACCAGAGATGGGCACATGGCTTCATTTGACCCAATTAAACTGAGGGGTCTAAAATATTGAGTGAAAACCCTGGAAATTTCAGCAATGATGTGCATTAAAGAAAAAAAAATCTAAAATGCAAGTAGCAACCAACCAAAGGGAGAGACTGAGTTTTAAGAGACGCCTTAAGTCCAGCCAACACTGAAAGCATTTAAATTCTGGCAGCTTCAGAACTAAGTGCCAGCATGAATTTAGATCCCTGGATACATTCAAAGTCTTTCAGTTGCAGTTTCACTAGAACATAATGAAACCATACACAATCAAATCATTATAAATAAAGTTTTTTTGAGCTCAGTGGAAGACAGTACTGATGGATTCATGATCTGTGCTGCTGTAATAGTGCTAGTAATAATTTTGATGTATTGATTTATTTTTTATTCAAAAAACAGTAGATTTCTGTAAGGAATGCCTGCTCAGGAACTTCAGCTGAACTGAAGACTGTATGTTGCTGACATTGTCGCTATGCTTTAAGTCAATTAATAAGACTGGAGCCAGATGGCTGAAAACAACCAAAATTACACAGTACATGCTGTTTATTAGTTAGGATTATTATTCAGGCCATAATTGCTTTTAACAGATTATTTATCATTATTAAGATTACAATTATATGCAAGAAAATTACAAAATTAAGAAAAACATGATTTTTCAATTCCATCTGTCCCCCACTCTGTTCAAAACTTTTCTTAAATATCTGAACTAAAGAATTTTAAAAAAACCCCACCTACCTAAAAAGAAATCCATTTCATTAGCCAGACACACCTATTTTGGGACATGACCAGAGACTGTAGAAAGATGCCAGCAATGGGAAGCTTCCCAAAGCTGCTTTTGGCATTGCTGCTCACCTGAGCTGCTGGGAGCCCCTCCCAAGGATGGGAGGATCCTCAACTATTCCAAGACTGCTTGGACCCCATCATAATTTTTTTCAATCAAATCCCCTTTAAAAGGACACCTTGAAGTGCTACCTCTAAAAGAATCATTCCTCCTGAACTCTAGGTAAATAAGAAAACATAGAATAGGCAGGTTTCACAGTGATTAATAACAGAGAAATCAACTGGAAGAAGCATCCTGGATCTCATTTTTAAGCAGTGGCAAGCACACTGCTCCAGCAAAGACCAGAGCTTAGCAGGGAAGTAATCAGTTGTTTACACCATAGATACCAACATATCTATCTCTCTCCTTCACCAGCTGAGATGGACCCCTCTGATGAGTTTTCCTATTGCCCTCCACTTCCACTATTTTTTTTTTTTTTTTAGTTACTCATTCATACAAACCACCATGTCAAGATAAAGATGGTTGAATGTCATGAGAGATCCACCACTCAAGAAAAGGCTCCTCCAAACTGCCTCCAGCATTGCCAGTTTGGGATATTTTAGTCCTACAGCTCTGAACCCTTAAAAGCATAAATCCAGGCACCAGCTGCTGGAGATCAGTGATATACTGGGACTGAGAAAAAGACAAGTTCTCCTATCAGAGGCTACCTTGGAGGGGAAGAGCACAGAGAAAACTTAACGATGTACAACAGCCTCATGTAAACAAAAGTCCTACTCCTCTGATGCTGGGAATATTAAGCTAAAGAAAAAAATCTGCGCAAAACAGGTCTCTTCCTCTGCTACAAATTTTAATTTTGTAACTGAAGTCAAGGAACAACAAGAATTCAAGTTGTGTGATTCCAACCTCTTAAGCCTCTAACTTAATAGATGCACTGCAATTATCTGAAGATTTATCTTTATATCCTACAGCCTTTGGGGGGCAGTTAGGTTTAGCTGTCCACCAAACCCCAAAATGCAGTCTGCCACACTGCAGCTGCACTTCAGCTTTGAAACACAACCCCTTTGCTACAAAACCAAGTGCTTTGATATATTGGCATTTGCACTCTCCCAACCTGTAGGTTTTTCAAAAGCACCACTCTTCTCCCTCCTATTCATACTGACAAATCAGCATCTCATCCCACTGAGCCATGGTATTCACAATGCTTTTGGTTGCTGCTAGGCTAGGTTTTGAAAACTTCCCCTTAAAGGAGGAGGGAAAAAATGACACTAGTAATATGCATAAAGTGTCTTCTAAAGTGGACACAATATGAGGCTCCATTAAGAAAAAGGGCACCAGACAAGAAAAGCATGATCCTTGCTCACCCTGATCCTCACCATTAAGCTTTGGACAGAACAGTGAGGAATGGAGGGAAGGAGCAGAGTGGCTAATCAACAAGTACATCATGCAGATACTCATTAAGGCCATATTACATTTTCCAAAATCCATATACTTCCTATGTTACTTCATCTCCCCCCACACCTACCTCCTCATTGCCCTCAACTTCTAATAGCAGAAATGACCTTGGCATATGGCATTTTCTTACAATTATTAATTGGCTGGTGTTAATGGCCTTGGCTACACCTTGGGCCATCAACTCCTCCCAGACAGTCATTAATCCCAAGGAAATACCCTGCACCTCAATCGTTATTACTTAATTACCTCCACACATAATCTGTAGAGCCGTAACACCACACCAAAGGATTGACTGCTAAGTTATGACTGAGAAAAAAACTTTCAAGTCAAAAGACTGAAGATACTGCACCAAAACCCAATTAAAGGCATTTTAACATGCTAATAAATAAAGGGTAATTATTTGGGGCCTGAATTAGCTACTCGAGTAAGCAAAGCAACTGCTTTTGACTAAGTCGAGAGTTCGATGGGCTCCCCTATTTCACAGTGTAAAGCCAAACAAAGCTCAAACCCAATCTCGCACTTCAGCAACAAAGTGCTGCTTTTTAATAGACCATAAACCGTACCAAGTAACAGTTTTTGCTCAGCTGGGGAAGACTCTGAAAGAAGGGGCACAGTCAAGGGCTGCACACAGCAACAAACGGAGAATCTGTGACATTTGCAACAACATGCTGTCTATTAGGGCTGCCCCGAGCAGTGCTGCATCCTCCTAACACAAGTAGCCTGTGCTGGTAGAGCTCCTCCTTCCATTTCGTTGCTCCTCTCACATACTCCTGCCACCTTCAGGGCAGGTGTTTTTCCCAGATTAGATACCCTGTGCAGAGCTAAATATGATTAACTGTGTTCTTACATTATCAGAGTCACCCAAAGTGAAGACAGACCTCATATTTCATGATGCTGCATTAATGTCTCCATCCCAAAGGACACCAAACTTCATCACTGGCTAATTCAAGCCCAAAGCCTCTTTCATCTCCTTCCCTGCTCCTTGAGGACAATGAGGAAACAGGTTTGGGTAGCAGCAGAGCAGAGGGAAGATGAACAATCTTGTCAAAACAAAATACAATAAAAGCCTGATCCACAGAGGAAGATAAGCTTGAGGAAACAATTCAGATGAAGAGAAGACCTGATGATTTAAACACGAGACTCAAAGGGAAAATGAGATGTTGATAATTATGAGAGAAGTATCTTTTCATTGCCTGGACTGTTATTAGCTGGGATAGGAAACAAGATGAAAATCAGAGACTTCATAAATCGGTCAGTGCCATGTGTTGCTGCTCCTTGGCATTAAGCAAACATCTGCCCTCACCTGCACCAGCACAGGGAGACAGGAGGCTCCTGCAGGTTGCTCGGGGGCTGCCTTTCCTTCCGGCTTGTCTCCTTCAACCCGTGAACTCTGCTGAGCTAAAAATAAGCGTACAGCCTGCAGACAGCATCTTCCAGACCTCACCTTTCCTCCCCTGTGCTACAGCCACCTACGTGCCACAACCTGCCAAACAGGCATTTCAAAGCTATTTATCAATGCTCATGGTAGCAGAAAAAAGGCTTGTGCATCATGCTGCCCTGCTGTGCAACTCCTCCTCTTTCCCATAATATGGCTTTTCAGTTTTGGTTTGGTTTTATGGGTTTTTCCTAATAAGGGTTTGCTCATGCCACTGAGTTCTCTGCTTCTTCCCCTAGGCTGGCTACCTACCTGCCCTAATGGGTGCATAATTAAAAGGAAAACCACTCCAGGTAACTGGCAGGTTCTCCTAATTGAAAACCAAAGAGGTAATCATTTGGCCCAGGGAAAAGCCCAACTCACAGGCCATAATATGGACCACCATCTGTTTGCTAAATTAGCAGCAGTGAATTATCAGCACAGAAATGACTGACACCAATTCGTTTTTAAGGAGTTTGCCTTTTCACAGAGGGTACTTCACCACCTCACTGAAGCTCTCTCTGCGATGAGAGGCAATTTCTGTTCGAAAGGGATAAGACAGAGATGCAGCCAAACTCTCCTGAGCATAAAACCAGTAGCTTACTGGTGATGGATCTTCCCAGCACATTCAATTTAATGGAACCAGCACCCTCAGTTCTCATTGCCTCAAGCAAGCATTCATCCTTCTTGCAGGGGCACTCGGGTCCTCCTGTCCAGGAAGATGTTCAGCCTCACATATGACAAAGGCAGCCCCACACCTAGGGTGGCTTCTTAATTCACTGCGATTAACCAGACTTTGGGGGAATAAGAAACTGTCACAAGCTCTGCCTGGCTCATCTAGAACAGCGGACAGAAATACCACCCCTGCTTTATGGCAGATCAGAAGGCTGCATCGGGGCTGCATCACCTGCTTCGCTTGGCAATTCCCACTCAAGCCAAATCCTCTCCATCTGGGGTAGAAACTTGGCCACTGCACCAGCTACCTGTCAAGACCCACCTTTTCACACCTCTTCACACCTCTGGAAGCAAACACAGACAAGGTGCACCTGAAGTCAGGACCACCTTGGGCACACACATCACACTGTCCAGCAGAAAACTGCAGCAAACACTGCTCACCACAACACAGAGATAACACAGCAGCTCAGCTCCATCTTCATGAGACTTATCCTTGTATAACCATCATGGCAATTGTCTCCCTAATGCTCCCAACTCAAACTAAAATCCAGGTGCCACTGTGAACAGCCACAAGGGAGAAAAAACAGTCCTTGCATCCAAAAAACCTTTCCATAAGACGAAAACAGAGAAAGGAGTAGGAACCAAGACAGGGAAGAAGTGGCTGACACAGGGGGGTGCCAGTAGACCCTAGGATCAGCTTAGAGCATCACTGCAAAGCCCTCTTCAGTTGCCCAGTCCAGAGCCACAGTGAGAAAATACAGCTGAGGAATGGGGCCCTTCTTCCTCTCCAACCTGCACGCACTGAGTAGAAGGCGTACCACAGTAAATTAAAACAAGGATGCTACTCAAGCAAGGAATCTAATTTCGCTAACTAAAATTGTTACAATGGCTGTAAAACAAAACAACATTAAAGCACCAATATATTTGCCATTTACAACTTCCCATCATATAGAAAAGGCCTTCTTTTCGCAGTACTGCTTAGGGGTAGGAAAACCTATAAATACACTTATATCTCTCCTAGATTTGTATTTTTCCAGTGAATGCACAGCCTCTGTAGCACACCCTGTGCAGATGGCTAAAGGGCTAGGGCTCAATACCATAAAGCATCTAAAATCCAGACCCCATCACTTCCCACACCAATACACAGCACTGGGGTGTTGCATAGGTGCACACATATGCTGTACACTGACTGCACAGATGTCCTGCATACAGAGAAGGACACAGGAAATTGCAGACACATTGTGCTGTGCATTTTCTAAGCCCGAGCAAAACTGTGTTGCTGAAGCAGCAGTCAGAGGAGCTCCTCTATATGCCCAAAGGTCCTATTTGTGCTCATCAGTGAACTGCAGGAGGTCCAAATACTGTCTGTAGCCCTGCTAGCCCACACAACCACACACTTTCAACCTCACACAGCCTTTGAACTCACAGCAAATGCACTTTTAGGAACTTAAGAGTCACATTTTAATTCTTCATTTTGACACATGATAATGTTAGCAATTAGAACTGTGAGCAAACTGCTTCCCTCTCTCTTTGATGTTTGTTATTTTTACACTGATTGTTTTGCTGAGAGAGGAATTTTGATTTCACATTATTCTTCAGGGACAATGGAGAAATACTTAATGTAAAACAAAAAAATTTTTAAAAATCACCCATGAAGCCTAATGTGATACTGAGAGTTATATCTGAAAGCCTTTGCATCAAATATTACCATTACAAGGGTCACATAATCACCTCAAACATTCACTTCCCCACCCACCCCTTTTGCAAGAGATCTATTTTTATTTTCGCTTAAGCATCAGAACAAGTAATGGGGAAAAGTTTGAGGAGAGGCTGTACCAAGTTCCTGAGGCGAGAGCTCATTAGTGACTCACCGCGATAATTAACAGTTAAGCTGACCCCATCAGGAGTCAAAATGCATTTCTGTCACAGAACTGGAGCGCATCTCCAGAAACCCCACCGCCACAATTCAAAACACACATGCACACGCACAGGTGGCACCCTCAAAAACCACAGCTAATCATTAGGGGACTGCATTTGTGTTAAGACATAAGTAAACAACAGCAAATCCGGAAAACAATATCCGTGTGATGCCTTGATATATTTCCCTCAGATATTTTTCAGGTGTCAGCTGTAATAAATGAAGCATTTACTGGGTGCAGACGACACTTTAAACAAATCAGCGCAAGTCCCTAAAGGAAACAAGCAGCAGCATATTCGGTAGTATTTCATCATTTCGGAGCTGGCAGAACGAAGCTGACAAGTACACAAGATAAATACTTTGTTCTGTCACGCTGTGTCATGTCGGAGAAAACATAAAGTGTTATATGACCTTTGGAGGCACAGCCCACGGAAGCCTTCCTTCTGGCTTCCACAGCGCTGTTTGCAGCAGGGAAAAGAGGAGATAAAATAGAAACACCCCTCCGAGGGGCTGCCTAGCAGCACCTGTAACTCATGGGATTTCACAGCCACCTTCTTGGCAGAGGTTATGTTGCCAAAGCCTTAAGAGGGAAGAACTGTTGGAGCAGGAAGCAGCACCACTGCACCTCCTGCGGCTCTGCAAAAACAATAGTAAGGCGCTCATCACAGAGGGAAAAGAAATAAGATGATGCAAGTTAATTATTATTGATCACTATTTTCCACGAACAGAAAAAGCATTCAGTTTGTTTCCTCCTGAACAAAAGAAAATACAGCCTTTTGCTCTTGGTAGGATTTAAAAGCAGAAGCTGGGCTGAGCAGAAACCAGCCCCTCTGCTCTCGGTGGAGGAGCGCGGCTGTAGCACGGCAGCACAACCCAAGGGCGATGCCTTCTGCTCCAAAACCACTTTATTTAGCCAGACAAAACCATGCTGGGACACTACTCCTTCAGTGGGGTGCACTGGCATGCCCCAGCACCACCTCCAGTTCAACCTAAGCTGCACATCCACACTGACATGTAAGCAGAGCAAAGCGTGAGATCCATGATGACACAGTGAAGCCTGAACCGTGTACAGACACCCACAAAGGCCCTCGGTAACTTTATGCTCATTCTAGCCAGGTTGAAATTTCACTTTATAGAAGTTTTTAATTTTTTTTTTCCTTGCTGTTCCAGAAACATCCCCCAGGATCCAAGTCCTAAGGCAGGTAGGGCAAGCAGGGCTGGGAAACACAGACACTGTATCTCCATCAAATTTTTATATGGCAAATTTTTACATACTTGCTGCTTCACTGCAAGTATTCTGTGACCAGGGGAAGGAGAACAGTGAAGTGTTTTGGATACATAAGCAAGTATTAATAAATACCTTTGAATCCTGAAGCATGGTGCAATGGGTGTTTTTAAGCAATAAAACTGCCTGACAGACTACACTATCTCGCCTTACCAAAATCTGCCTGCTACCCTCCTACCTGCCACCACTATTTCTCACAGACATTAGGACAGTGATTTCTTTTTTTATTTTTCAATTTTTTTTCAAGAATTCCTATTCTGAAAGTGCAAGAAAACTAATTCAATAAAATATAGATGGCTGCAAAGCCATAAAATATAAGCTAGAAAACTCAGAGCTGGGTTTAACATGGAAAACCGGTTTTAGGCATTTTGTGTTAAAACCAAGGATCAAATATATAATTTTATTTAATATAAATCACTCTGTGTTCTCAAATAACTGTAATAACTAACCACAGAAATTGTATTAATCACAAGTGTGGCAATGTTTGACATATTTCCCCTCCCCTTTCTCCCATGAAAGACAGCAAGCAACAGACCATCCTCATTATTTACATTGTCACTTTTATGTAACAACCCACAGTTACAGAATCTCCAAAATAAATTATATTTATTTACATCAACTTCCTGGCTTTCATGCTGTATCTAATTACTGTGAAAGAGACAAATAGATAATTAAGCTATTTGCAGCTAAAGACGACTGGAATTATCGGTGTAAAAAGATAGGTAGTGGAAAGCTGGCTCTCTGGCACACATAGCAAAAAGCAATAATACTAAAAGTGGATAAGGTAAAAGCGCATCTGTAATTATTAACAATATGCCTAACATTTTAGTGTCACATTATTATGAATTAATTTGACATTCATTAGGGTTGCTCTGATCATAATGAATCCGTTTGCCAATTGCTTTGCCTTCAGATAAGACTCCCATGGTTCCATCATAACCCAGTCATTAAATGTTAATTAACAAAAGCTTAACAACGAGACACTGGAAAGAATAGTTAGATAATGAAACAAAGTGGTTTGACCTGCTAAAAACACTGTATAGGAAAAAAAATGAATGGGCGGACAAAGAACCTCTTCTATTCACTTTTCACCAAGTTCTTTCAAAAATTAGATTTTGGATGGCTGTAAAGCAGGTTACATCTGTCTAAGTGCTTGAAATCCTGGCACTTCTGGGCCAAGTTCAACTGCCCAATCTGATGCTGAAGTTACCACGGGTCTAACTAGGCAGAAGATAAGAGCTACCCCAGAGAGGCTGCCCAGCCACAAAGTCAAGGACAGAAAAACAGCCATCTTCACATCCAGATGAGTTCAGCACAACATGGGCAACTTCTTCCCAGGCCCCAGGGTGAAACGCAGAGCAATGACCACCTCCTTGCCCCATCCCAAACCTGGTCACGGACATGGGACAGGCAGCATCATGCCAGCAGTAGTACATACGTTTATTTATCCTTCTCCCCCTGCAAACTACACTGCATGATGTTTCAAGTGTCACATTAACCATTAACTACAACTGCGTGGCACCCTATGTTAAAGAAGAAAAATACTCAGTAGAAAGAAATGAGAGTCAATCCAAGTGATAATTTATTGTAAGCATCCATTAACTAATGGAGAAATGTAACAAAATACTTTCAGAAGTACACAGAGTATCTGCAGGAATACTAAATAACTTAATTATTTTTACTGCTTGTACATTGAATATCGAATGAATTTATAATAAAGAAACAGCTGCAAGAAAATTTTGTCCCACAAAGAAGCAGCATGACAACTGCTTTTACCGCACATCTTCTCATTCCCAGGATCCTGGAATGTACAGAAGGAAAGGGTTAAGTGTCCCATTCTTTTCATATTGAGGCTTAAATACAAAACAAGCTCTTTTCCTCCCTGCATTTCTGTCCCAGAGCCTCTCTGGTGCAGTGCTACCAACATGTCTTGTATCCTGCTCCCCCACTTTTCTCCAGACCACCCTGCGCCGCTGCTACCCCCCCTGAATTTTGGGATGGTGCCAACTCCTTCCCAGGGAGCATCTCTGCTCCTTGCCAGTGGGAAAGGATGTGGCTGAGCAGCACATGTGAAATCCCAGTTGGGGGTTTTGTCTGGTTTTTGGGGACGTGGCACCACTATGTGAACAGGCTGTACTTCACCGAGGGATGCAGCCACCAACGGAGTGCACGTGTATTTCTTCTGACGAGCTCACAGGGACCAGAACCCTTCCCAAAAGTGGGAAGTGAGGTTTTCCTACTACAAGACCTGCATTTTCTTATCACGAGGCGCCTTGACCAGGCACACTGATGAGGGAGATAACTGAGTGCAATCTCACTGACATCTCCCCTGCTCAGCAAGGGGCAGGGCCAATAACTGTATTTACTGCAGGATGACCCCAGCAGACAATGATGTCAGGCAAGTGAGGATTGCCTGAAAGGGCTCCTAAAAAAAACCACCAAACAAACAAACAGCACCAAAAAAACCACAACCATACAAAACTGGTTTGCATATTCTCTCCCCTGTTAGCATCTTCTTGCTGCATCCTTCTACCTTCCTCACCTTGCCATGGGAAACCACACCTTTGCAGGCAAGAGCTCTTCTCCCATGTCTCCAATGCAGGCCTGTACAGCCCCGTATAGACAACAGCACCAACAGACAGGCAGACACACAGATGCACTAAAAGTAACACCAGCACCGTGCTCAGCAGTAGCCTGATGCTAAAAGAGTGTGACAGCTGCCATTTGCCTTTCCCAGGCAAAGCAAAGGAGGGGTTTAGTCATCCCAACCTGCTGGAGCCCACAGCAAAGCCAGGCTATTACAGCAGGATGAGCAGCTCCCGTGGAAAGCTACCAGGAGAGGGGATATGGGGCATTGGATCCAGACTCAGAGCACCCCAAAGCCAGTGGAGCTTCCGATTCCCAATCCCTAGAAACTTTCTGGCTATCCCAGCACAGAGACAAACAGATGGAGAGTCCACACAGGGAAAGGGCAGGCACCTGCTGATATAAAACCAGCACATGATAACCCTACATAAAAGTAATTTTTTTCGGTAGATGCTTTACAAACTTCAAAAATCAAACACTCCAATGAGAAAGCAATGAAGAACACCATCCACAGATTTAACATCAAGTGTTACAAACAGAAAGATGTACAAAAGTACATTTCCTTCAGTCTGCTGTCAACCAGTACTGTCAAAGGCCTTTTACATTATCCTCCTTTTATTTAGCAATACTCTTATTTGCAACAAAGCCTCCAAATTACCTTAACATCACCATAAATTCTGACAAATCCAGAAGATGAAAAAATATCCAATTGCAGAGAAGTGGTCTGACTACACTGCACCTCATTATTGTGTAAGCCCTACTTTCTTCCCTCCCCATCCTCTGTTAAAACACTTCAGCCTTCCAAACCACTGTCTTTGCCAATTAAGAGCTTGGCTAACTACACTTCCAGGCAGCAGGAGGAAGACACAGGCTGTACTTCATGCACTCTGGGCTGTACAGTTTGCAGTAACACAGGCAGTGCAACCCTGAAATTTCAGCGTCTCACTGGTAGACTGCTCCCTGCTAGTACCAGAGCAACTGCAAGCCAAGGTCAATTCTTTTCTTTAATTCCCTTCTTTCTCACATTTTTTTCTTTTTTCCCATGGCATGGGAAGAGAGCTCAGTTGTTTCTGCATGGATGCAAGGTGAATGAGGCTGTCGCTTCTCATTGCAGTGCTATTTATTACAGGTCGCTGACATAATACAGCTTCCCCCAATGCAAAAAAAAAAAAAAAAAAGCAGGCAGGAGTTCTTGAGCATTGTCTCACTCGCTTCTTTGAAGGGAATATATATATGAAGAGGTTTTATTTATTTATATAGTGATCTGACAATGGAGATGCATCAGCTTGTTTTCAGAGGCTTCCAGCTGAAAAAGGCAAGTTTCCTTGTTAGTAGGAGGTTTAAAGAATCCGCACACACAATAGAAGAAAAGAAGAACACGTCAGGAAAAGAAACTGCAAGATTAACAAGACACGCTGATGAAGAAAGGAAAAATTATACTGAAATCATGGGTGGGGAGAACAGGGGGAATTTTGCAGGCTTGCTCCTGCATAAGCCAGATTCACTGTAAGGAGAGAAACACGGTAATAAGAATTGAGCTCCACATCCCTGGGTGGTGAAAATCTTGCTGCAGCAGAAGACCCATTCCCAAAAGAATGTCTGGTTTAAGAGTTGGCTCTGGCCTCTCATCAGCAGTTCCTCCCAATTTAATTCATAGTTTCAGATGAAAAGATTTTATAGATCTCTGTTCTGTCTTGAGATGAGTTCGCCTAGAGCTCCATGCAATAAATTGATGATGAATCAATTTTCCTGAGCTGTGCTTTGTAGTCTGCTTTTTTCATACAGCTCTGAGAGCTGTGTATAAAATACCTCACTCCTTACTTGTTTTTTAAAGATAGGCTAATGTCTCTAAAGATCAAGAATATCCACAGTCTATTTTTAGATTGCTCACAGTAAGCCAAAACTGCCCTAATAAAAACATCTTTTAATTCACCTGTAATATTTTATTACATGGCCAGATTAAGAGATAAACCAGTCTGTACCGGAGGCTGTGGAAGTTGCAGCGGTGACTCAGGAAGAAGCAGAGTGACCCAAACACGACTGTAAAAAGGCTTTGCAAGCTCCCTGTGGGACTCCCACTCCCATCGTGGGGTCGAGCCTGCCAACCCACAGACCCCACAGTGCTTTAAGTCACACAGCACCAGTACAAGACTGGGAAGAGAGCAGGTCCAGCATCCCTCTGGATAACATGCTTTAACCCTTTCATATGCCTTTTCCCACAGCAGTACCTGTAACAAAGCACAGCAGTTGCTATGGAGCAAGGAGAGCTATTAGCTGCTCTGTACTAATATAGTATAATTAGTACTATAATTTCCACAGTGCATTTTTTTAATCCCTTTTTATCCCAGAATGCTTTATGGATTTATACCTTTACTCAGAAGACTGTCCATCTCAGGAAGCTGAACTGATACCACAGACTGGAAATCCATGGCTTTAGAGAGCTTACAAGTCTTCAAGACCGTGTTTCCCAGTCCTCAGGGTTCCCACAGTAGAAAGGAGAGGTGGTCACCAATGGCCACAAAAACTTTTCCAGCAATATCTAAATGCTCTGGCCTAAATGCAAGGCCTACCCCACATTTAACACCACAGAGCCAGCAGCTCCTGCCCACAAACCCCCTATCCAGCTCCCACCCTCCCCAAAGGCTGATGGGTCCTACACAGAAGAATAAAGAAAACGCAATCACCCACACTGGAATTTGAAAAGACTGCCTGTGCATCCCACAAAAAGGCAAAGGACTTTCCATTTATCAAAGCTGCCAGGACAGAGCTCAAGGAGCCTCCTGTGCTCTGACACCACTCCCATTCCCATCTGCCTCTTTCAAACACCATTTCAGGGGCAATCCTCCACCTGTGTTTTTGGCTGCAGGTCAACTACGAACTGTGCTTTTCTGACACCATCTCCCTCACCCTCTGTGGGTATGTAACCCTCATCAAAGCTACTGGGAAGGTGCAAGGAGGAGTTTTGCAACCTCTGGTTTATAAGCATATAAGACATGAAAGATTTTAGTTTCTCATATAGCAACCTGCAACTCTCTGTTCCTTCTCCCCATAACCTCTCACAAACACCAGCCAAAATGAATTAAATGCCACACAGGCATAAACAAAATTGTAATATAATGCTGATAATTTTGGAGTTTCGGGCTTGGATCTCTCCACTGTTTTTACACCATTCATGCTAATGCAGCACGGAAAGGAAAAGCAGCTTGTTAGTTTTTGCTCTCTTTTCCAGCTCAATTGCTGAGGCTACCCAACACACTCGTACTCTTATTTGCTCTCCTTTCTACCATATCCCAAGCTGTGAAATTAATATGCACAGAGGACATAAACCTCTAGCTCAGGAATAAAAAGTGACCTTAATATGCTCCTGTTTAATCCTTCTCGGGCTCAGCATACCATCGCTTTGGGAAGACAACCCAGCATGAAACCAAGGTGCCACCTCGCCCTTCAGTGAGAGAATCCTCTCCACATGCGCACTGGGTGACTCCTTGCAGAAAATCCCTCGCTGGGAGGGAGCAGCACAGCAGCAGGAGCAGAGGCACCCTGCAGGCCAGAAGCAGCATGCTGCATCCACACTTGGACCACTAGCAGCTGGGAAGCACTGACCCGATGTGCAGATAACCACTCAAGCCCACTGATTCTCAGCGAAAAGCTGCAGGATTTGGCTCAAAGGGCCAGCTTGTAATGATGAGGGGCACATGAGAAACCACTTTTGCTTCTCGACCCACCTACACAGCAGCAGTGGGCACTTTGCACAGCAGCACCCACACAGGCAGGGCCCCACGACACTGCTGCCATTGAAGCTGCAAGGAAAAACTCCATCCAAAGCACTAAAATAAGAGAGAGATTTAATTTATAATGCCCCCTCCCCCGTGCTCCCCTCCCCACTGCCCCAGGTCAGGCCTGAAGGCTTTGCATAGCCTGTAGTTTCAGCTGTTCAGAGTTTGAAAACTCTGAGGTCCCAGACAACAACAACCGAAGATTTCTGCCAAATTTAACTTTTCAGGCCTGAGAAAGTGCCATGCTGAGCCCTAAAATGTGCACAGTCAGGTGATGCCATGGGTGGCAGCATGGCTCCCTGCTCTATGAGAACACCTTGAACAAAAGTATTTCCTGCATCCCAGTCTGGAGAGAAGCAGAAGCACACGCCTTTCTCTAAAGACACAAACAAATACTCCCTCCCCAGAAACAACACCAAATTTTGATAATAAATCACCACCACCTCTCTCTGGGGGTTAAAGCCTACAGATGTTGAGCCAGTTACACAATTATTCTGGGTTTTCAGGAAAAGGAGAATTAATGTTCAAACACATCGAGTGGCAACAGAGAGACCAAAAGTCTTGCCCATGCGAGCACCCAGGGATCGTGCCAGAGGAACAAGTGCTTGCACTAACTGCAAAGTGATGACTGTATTTCCACAGGTTCCTCAGCTGTTGCTTTGAACTCTTTCATTGAAAGGAAGTGTTTTGACAGCACACCAGATAAAAAAGGCAAAAAAAAAAGTAACTCTGAAGTGTATGTGAAAATACACACATAAAAATATACAAATCAAACAATTTTCTTTTGCCACTGTAATAGCATCACAGTAAATGTCATCAAAACGGTAAATTCCAGAGTAATTTGTTTGTGCGCATGTTAGTGGTTCTTAAATTAATACATGCATGGGTGTAACACAAACATTCCCCTCACAATCTTTTCAACAGTTGTCACAGATACGGAGCACATCAAAAGCAGAGCCCATAGGCACTGGACTTACTCAGGAGCTTGTTTCCAACACTGAGGTGAAGACTAAACCACACCAGTCTCATAAAAGGAAGACACCAATGGAAGGGTGTGACAACACAGCCATCTCCGGAAAGCCATGTTTTCTACCATGAATATTCCAAGCTCAGTTTGCAAAACAGGTTAATTTTGCATGCAAATGGACAGTTACACATCTAACTGACCATTTGTGTAAGCAATTACACGCGCAATTACCTGATTGCATAATTGCGTGGGCCTAATTTTGAAATTGGGTCTTACATTTTCTGTTGAACACAAATGCTCTATTTAATAAATAGATTTTGAGTAGTTTTGAAGCCCAGTCATCCAGACTACATCCAGACTCTAGACCAGATATTGAAAAAACATGCTGAAATGTGTATTTACCCCAAAAAGAGCATCACGTAACCCTGGCGTAATGCAGTACATGGCCACCAAACTGAGACACAAGTTCCTCTGCTGAAACTTCTAGTCCTTTAAATTGCAACTGAAAGCCAAATATCTGTGCAAACATGCCAGGTATCTTCATCAGAAGCACCGGAAAGTTCCTTACTGTAATTCTTTCAGTGAAAGACTTCTGGGGCTTTCTTGCTACTCAGGATGTATTCTAGGGAGGAAAATCAAAGTAAAAGCACATTAAAAGAAACCTATTCTTAGCAAGCTGGTCAGCAGCTCATGAGTACAGTTTCATCACACAAATCCTGAAGATAACGTAAAATCCAGCTTTGAATTATGAGGTGATGCAGGGTTTTTTGCACACAATCCAAGCGGTTGATGTCCCAGGCCTTCACATTGCTGACCTCTAGGGAGAGGTTTCTATCTAAATTTCATCATCCTCAACTATTTTCGGCCAATCATAAGGAGTATTTTTCTTTTATGGAATAATCCTAAACACTGTCAATTTTTCTGTGCATGTCAACCACAAGTCTCTATTTTACATGTCAAGCAAAAGCTCTTTAAGATTAGCTGTCAGAACCTGCGAGTTTTGGCCAAATATCAATTTTCTGTGTGGATGATGCATTAAATTTAAGATGCTTGTTGCTACTTGGGGCAAAGCAATATAGCAATTACCAAGCTATTTCTGACTTACAAATCCATAAGTAATCGTGCTGCTGGAAACCCAAACTTGGTGGGAAAGAAATTCAGTAGAGTGTTAAAAACAAAGACTACCATTGAGGTAGTCACTGCCACCTCCCTCAGGATGTGCATCAGTGGGAAGACCTGATATCAGAGTCTCTGAGCCACAGACACTTGCACAGATCCAGGGAAAAGCAACTCCAATTCCCTCAGGCCTTTATTTCATCCACCACAACTATACAAAGACCACAGAGGATCTGAGGTGGCCTTTGCTCCTCTCTGCCCTTCCCTGATAATTTGGAACCTGCCACGGATGGTTTTCTTTATCACATCTCCACATGACACTAAAGGCCTGTGTTGCGGGCACCCAGATAAACCCTCCTTAATAATCCTAAGTCAGGCTTGTGTGATCCAAGATGTGATGTTGTTGTAGCACCTTATACTGATGACTCCCAAGGAAAGCTTTATTTTACCTGCCAGAATAAGCCTCAGACTGTGCCACAACTGCAGCAGCACTGCCTCATAAAATACTTAAACACCATCCGTGCCGGAGGGAAATACCAGTATCATTAAAGCTCAGGACAAACAATGCAAACCTCACACTGGTCCCAGAAGACAACACAAACAAATCTAAACCTGACAGGGCTACCCAACACAAGGACCCAGTCATCAGTGAGCCAAAAAAGAGGGACTCAGGAATGTACCAGGAGCTGATGTCATTTTGTCACATCACTGAAAAAACCAGTCAGACTAGATCCAAAAAAACCGAAAGGAAACAAGTGTCACAGCAATTCTCACATAGCCTGGAACAACTTGGACACTTCTAACACAAGAAAAGCCCAAGGTACAGAGTGTTAGAGCAGAAGGTTTACGCCCACAAGGACAGGATCCATCTGGGACTGACAGGACCTACAGAAATCACACACACTCTGTAGCCTTTATTTGGAGAAAGCCACTATTTGCAATGTTTTGTCTCATTTCCATGGGCCTTCAGCAAGAGTGGGATTATTCAAATTGACAGCAACAGTCTGGCAAGATTGTTTTCCAGTATCAAAGGACACCTACCCAGTAATTGCTGTACTGTAGCATGAGGCATAGCCCACATATTTTAATACCTTAACCACATGTCATGGCAGCAATTGGACCAAAGCTATTAAATCATAATGAACCCACGTTTCCATCTCCAATTCCACCAGCAATATTTGCAAGACAAAGCAAAACCATAATTCAACCAGCCCCTGTGGAAAATATTACAAAGGATTTAAAAAATATGGCTTATAAAAACAATCACTGGAACTTTTTCCCCCATTTCTTAAGCTACATGAGTTTGACTTTTCTCCACAGGCAGAGAAGATAAAGATTTTTTTTTTCCTTCTTTTTGTGAAGACTGAGATTCTCACAATCCAAGATCTTGGGATTAAAATTAGCACAAAGAAATTTGCAGCAAATAACACTGTGTGAATCTGTTGGCTAATCTTCCAAAAACAGAAAGAAAAAAAAAAAGGCAGCAATCTCCTCCTGTCCGCAACCTTTGGCTACCACAAGGAAGTAAAAGCTTCTTAACTAATCTTTTATTAGCAATTTTATTAAAGGTTCAAGCTGAACATCAAAACCCTTGGGCAGTCAGAAACATTTAGCACAGACCTGATTTTGTTTCCTTTCTAAGAAGCTGGACCAAGCCAGGGAAAATGTGAAGCATCTGTACAGTTGTTGGCTGCTCCACAAAGAACCCCCCACCTGTGCTGCAAGCACCACATTACTTACACAGCAGCTGCTTGTTATATCGTGATATAATGAAGTTTCACAGTGACACGTGAAGCAACACTAGAAACAAACCTAGCCCAGGACTTCAGTGTGTTATGCAGCACGAGGGTGACATAAATGCTGTACAAGTTATCACCACTATTTATAGGCTCTAATAATTCCACATTTTTCTAATATGATCTTCCCAATACACAGTGCAGCCCCGGATGACACCAGGGCTGCACAGCTGTGTGAGCCGGCAGCAGTTTAAAACATGTTGCATGACAGGACCCAAACATGCGTGATTTTAAGAGCAGTTAGAAACTCCGGGAGACAAAGAAATACTCTGCGCTGAGAAATCCGGGAAGAAACTCACAGCGCTGGCACAGAAGTCCTCCTGTGGCTAAAGGAACAAAGGAAGAGAGAAGAGTGGCAACGACTTTTTATTTGTTTTGAAAATTTCCATTTTCTCTTAATGGGATATTAATTCCCTTGTTCCCATGAGCTAAGCTGGCTCTGGGAGGAACAGCTCCCACCTTCCACCACCAAAGCCCCCTGCAGAATGGGGTCCCCACACACTGCACCAGGTCTGAGTCAGCTCATGGAAGAAGTGAAATAGCAGGCATCGAACCTCAGTTTTCTAAACAAAATTAGCTGCACACCATTCTGTTTGCATATCAGTTTCTCCCGTTCACAATGCGCTAATTCAGGCAGCAGCCGCTGCGGTACATAAGGATGGCTTTCAAATCAAACAGCTACATGCATTATTTTTGCCTCCGTCCTACACAATTCCATGGCTTTTTCCATACGCTCCAATGCGTATGTCCTCTGAGCATTATTAATAGCTACTGAAGAATATTATCTGCCTACCAATCACTTCAGCTTCCTACTTAATGGCAAGTACATTTTTAGAGCATCAAATATATCAACAGGGACAATGGTTGCTAAATTTGAAGTCAACAACAACTGGAAAACGTTAGCTACTTCATTGGTATTTTTACATGCTTGCAGAAATATCTGTTGAAATAAATGAGCCTTTTTTTATCCTTTCAAAGAGATAATAAAATAATACTGAATTCTAAATACTGTCACATATCCTCAGCAAATAGCAATTTAAATTTAGATAAATACATTTTTACTGTCAAAGATAAGGAGCAAAAATAACTACAATTCAACTTTGCATAGTGGATTGGATGAAAAAAAGACCACCTTAAAATGACAGCTGGCTGGCAGCCACAGTGCAGCCGATGAACACTCGCCAGAATACGGACAGTCTTGGAAAAGGGGTTAAAGCAAAATAATTCTTAGGAACAAATGCTTATCGTTGCATCTGGCTGCGACATTAACCTTAAAAGACTACTAAAATATTCCATTAGCATACTAACCATGGTACATAAACTTTTATGCTTAAAATGTTCAATATTTCAACGTAATTTCAATTAATGGAAATTGAACGTTAGGATATGTATCAAGTTAAGTGTAATGGTTTTTCTTCCTATGCGTGCACCAAAGCAGCTCCAACCTGCCTGTACCAGCTCCTGCCATGGGAGCCACATCCACAGGAGAAGGTCCTCAGCAGCTCGCAGGGCTTCAAACGAGCAAAACGCCGCCACAAATCTCTTCCCTGCACGTTCAGCTCTGCGCACCAAGGTTATTTAAGCACATGCTTAAATGCAAACGTGCGAGCACATCTGCAATATCTGCTCAGGGACCTCAGCACGCGGCAGCAACCGAGAGGCGCCTGCCCCATAGGAGAGGCTTTCTTGGGAAAGCAGGAGACAAAGGGATGGAAGCACCATTTGGAGAGTCTCTGTGGAGCAGAAAGAGCCAAGCCACAGCTAAAGTCAGTAAGACAGGGATAGGTTTCAGAGCTTTATCCAGTGTATTGTCACCCACTCGGGACACAAGAGTGTCCTGCTCTCGCAGCAGTGCTACAGCCAAGGCTGCATCACTGTTTCACAGTTTTGGGCTTTTCCACAACCCAATTTTGTTCAGAAGGGATTTTGGGGTTTTTTTTTTTCTAACAGCATGCGAGCTTTTTTCTTCAACCTCCCTCTGGCACGATCCATTTCCTACATGAATCACAATCGGGAGGGGTGAGAAAAAGAGAGAGGTCAGGTATCACAACTCTTAATAGACATTTATTAGGCAGTTCAGTCAAGCAGCCGCAGACAGAGGGTCACATAATGCCTTGCAGTGGCACAGCAGTGTCTCCACATGAATTTAAAGCATGTCAGCAGCATGTCCCACAGCCCAACTTCCTCCTCAGTTCCTCTGGCCTAGGAGGGAGACCTGCCTGCCATGGGGCAGCTCAGACCCTGGTACCACAGCTGGCACTGCTCTGAGCTTGGGCTGGTCCCCAATGGGATTTTGGAAGATTTCTGCAAGCTCTGTATTTCTGTAAGCTCGACAGCAGCTGGTGATGAGACACAGGAGTATGTCACCATGTGACAAGAGCCCATGTTGCACTGCTGACTTATTAGGAGATTAAGAAAGATCAAGTTATAAATGCCCATTCAGTTACTGTACGTGTAGCTGCACAGACATTGGGAGAGAAAGGAACTGAACATAAAATGAGTTTAATCTTAGAAGTCACTAAAAAGGACTTTACAGGAACACTATAAAATGACTGATCATTTTTTTATAGTTCAAAAAGAACTGTATCTGCTAAAGTTTCAGGCTTACTTTGCCATTTATTTACTTGATTTTCCCACCTCCTCCTTTGTCAGGAGCTAGAATTTATAGGCTTCAGGCATGGAAACAAAAAGCAGTTACCACCAGAAAAGAAAAATATTTTTTGATACTCTTTGCAGTATGAATTTCTATTCCTCATATATATTTATATTCTTGGTATTCAGCACAAGGTTATGGTGTGACCAGGACCAGTGCTCCTGCAGTTTGAATTATTGACTTTCCTGCCCAAACATCAGCCAACATCAGACCCTCACGAATCACTGATGCACAAGCAAATATTCATCTGCCCTGGACTTTGCACACCCTTTATGCAAAGAGGGAAGAAGAAGGACAAGTTTCCCTGGCAGGTTGAGAAAAAAAGAAAATAAGGAGATATATATAGCAGCAGCTGTTCAAAGACTTCAGGAGGCTTGGCATGTGCCCATATGCCCAGCAGAGGTAGCGGACAGTAGAAATGAGACCATTTATCACGTGGACACACAGCTCATCACAAGGGAACTGCCACCGAGCACAGCTTAAACTGCTCCTCCAAAGCAAGAAGTCGCTAAACAAACATTAACTAAAGTTGCTGAAATGATGAATCTTTCTGGCAGATTGCAGTACTCCCATGGGATAATTCAGCTTTGGCTACGTGGGCACACAAAATCCACCAGCAGCCTGCACTTGTTTGCAAAAGCAAAACCTTTAAGTCAGTGAAAATCAGAGCCTGTTGCACACCCCGAGGACTTGTCAGCACACAAGTGATTCACAGGAAACAGCCCAGCTGCACTCACTTCATCCTGCCTTCACTCCTGCCACAGTAAAAACCAAATCCCAGGAACAAGCCCCCTCTCCTTTCCCAGAAAAATTGCCTCAGTGCACTGAGAGTGTGTAGAGTCCACAAGGGCAGACCTGGCTTAGCTGTTTCCACGGAGCTGCCATCACTTGCCAGTGGTCTTAAGAGCATAAATGCGTGGTTGCACAGCACTAAACCCCAATCTGCATAGGCAGGACACAAAGTTCAGAAGCTTCCAGGGAACCATGCTATTTCCTCACATCAACCACCATGTACTGGCTCGCCCTTACTGTCCTAAGGAAATCAGGACAGGTTGTTGTCATGTAAAAACAGAAAAAATAAATGAAACTTATGGGCTAAATCATCTTTTTGAGCAAGAATACGTATTGCAGAAGGACCATCTGATCTGAGCCCATGGTGCTGAGTGACCACGTATCTTCTATTTTCTTTCCTAGCTCGTCTGTGACAATTGCTACACTATTACGACCAAGCACTTTATTCCCAGTTTGAACTCATTCACCTTCAGTAGCCAGTATCAGTCTGGTACCGACTTACTGGTTATCTTAACGAGTCCTCCAGAACAAGCCACCTGAGCTCCTTTGGTTGCTCATACTACGCACTTCAGTGTTTGGGTCGCTCTCCCAGGATGCTCTTACACCTCCCCTGTCACGCAAGCAGGGGCACAGGAGGGGGGGACAGGACTCCAGGGATGGCTGATTCCCCACCAGCCACCTGAAAAGCTGCTCCTCGGCCTGGGAAAGGGGTGTGGAGGAGAGCTGAACAGGAGGACCAAAGCCTGGGAAATTACAGCCCCAACTCCGGGCTGTTCGTCCTGCTGCAGGAAGCTCCTGGGGGCTGCTGCCACCTAGAGATGCTCCCGGAGCCAGGCTGCGGGCTGGCCATCCCGCACGCCCCACCACCACTGCCCAAGAAATGCTCAGCACCCACCCCAGCAGCTCCCCGGCTCTGGCCAGTGACTCACAGAAAGGTGTTTCTCCGAAAAGCCTTTGGAAGATGTGCACGCTCTGGATGACAGGCTGTGCTTCCAGATACGCTGTGAGTCAACTTGCCGTGGTTTGCTTAAAATTTAATTAAAAACCAAAACAACAGAAAAAACTCAACCAAACTAAAATCCCCTGAATACTAGAATAAAACATTTGATTTAATTAAGGTATGTGGCTAATGCCCTGTTAGAAAACTGAGGGCACATTTCGGAACAACTTGGCATTAAGGTCAGGAGTGCAATGCAGAACTTGGGGCTCAGCCTGGAGCATCCACAGGGTGCTGGGCTCTTTGCTGCCATGGACCCAGCGTGCCTTTCTCTGCCACCCATCCCACTCCACTACCGTGCAGGCTCCGGAGAAAGGCTTCTCCCTTCGTGAGCTGCTACTGCCAAGTCTCATTTGCTTTACTCATAAGGCATGTATTTCAGGTCCTTATTATTACTGTTTTCATGTTAATTACAAGCACAGCTCCTAGTGCCTAATTCCATACACATAAACATCAATTACCATCTCTTTTTTTTAAGAACGAAGTCACAGTCAGTCACTGGGGCACTCAGCAGCACCGGTCTTGGCAGGGCAGGTGCAGGCACAGAGCCTGCACGGTGCAACCCCGTGCCGGAGCTGCCCCAGGATCCCTGGGGATGCCCCCAAGAGCAGGGCCAGAAGCAGTCTCCTCTGCGCTACAGCAGCGCTGGCTCGCAGTGCCCTCAGGGGACACACAGGGACAGCAGCAGGCTGCCCTGGCTACCACGCAGAGATGTCCCTGCAGACCCCCACACCAGCCCTGAAGGGCTGCATGGCACGGGAGGGACTCCCCGGAGACTTGCTGAGCCCACAACAGCGCCCGCTCCCCTTTGGTAAAAAGGCCCAGACGGGACGACCCCCATGCAGGGGCCAGGCCGTCTGATGGCTGCTGCAGGCTGAAACTCCCAGTCAATATTTATCGTGCCTTTGCAAAGGCACTCAGAGCTCAGCCTAATTTTAACCATCAAATAGACATGGTGGTGGAATAAACGGGAGAGGTGCCAAGGAGAGCTGTTGCAAAGGAGAGGAGCTGCATCTCTCTGAGGGCGTGTGGCATGTCACATCCGACATGGCCCAGAGAAGAGTAAAGGCATGAAATTAAAGCCTGCCCATACATCAGCCTGAACACACTTCTCACTAGGAAATAAATTTTTAAAAAAAGAAAAAACTGCAAAAATATTTGAAGTACAATTATTCTCAGAGTAGTTGAATACTTCAAACAGGACTAAGTTAATTTGGCTGTAATTATTTAACAACTCACCAACCCCACATATCAGAAAATGGAGTTAATTTATCAGCTATTTTCAAGCAGAACAAAGACTCGCCAGCTTCCAGGTAACAGCCCAAGCTGTTTGGCTCACGTGACCCCGACTGAGCTGTGCACTGCAAACATTGTATGCCCAAGCACGGAGACAGAAGAAATGAGAAAACCCCAACATGTTTACATATTTACATCTTAACAAACACACGGGATAATGAAATCAAAAGTTTGGCCAACAGATAGCTTGCATGAGCAAAGGCATCACCATCTCTCTCGATGCACCAAAAATGAGGGCGGCAGCCAGAGCCCCATCCTAATACCCCCAAAAGCCAAGAGACCCCAAATTCTGGGGGGGGTCCTAAATACTTGCAAATCATGGCTCCCTGTCCAGCCTGCCTTGCTATTTCAGCAAGCACCAAGTAGCAACACTCAATCATTACTAGCTGCCAGTGCCCACAGCAGTGCCTAAACCCCTTCAAATAGGAAATGTCACTCCAACCCTGCTATTTTAATAAACGGATTTTCTGTTTTGCACAGAGGCTTTTCAGCAGCACAAATCCAGGAGGCTTCCCCAGAGACGACAGGAAGGCAGGCGAGCAACCCTGGACGAATGCTTTTTATTTTCACCGGGGTATAAATCCAGCAATGGAGAGTCTTTGTGATCGTCCACGCCAACAGCCCCGTCCGAGGGGTGGGAAGGATATCTGGATAGCACGGGAGCATCCCAGTGGGGATGGCTGCTGCCCAAAACCGGGGCAGGCTACGGGAAAAGTGTGAGACAGAAAAGTATCAAGTGAGGCGAACAGTCAGACTACGTGTAAACAGGGAGGCAGGCGAAAAGGTACAGCGAAGCAGAGCCTGTGAAACGAGGAGTGCCATTCTTCTTCAGTGGGGATTTACCGATTCAAACCGCAGGAAGAGAATACATAAGAGAAAGCAACAGCCCAGCATTTCACCCCTCCCGATTTCGAGGGTGAGGAAACAATCACACAGCGAAAAAGTAAACTGTGCCCCAAGATCAAAAACCGCCTCCAAAGCCCCATCAGGCAGGCAAAGCCAGGACACGCTCCTTTCGTTTCTCACCAAACGTATCCTTCCTTCTCTCTGTTACATAAAGCCCCAAAATATAAACTAAATTGTGAGAACGAGGAGCTGTTGCACCAATACCGCCCAAACAACATAAATTTTGCATCACCGGGGAGGGAAGGGAAAAAAAGCAAAGTTACAAAGACTGAAAAAATTTCCTTTTAATGTTTTATTCACAGCAATGGGGCGATGCAGCGGGGGGCGATCCCCGTGCCCTCCCCGGGCGACTGAACCGGCACAGCTCGTACTACGGCGGCGGAAAGCGCTGCTCGGATGCCAACGGGAAAACAAAATTCAAGCCAACGCTGCAAGTTTCCCTCCAGAAAGTTAAAAATTCCGGGCAGACCCTGCCGGAGAAAAAAAGCGCCTTTTCCAGCGTTAACTTCCAAGCCGCCTGCTCGCCCTCCCCCGTGCGCAAACACCTCGGCCCGGCGTTTACGCTGCGGGGTCGGGACACGCCGTGCACATGAACGCACAGGTGCACGGGGGACGAACGCTGCCTCGTCCGCCCGGCGCGCCGCGATGCGAAGTTCGGGAGCGCAGCCCCGTCGGGGCGGCAGCTGCACCTGCGGGGACACGCACGGCGCCCGGCCGGGGCTCCGGCGGCAAGGGCGGCGCCGGGGCCGGGCGGGGACAGCGAGCGGGGACACGGAGCGCTGCTGCGCGGGCGATCCGCGACCGCCG
>VZRV01001681.1:0-11462 GCA_013398115.1 Falcunculus frontatus | reverse complement strand
AGCAGGAGGAAGGAGCGAGGGGGGTGAGGGAGGAGGAGCGGCGGGACGGAGCGAGGGGGCGGGCGGGGGCCGGCGCCGCGCGGGACCGCCCCGCGCCCCCCCTCCCCATACGAACGCTGCGCACCTGCGGAGCCGCGCGCGCTTGTGTGCGCGAGCCGTTCCCGCGCTTTCTCCCCGCCCCGCCCAGCCTGAGGGGCAGGTGCGCGCCCCGGGCACCCCCGGCGCGGGGAGGGGGGGTGCTGCGGAAACACCGGCGGGAGCGGGCCCCCGAGGGAACTTTGCCGTCCCGTGAGGCGGCACGGGGAGCGACCCTGCTCCGGGGGGCACAGGGACACCTCCTCACACAGCCCCCCGAAATAGGGGCGGCCCCAGTGCGGGCTGAGCTCGTCCCAGCGGCGGCCGCAGCTGAAGCGTGAAGAGCATCGTGCGCAGCGTGAAGCGCGCCCAGGCTCCTCTCCGCTGTGGAACCCCCCCCCCCACACCTGATCCGGACAAGGACATGGCATATCACTCTCCTCCCCGGGTTCTGCCCCAAAAAACCCACCTCCGTGAATGCTCACAGCCCCACATGCAAAGACAAGAGCACCCCACCTGCACTCTCAGCACCAAGGTGAGTATAGGGCTTCCCAGTGCTCAGCCGAGGCAGTTGGGAAGCTTTAGGGTGGAAGGGCTGGAAAGGAGGGAGAGAAGTTTTAAGGGCAACAGGGCAGGCTGGTGGCACCTTGGAGAACCCTCTTCAATGTGGTGGTGGGTGGACTTGGCACTGAAGCAGCTGATGAGAGCCATGTTTTCCAGCCTGCCTGTAACTCTGTGGGACGCAGAGGTGTGATGGCATCTCCCACCAATGCACCTCGCGTCTTGATGTCCCCTGCCAGCCTGGTGGCACCCCCTAGATGCTCTCAGGTGGGGACAGCTGCAGTGCCAGGGTCCTGCAAGCATCAGTCCAGCATCCCCCTCGCTACCACCTACCCCAGCACAAGGTGGAAATGCTGACACAGACATCCATCCTTCCTAACGGGTCCAGGGGACCGGCATCTCATCAAGACTTGTCTTGGCAAGACAGTGACTGAAAAATCTCAACATCTTATCACAGGTGTGAGGCAGCAGCTGCCATTTATCACTCTTGATGAGTTGATTGGCATCCTCAGTCATAACTGAACTCTGCAAGTGCACAAGAGAAGAACACCTTCAATTCTTCGCTTCATGTCCCCAAAATGTGTGCCCTAGGTTTTGAAGCCTGCTCACCCCAATCAAGCCTTTCTGAGTCTCATCAACATGAAGGAACTTTCCTTATGCCTTTCCAGCTGTTCTGTGCAGTACTTCTTGGAGTGACTTCCCAGTGATGCTAACAGCTTTCCCAGGCACCCCCAAGCAGATTAAGTGGAAGAGTGCAGCAAGTGCCTTCCCTCCAACCAGCTCCAATGGAATGGTTTTCCCATAGGAATTAACCTCAGAGGAATAACCCCAGTCCCTCCAGCCAAACTGCTACTTTCCAGAGAAGCCAGAGGCTTGCGACATCTTAAAAAAAAAAAAAAAAACAAAAAAAAAACCAAATCAAGATAGTATTTCAAGTCGGATTATGGCTCTTTCTCCAAAGAGCTAAAAGTTTAGCTGGAACGAATTAGCCAGGCTCTGCAGAAAGGAGGCTGTAAAGAAGGAGGTTTCATTTCCCTTGGTGCTGCATCCCACTGCCTGCATCAGCAGTGGCAATGGGGCAGTTCACTGGCAGGCAGAGGCAGGTGAAAGAAAAGGCAGTCGGGAAGCAGAGCCCTGATATGCAGGGTCTTCAGCCTCTTACTTCCTTAGGATTTTCCCTGAGAACACCACCTGGGTGAGGCCAGCAGGAGTGTCTGGGAGCCAGCCCGTGCCCTTGCTGAGCAGATTAGCAGCAGTGCTGATCGTCCCTCCTTGCCCACCCCCAGGAAAGAAGCGTGATCCCTGCCTGGCACAGAAATGGATCCAACGGGAGGCTGTGAGACGAAACTCGCTCAAATATTGAACTAGAAAAATTTTGCTCGATCTGCCTCTCGGTAAACAGTGACTAATTGCTCTGGCTGGAGCTGCTGTACCTTCTAGATTGGAAGGTGCAGATGGAGCAACGATAGTGAAGGCTCCTTACCTGACACCGGCTGTACATTAATCACAAATGTTTGCTATGCAAATCTTGTCATACAAAGCAATTATTGCTGTTCCCATACTGACCTCATGTTTATTTATTACCTGAGCTCTTTATTTGAACCTTTTCTGGTCTCTCTTCCCATATAAGCGTATTAGCGTGTGGCTTCCAAAGGCACCCAGCTGAGAAATTGTAGATTTATTTGCAGCATGGAGGGATGGCACACGACACGCCGACTGCAATGCAGAGCCGAGAGGCTCAGTTCTTACACCAGTGGCTCTTCATGCAAAATATTCTCACCCCGAGGTCTCTTGCTGGGATGAAGGACACTTTCTAACAGCACAGGGCCGTGACTCCGGGTTTGCTCTGACGCTGCGGTATTAACTGATGGTTAATGGAGACTGTCAGCCCAAGGAGCCGCGCAATAAAACTCTGCTTGGGCTTCTTTAGGGCCCGCTCAGTAAAAGTAAAATTTTACACAGTGCTTCGTCCTTGGCTTTGTGACCTTTGCCTACCTCCAGAATGATGAGTTGCAAATATTTAACTGTGCCACCAAGTAAGTTGCAAGTGTGTTGCTGAATGTGGTGGTGTTTGGGTAGCTGGAGCGATGGGTGTCTTTAAGCACCAAATATTCTCTTGCCAGAGGAGTTTTCTCCATGTGATTTAATGTTGGGCAACACTGGCATCCGGTGGGCAGAGGGTTTCCTCCTTGAGAGCTTGCAGCAGCTCGCTCCCTTGATTTTGTCCTATGGCTTCCCAAGATGATCATTAGATGCAATTTCGAAATTAATCTGGGTTTTGTTTTCCCTCTTCCTTCAGTTCGGCTGCACAGCAGGCGGAGCAATGCATTACCTTCTTACAGTTTTCTTTTAAACATGCTCTGCTATACAGTCTAGGGCCTTCTGAAGTCAGCTGCCCCTCCACACCAATCAGTTCTGTTGTGCAGGGACTCTGCCTGCCTTACACTGCAGGCAAGGCTCTGTTCCTCCCTTGAGGGTGACAGGAAGGGTCCCCATGGTTCTTGCTTCAAACCAAACCCTCCTGTCTGACCTCTGTGGGCCCCCTCCATATCCACAAACATTGGTGCTCTTTTACTGGGGGAAACAGTAGAAAAGCCCCCAGAGCCTGAATGAAATCAAATCAGTCTTACACCCTTCAGCCCTCCCTGCCTCTCTTGCTGCTCTTTCTTCTGCTCTCACCTCTGCTTTCAGCTCTTCCCAATGTAGCATCACTTTCTGATGCAATTAACACTTCTCATCACTTCCAAATCATTAATAAAGCCAGTAATTAACAGCAGGCCTGACAATGAACCCAGAAATGCCACACTGTATACTTTCTCCTACCTGAATTGCCCCTCTCCAGCATCACCCCTCCTTAGGATCTCGGCTGGCTTTCCATCCATACGACAACTTGCATGCCCCAGTCAATTTGAAATATTCCTTCCCCCCCCCACCCCCGGTATTTCTCTTTTATGGTGCAGCTGTAGCTTTTGCTAATTGTTCATGAAATGACTTTTCTTTTTTTTTTTTTCTAAAGCAGTATTTTTCTTGAGAAGTTGAATTTAAAAGGGGCCATAAATGACTAATCGTAATTAATAAAAATGAAGAAATAATTGGGCAATGTCTTTAAATGTATATGCCTGGAGTCAAACTCCTAAATCCCTGTTTCTGTTAGATCAGCTTGGGGTTTTTATTCTCCCCTGAAGGAGCAGCAGTGCCCAAGACTGTCAGGGAATACTCCAAGTGATGGAATAACCCTCCGACAACCCCAGAAAGCTGAGGGCTGGGAGAATGTGGCAGACCATGCCGGCAGCACATAGCTTACTGCTGACCTCCTCCCTTGCTGACAGGAGGACTGGCTGTGCCAGGGCAAGAGGGGCTTTGGGGACCTGGTGGACAACTTGATCCTCTTGAAAACCAGTGCCTTTAACCCGTGGAGAGCCCTGCCAATTCCACAAGACTGTTAGAAAGGGATTAGACATTTAAGGGCAAGACAGTTACATTAAAAAAAAAAAGCAGCAATAAAAGGCTTTTGTGGTTCAGAGCATAAATCAGCCTTTTACTGCTTCCCCTTGCAGGGAGCACAGCCGCAAGTGGCTAACTCAGGGATTTTTATATCCAGTTGTGAAATATCTGGGGGACAGCAGTGCCAGGGAGCGGGCACAGGACCGTGTGCCTGAGTCAGCGCTGCCCAGCCAAGGATGCTGCAGCATGCTGGTGGCTTTGGGAGGGAGGCTGAGTGTAATGGCATGGGGTCAGGGACATGATCCCTTCATGCAAAGCAGGACTTGGAAGTGCACAGAGATGGTTGTGATGGCCACTTCACCCCTGCTCCCTTCTCCTGATGATAATTAACTGCTGGTGGTTTTCCTTTGCCAATGTAGACTAGCAGAAACTCAGATCCACCTCCCAAATCTAAACCCCAGCTCATTAGAAGGTCATGTTTTACAAAGTAGCACAGCCACCCTAACCAAATGAGTGCCTGGCTAATTGCCTTCAGCATGAAATTAGGTTTGTGGTTTCTGCGGGATCAAGTGTGGTTTCCTCCTCTCCTCCCCAGCCTCCTTGGTTGTGTTCCCAGTCGTTGATGAGCATTTGATATGCAGAAAATACTGCACTCTGCGGCCAGAAACACACATTCCAAAACCCTGGTTTTGCTTACGCCTGGGATGGTGCAGAGGCAGGAGGGATGGAGAAGCTGCAATGTAGCAGAGCAGAAAATGCCACACGAGGCTAAACCTCAGCAGGCAGCTTGAGAGCTGTCAGGCAGCGTGGGTTTGAATGCCCTACATGTAGGGCATTAGGTCAACACGTCACTTTGTTTCCACTGCTCCTTGCAATGTCAAGGGGGACAGAGCTGGCCAAGCTGGGACATGTATAACCAGCTCCAGGTCCCTCCCGCTCGCTGGGCCAGAGAAGGCTATATGCAGCACAGAAGTAAATTGTTCAGCTGAAAGCATGGGAGAACTTGTGCCTTGCACTGCAGCATCTTATGTCATTTAACAAAGCAAGTGTGTGTCAGCTGTGGTGACAGAGATGCTCCTTGTCAGCCGTGCTGAATAAGAAGCCCTGGTCCATTAGGCAACACGTGCCAGAGTGCACGAAGCTGGAAGCAGGCATCTCTGCACAGAGTGGGCCAGCAAAGTGTTGCAGCCCTGAAACAAATACAAACACTTGGTGTGAGAGAAATCCTCACTTGGGTATCCTCTTGTCTGCCAGCACAGCCACACTCACACGTGACAAGCAGCCAAAAGCCTGTGCAAGAAGAAAGCTTGTGCAAGAAGATGATTTCTCACCTGCAGACAGCTGAGACCCTTGGAAATGCCAACTAGCCCACCTCAAACTGATGTCAAGACAATTATGGGAGTTTCTTTGTAGGTGCAGGCTTTTCACTTCACACCTGGAGAAGCAGAACGATAAATACAGGCTCTATAAGTGCACAGCTGGGTGAGCAGCCCTTTGGAAGTATGTGGCCTTTGCAGATAACTGTGGTGAACATCTGTGGGGAGAAAGAGTGGCATGGAGGTGTCCCCACCTCCTCCATCTCCTGCAGAGATACTCTGCTGCTTGGCTGAGATCCCCAGCTCCACATTTTGATAAGTGGGACCTACAATGGGAGCACTGTGGAGCTCAGCTGTGTTTGCAGGACTTCAGAGATGATATCATAACCCCAGAGGCAGAGCAGAGTGGAGCTCCAGGCAGGCAGAGAGATGTGAGCTCAGCCATTCACCGGGGTCAGTTAATCCGGCATCAACACTGGGCCCATTGTGGGGTGGTGCAATGCATCAGTTTGTCTTTTTTTGTGGTTTTTTTTCCAGAATTATTGTTTGACGAGTAACAAAAATTCCCCTGGAGCACAAAGAAGAGTACTCTGGGAACCTGAAAGAAGCCAGCCAATTAGATAATAGAAAAAATATCTTATAAAGACGAAATTTGAGCAGCAGCCAATACAACACAGGCTTCGTAATTGTATTTTCTGTAACTAAAGACTGATCTCAAGAAAACATTTTAGACCATACTTGGGTTTTAGTGGTGTTTATATCTCATTCATAGCAAAAGGATTTAAGTACACTCTCAGTTATTATAAGAGTCCTAAAACAGGTCTATGTGGTCCGCTCTGAATTAGGGTATCATATTGTTTCTTTTTTTTTTTTTGGTCCTCCTGTATATATCAAACTCCTTGGCAACCTGCTCTTCCAAGGGCTTCACTTACATTTCACAGAATCATAGAATAGTTTAGGTTGGATTTAGAGGTCCTTTCAAACCTCCTGCAATGAGCAGGGACACTTTCAACTAGATCAGGTTGCCCAGAAGCCAATGCAACCTGACCCTGAATGTTTACAGGGCTGGGGCATCCACCACCTCTCTGGGAAACCTGTGCCAGTGCCTCACCACCCTCATTCAGCCCAGGAGAAGAAGCAGTATTTTTCCCGTCACCCACATGCAAAAAACATGGGCATTTTTGTTTTCTTCCCCACTCATGTATGACATCCAGATACAGCGTTCTCTTGCCTAGTCCTCTCTCACTCCGTCCTTCTTTCCCATCTCTCCCTTACCTTCTCCATGGTCCTGGTGGTGTCTCACATCTGAAGCCAAACTCCTCTCAGCTCAAAGAATCCCTGCCACATTTCATGTCTTCTTTTTAAAAATAGAGGAACATCCTCCCAAATGGCATTGAGCAAAGTGCAGTAAAGAAAATATAGAGGTTATCCACCTGATACTGGAGGAGTTCCTACTTCTTTCTTCTTGTCATCGTTGAATCATGCTTCGGTCTCGTGCTGACTTCTCAAGCCATACAATACAAGCACATCAACATACTAATAATATTTGCATTTGCTTATGGGTGACTCAGTTTTGTGAGATGACAGAAGGCAATACAAGCCATGGTTCAGCATTATTTTGCTAAAGGCTGACAATAATGGGGCTGGGTTATCTCCCACACGGTCAAAGCGCCCCACTCTTTACAACACGTTCAAGGTTGCATCTGAAAAATTTTAAGGGGGACTAAAGGGTGTCCACCCATTCTTCGAAGCACATTTGAAGCTCCCAGTCATAATTATTTACGAAGCAGTTTCTGAAGCCTTTTTTTTTGTAAAAAGTCTTCCTATGAAAAATTCATTTATACAGCACAAACTGTGTCTATAAATAATAGACACTCTAGCTCACCTGCCTCTTTACATTTCTATAGGCAATGCAAGTTCTACTTATAACAAAATAGAGTAAATTAACGCCACCGTGTTATCAGCACACATCCCCAGGCTGGCACAATTTGCCGGATGGTCCCATTTGCCTGATAATTCATTGTTTCTATAGCAATCCTGACAAGAAGAGTTTCCCATTGTGCTCAAGGAAAAGGGCACTCCCAGGACCACAGCAGCTTTATTAGCTCCAAATACCTTACAAAAGAGTCTGGTTATCAAAACTGGTTTCCAAAAGTCACTGTTATTTCAAGCTTTGCTGTTAACGTGCCCAGGACAAGATGTTCAGTAGCTCACAGGGGACCAGCCTATTTGCTTACAAGCTCATACTGCGTTGATTTGTAGGAACTGCACCAGTCAGATCCTTCCAGGTCATTGTTCCCATGTTAAATAGTTCTATTAATTCTAAATTTTCCGTGTAGCTGTAGGAGTTGTGAAGCTGCCGAGGTGGGGGAAGCACTCGATCACTTAGCAAATTGCACCAAAGAGGATTTAGAACGCAACTTGTTATAAACTTAGGGATTGAAGTCACTTGTCCTCATCCAAGTGGCAAAAGCAGAAGTGATGGGGCTGAGGTGGTATCTGGGGGTCTGGGCACTGCTTGGCAGGTGGCTCACATGGGGGTGCTTTTCCATGCAGGACACCTCCTCCTGCTTTCCCTGGAGCCAGAGCCCACCGGGAACTGCGGCATGAAGCCGAGCAGGATTTCAGGGTGCTGCTGCCAAGTCAAGGGCAAAACTTCCGCTGGCAGGCCAGGAGCAGGCAGCAGGCCAGCGGGTCGCCTTGTCTGCAGGCAGCCATGCAAATCTCCGCCCAAATTTTCCCTTTTCTGCCTTTTTTTTTTCCCCTGGAATCCAGCCATTTGCAAGGTGAATGTTCTCTTCTTGCACTTCTTTTTCTTTATTTTTATTTTTTTTAAAAGCGTGCACTAGAAAAAGAAACTTTCAGCAAGTACTAGGTACTATATAAATCTTGTTATTTAGTTTTAAAATCGGTTTTCCTATTTATTTTTAACCTCTGTTACTGCTTTTCTGGATATTTGGCAATCAGGACAAAAAAGGGGGCTACTTCAAATTATGTCAAAGGTCTCACCCCCCTGACAACACTGAACAAGAGAACAGATTTGGCATGAAAAGTCACAGGAATTAATTCTACTGCTTTTTGGACTTTATTCCATGTGCAGAGGGTCTGGCATGTTCCTCACAAAGATGTCACTTGATAGCTCTTACCACTGAAAAAGGGGAAAGGAAGGTGTAGGAGAAATCACAGCATCTTCACATTTCTCCACAGCTTCCTAGCTCATAAAAGTGCTTGTAGAAGGGAATAAAAGGATTTGTTTTATTTAATTTTTCTCCCTCCAGTTTTTTTCTCCCTATCATGCCTAGTGTAGAAATTTTTCTCAGTAAATTGAGATAAAAATAAAAGGCACTAGCAGTTTATTTTGTCTTGATAGAATAAAACTGATCCAAATTCAGAAATTGTCCCTTTTGTTATTGTAAAAATAACAATGCCATTGGAAGATGACCCATGGAAAGATCACCTATGGAAAAAACAAACTACCCCCAAACACCCCATCCTGGTTTGGAGTAACTTTCATACGAAGGAAGAGCTCTTGTTTTTTCAACCCGCAAGCCTTCCAGTTCTCCCACACCACCTTCTTAAATTCCTAGCCACAGAATGGTTTGGGTTGGAAGGGACCTGAAAGCCCATCTGATCCCAGCCCCATGGACACGGACACCTTCCACCAGATCAGGTTGCCCAAAGCCCCATCTAGCATGGCCTGCTTTGACCACACAAGAGGTGACTTGAATCCAGATCTTGTCCCATTATCCATGACACAACCACTTGACTACTTACTGGCTTCAGCACAGTTTTCTGAGCTTTCCCCATTTGGGTGGTTTCCCTCTTCTGCCATAAAAACCTGCCACAAATTCCATCCATCCTTATGAACAGGGATGGTTGCAAGCTTCCCTCCTAAGGTTTAAATTAAGACTTAATGAAGACTCAGAATTTAAGATTAAATGTTCAGCCCCTGGATAATTATGTTTGTATGGTTCAATTTCTTTGGCAAGCATTTGAGATAAAAAACAAAACAAGCCCCAAACAATATTTACACATTCTAGAACACAGCAAATCCTTCCTTGAAAAGGCACAAGAAATCCCTGTAGAACTCTGGTACACTTTCAGCCAGCCTCCTGTCCAATTTCCTGGGGAAAAAGAAACAAAAACAAAATGCAAGTTCACAACCTTGTGATTTAAAAAAAGTAAAACATCTTAAATATTTGTGCTTGTCTGCTCTGGCTGCTCAGTGTGCATTATAACTACGTATGCAATTAGCTTCTATTCCAAACCTCTGCATGGGTGAAGATCTGAAGTACAGATCCCCTTTGCAGCTATTATACATCACTTTTCAAGAATTGCATTTAAAGTATGACATTAAGCTGCTGTTTACCTTCCACTTAGGTCTTTCATTACGATTCCAGCCATTGGTTGGATCAAGTTTTCATTTCTATAATATTTTTTGCTCCCTGTAGCAATGCCTTGTAAACAGCCTCCTTATGTATGACTATGAATGAGATGGAAAAGCCAGGGAATATCTTGTGGTATGAGGAAAAAATTGCTGTGGTTACTGCCTTATAAAATGCACTTGATAAATTTGAATAATCTGAACTTTTATTGCAACAGTCTTTAAAATAAAGAGGTACAATTTCCTTTTTTTTCTTTAAATTTTAAATAATGCACCAAAATCTTAATAAACAATTTAGTCTGAACCACAGGGAGAAATGAAAGGCTCTTCTATGTAGTGACTCACTGGATTATTGAAATCAACTATGTGGCTGCAACTGCTTTGCCTTCCTGATATATCTTTTCCCTCTGTTTTTAATAACGAGATCACTGTAGAGCTTTGATGAAAAATGAAATTTCCTTCTTTTCCAGTGGACAGAAATATTTACGTGGGTTGGAGAAATGCATCTAAAATGACACAGCTCAAGTCTACCAGGCACAGATTTTTACATATACGAGCTGTAGAAATCTGTCTGCCCATCTTCATTCTCATAATTTATCCCCTTGTGTGTTTTTTCCTTCTGTGGATTGGACAATCAATTTTTCCTCCGTTTTTATGAATAAGCCTCTCTCAGAAATGAGACACAAGGCTTCAGCTTCTGGGGGAAGCATTGCCACTGCTGCCAATGAAAGGGATGTGAACTGAGGGCTGTTCTGCTCTGGAACATTAAGCAGATTACACTCCCACTGCAAAGTGCCATTGTCAACATTAAACCGACTTGTTAATAGCCCACTGGCTTTTTTTTGGTTTTCCTTTTCAAGTGTATCTACAGTTAACTGCAAGGAAAAAACGCAAACAGCAAAACAGTGCTGGGAAGGGTCTCCCTTCTAAATGGTGGCACCTCTCAGGTAGATGCTCTAAGCTCTCCTCTCTCCATAGGGATGAAGCAGAAGCGTGGCTGTCTTAACTAATCTCCAACACCATTACTGACAGTAGATGATGTTTTAAAAAATGGTTTGCTGTGGGATTCAGGAGGAGATTGTGTGTTTTGGTTCTGCTTGACGTGCTGACAAGCAGGTGAAAACGGTTGCCCTGTAAACATAGTTGTCTCTGTTGATTGAGAGATGTCTTATGGAAAGGTTATTAGTCACTGTAAACCCCAGGATACCCAACAAAGAGGAATTTCAATAAAAAGAGAGAGCCATTAAACTAGCCCATCCTCTCTTCACAGACTCAGGTGTAAAGAGACATGTTACCCACTTACTTCTGTTGATCTCTGTGCTTAACAAAGCCACGAGCACATGGAGCAAGTAGCCTTTCAGATATCATCACCTTCCTCTCAATTAACCTGGAAAACCTGTCCAGGGCTGAGCCCTGTCCCACTGAAACTCCAGTTTAGCATCACTGACACAGAGAGACAGACAGATATTCCCTCCATTGTGAGATTTGGGTTGGATTTTTTCTTTTTCTTTTTTTTTTTTTTTTTACTATGCAGAACAGGTGAACCATTTTCTTCTTCTTAGGTATTCACTAGACTTATTAAAGATCAAAGCAACCAAGCAACCAAGTAAAACAAACTGCGCCTGCCAGCCAGCTGGACCACTGTAAAATTCAGTGCTGGAAGGTGTTGCAGTCTGTAGTTT
>VZRV01001680.1:84084-100301 GCA_013398115.1 Falcunculus frontatus | reverse complement strand
ACTATGCTTTGTTTGTCCTCCCTGGTGCTCTGGATAAAGAAAATAGCCTGTTAGAACACTTGAGTGCAGGTGTCAGGGAACGAAGGAGAAAGAAGCCAAACCTGTGCACAGAGTATGGCGTAAAATTTGGCCTTGAAGCTTCCATCTGCCTTGATGGATTCCTTGTAGACAGCCTCCTCTGAGGCTTCAAGGATTTCAGTGACCACGTAGAGATTGATGTCTGTTCTCCGTAGCTGTCGGATGAAGGAATGATCCATGTTGATTTGTCTAAAAGACAAAAAGGATGGGAAGGATCTGGAGCAAGAGGAGCATCTGAGGCAGCTGGGGTGGAATAAGCCTGTAGAAGAGGAGGCTCAGGGGGTATCTTGTCATTCCAGTGCCTGTCAAACCTGTCCTAGTTAGAGGCAATTCCTGCCCTAAGGTCTTAATCTTAGTTTTAGGCTGTTGAAAACCCATTGTTGACCCGGTGTGGGCTGGAGGGGGTGACTGGAGCACGTGTGCTCCCTTTGTCATTCCTTACCTTTCTCTTCTCAGCGCCTCTAGTGATTCCAGTGATATGCGCTTCTTCTGGGGCGTGATGGAAAACACCTTGGACAAAGAGGCAGCTCCTTTCAGCTCTACACTTGCGGGGTCGAAAGAAATGCTGAGACCTCCATCAGCTTGGTCAGCGCTGACTTTTGTGAGAGTAAATTGGCTGGAATCTTGATGGAGGGACTCTGAAATAATTCCATGCATTATCTTAAACAGGATTACACAGACGCAGCGCTGTAAGTACAGCACACACAGGAAAGCTGGAACATGGTAGATTTCAACCAAAAATGACCCAAATACATTTTCTACGGAATTTGTGACCTTCAGATTGATAAATTTGGGCTTTACCTATGCTTTTGCCATCTTCTCCAGGCAGCAGCACATCATCCAGTGTGAAACCTGTCCGCTGGTAGTAGGGAGCTGGGTGGAATATGCTTTTTGGTTTGCTTTTTTTTTTCAGTAGATAGAGAGGCCTGAAGTGCTCATTGTCTGCGATGCTCTCAACAGGGACCAATTCTCTGCTTGGATCCATTTGTTTTACAAGGAATTTGGTGAGGTTTTTAAACATTCTGCTGTGGCTGAAGTTTTGAAGCAAAGCCAAGTGGATCTGTGCCTTGGGAAAGGGGCAACACAAATTAAGCCAAATTCCTTGAAATAATAGCAGGACGTTGTAACAAAGTGTTACTTTAATGATTAAAAAGACTTCAAAATAATGACTCAAACCCCCCCCATTGTCCAAGGACACAAGTTTCACAGGGTTGTTACAGGGAGTGTTTGGAGAGGAAGCAGCAGGAGCTGTGGGTTGTTTGGCCTTGTCCCTGTTTGCTGGTGAACCCCAGTGATTGTGCAGAGAGAATGGAGCTGGCAGACTCTGAGGGTGCTGATTTTGGGTGCAAATGTCCCCCAAAATAGAGAGAAATCAGCCCAGCCCAGCCTCCTTGGGCAGGCCCTGGTGGTCTGCAGGGGAGAGCTGGTGTTTGAGGGCAGAAATCCCTGTTTTCTGTTACAGCTTGTTTTTATCAAAGGTTTCAGTTTCGCTTTTCTGGGTTTTTACGGGATGGAGCTGGGGAGGGGAAATTGGGCAATCCAGATTGTTTGGGGTAGGAAGGGACCTTAAGGCTCATCCCAATCTCCCCCTTGCCATGGTCAGGGACACCTTCCCTGTCCCAGGTTGCTCCAAGCCCTGTCCAACCTGGTTATGGACACTTCCAGGGATCCAGGGGCAGCCACAGCTTCTCTGGGCAACCTTTTCTGGGGCCTCACCCCCCTCACAGGGAGGAATTTCTTTCCAATATCCCATCTAACCCTGCCTTCTTTGAGTTTAAACCATTCCAAAGACAAATAGCCTTGCGTGCTTAATGCTAGTAGCTCATTCCAGGGCTCATTCCCTTGGAAGTCTGCAAGAAGAGAGAAAAACTAAACAAGAGCACTTGACAGAGAGCTTCCACCAACCCTCTCCCGTACTCAAAGCTTTGGGATAAGGCACTTGCTTGTTTGTGGGGTGGGAAGTGTGCGGAGCAGACCACGGGGCTGCCGAGGTGATGTGGCCTCTTGAGGGCAGCAGGACTGGGGAGAAGCTTCTCAGGCTTCTGCTCAGAGATGTGGCAGCGTTTGCTAAATCCGGGAGCTGTGAGTTGCACAGCGGGCAACCCCACAAACCCACAGCAAAGAGCAAATTGATTTCTCTTACCTTGCTAACGGGGGGCTCCCAGAAGCAACTCCTGGGCAGGGGGAGTGTCAGACGTGATCCGTGCTGTAGGATCCCTGGCTGTTCACAGCAGCTTATCAGGAGCTGTTCCCAGCTGTGAGATCACTTCAACAATTTTACATCCTCGTCACCAGTGTTCCGCTTCCACAAATCGGCCGTTGCTTGCGTCACTCTTCCTTTTAGTCGTTGAGCGGAGTCTGTTACAGGGGCTGTGGATAACTCAAACTTCTACAGATGTAGGAGATGTGAGTGCATTGCTAGAATTATCCCAGACCAGACTAGACAGGAAGGTGTCCCCCCACAAGCAGCAGGTGGGACTGGATGGCTTTAAGGTCCCTTCAAACCAAGCCATTCCATCATTGCATAATTCAGCTTCATAGAGCCACGTAATGTTGCCCTTCATGTACAGATGAAGAAGTGGACTCATGAGGGGATATTGGCAAGAAATTCCTCCCTGTGAGGGTGGTGTGGCCCTGGCACAGGGTGCCCAGAGAAGCTGTGGGTGCCCCATCCCTGGAAGTGTCCAAGGCCATGTAGGATGGGGCTTGAAGCAACCTGGGATAGTGGAAGGTTTCCCTGTCCATGGCAGAAGGCAGGAATGGATGAACCTTAACGTGCCTTCCAACCCAAGCCATTCCATGTTTCCCAGACTCATTGCCATGCTTGTTTGACAGCAAAAGACATCCATGTGAAGATTCCAGGAGGCAAGTGCAAGTTTTTACCTGAATACTTCACTTTTATTAGTCTCTCTTAGAATACTGTACAAAGGAGTAATAAAAATATTCACACTTTATTTTAGAAAGTTCTCTACATGAGACTCCTGTATCCACAGCAAAAAGAAGGCTATTGGGAAAAAACCCCTAAAACTTTGTACAGAACATTCCTTTAAAAAACCCTCCCAACTAATTCAGCTGATTTAACTGATCCAAGGAGGGTATGGACACACCAACACTCGCATGCTTAAAAGATATTCTAGGCAATGATAAAGCAACATAAGTCACAAGGAGGAATATTAATGTGTTAACCCACTGCTGTCCCCTCCTCGAGGGCCAGTACCGAGCTTCTAAAAACAACCCCAAATGGAACAGTGATTCAAACGTAAAAGTACTTGTGAATTAAATAGCCCTCCATCTAGTTTATTTTAAAGGCTTTTTCCTGCAAAGGTTTGGACTACTTGCCAGCCTGGTAGCTCTGTGAAATGACTCCCAAGCCAGGATGGCTGATTCAGGAGCATCAGGCTGGGAGGACTTGCTGGTTTTCCGAGTGACCTGGAGCAGGGGCTGCCGTACCCCGTGGATACGTGCGTGGTGCTGACAGTGGCTGAGGAGGCTTTGCCCAGTACAAGATGGCTGCTGCCAGTTCCTGAGAAGCGTTCCAGCCTTTCAAAAGCTTTTCTCTTTCATTGCAGAACAAAAGAGAAAAGCTTGAAGTACCTTCTTACCAAGAATTGTTTCTCTGTCACAGGAGATTTGATCTCTCCAGGTGAGAACTTGCCCTGATCATGATACAGGACAAACGTGAGAGGAAACCTGTCAAGTGTGGTGTGATTAGAATCCCATTTAAAATCAGTAATGATCAGTTATCTCCTCCATGCAGGCACCTGGGGAAAACTCCACTCTCAAAGGAGTTCTGCTCACGTTTCATTTCTCCTCCCACAATGTGGCTTCACCCCTGATCTGTCCCCTGCTAGGACTCGTCTGGGACCCCTCAGCCTGCCCATGCCATCCTTTCACTTCAGACTGCCTCAGGTACACCCAAGAATGGTGCTTTAATTACAACTAACTTCCTGCTTTTTATTTTTGATTGATCCTGACTCCTACCCTTAAGTCGGGATCTTCAGGAAGATTCTACCCAATGTGTAATTGTTCAAACACTTATTAATAGATACTTAACTCTCCACAACAGAATGTGAACTCTTTCTTCAACTCACTTCTTTCCATATTTCTCCCATTTCCATTTATGTTTCCCTTGATTGGATTCACTGAGTCCAAGTTAATCTCAGTTATTATTCCATGCAAAAACACCATGCCTGTGTTGTAGTGTCACGTGACTCCGGCATCGGCTGCTTTGATCATTTGTGTGAAGGAGAGAAATAAAAAAAAGTTTACTTTTGTTGTTAGGCAAAGCCTTAATTACAAGTTTGGGGCTTTAGGCTTTAGAACCTGCTTGTCTGAGAAGTTTATAATCCCATTCTGTGTCCCAACTGATCTTTAATTTAGGGAAACAGGGTCAGATGTCCATAGTGTCAGTGACCCACAGCTGTGTTAATGCCTTCAAGGAGACTCTGGGAATTGCTGTATCTCATAAAAAAAAAGCCAATCCCTTCAATTGATAATTATTCTAAATTTACAAATCTGTGATGTGCATATGCTTAGAAATACCCAGCATATGTCAGTCTGTGAGGAGTCATGTTTGAAAGCATCTAAAGGCTGTTTCTGTTGCAAAAAAGATGTTTTCCCCCATGTTTTCTATGACAATAATTACTTTTCTTTCGTTTCCCCTGGAGATGGAAGTGGTGTCTGGGCAGACACTCAGGTCTGTTCAGCACCACAGTCAGCATTATTTCAGGTCCAGCCTCAGCCACCCTGCCAGGACCTGCCCCTCCTTGGAGCAGCCTTTCCCGCAGGAATACTGCTCATGTCTGTGTCATTTCCCAGCTGATTGATGAAATATCTCTATTTTGATCACAATTATCATTGTCTAGTAGCTTAAAGAGCCGATTTAGGGTAGAGAGTACCTCAGCTAAAGCAGCAGCTCTCCTGTCCTGGGTTTGAAGGTTTAACCTGCCCATCAAGGAAATTGCACATCTGTCAACACCCTGGGGTCTCCAGCCAGACTCTCTTCTCCTTCTACCTGCTTGAAAACTTCCTTTTCACTTGAATTTCCACTTTTCAAACATATTAGGGAATGATTCTCCCTGCATTCCAGCAGCCCTCTGAGGTACACTCCATATTTTCCCTTCCCTGTAGCAGTCCCATAGGAAGTCTGAGAGAGAAGTGAAGCAACTTGCCTAAAATTATGCACGGAGTAGTAACAGATCTGAAATTCCCCCTTCCATGTCCTATGCTCAGACCATCCAAAACCTCAACACTCTCCACCATGGCCTCTAAAGCTGGATTTGCTACTGCAGGGGAAAAAAAAAAGCAGATTTAAAAGATTTATACCATTGTCAAAAAAGGTGAGACAATATAAGCACTAAGACAACAAAAATACAGGTTTTCGTGGGGTTACAGGGGAAGAGTGAGGGAAAACCCATTCCATCGGGGACACGACCCAAAGGAAAATCGGGTAATTCTGATTTTCAGTAAAATAGTAAAAAGCTGTCTCAGCCAGGAAACCTAAGCCTGCTTTATTTAAGTGGTAATTTTAGAGGGAAAAGGCTCGATTTTGTTCCTCTGTGAAATAATCTATTACCAGTGACCCATTGACTCCTTCTACTGGTCAATTCATCTGCTGCTGGTGTTGCTGCTCACGCAGCCCTTGGGCGTGGAGCTGAGGGACAGATTTCCAGGTAAGCCAGAAATCAACCCTCGCTTCCATTGAGTCCACGGACAACTGGCAAATCCCAGTCACATGCACTTAAGCCACCAAGGAGCTGAAGTGAGGAGACAAATTCCAGTGAAATCAAGGATGGCTGAGTGCTTGATTAGAGCAATCATCCCTCCTCCTGTACCTGTCCATCATCAGCCTCTCCCACACCTGTCCATGTCCATGTTTCAAGGAGCTCCACGGCATCTGTTGTCAGTTATTAAATCACCTGCCTCCAGCCCTTGATCCAAATGCCCACTGAGCCCCTGTGCACTTAAAAACAGCAGTTTGGGGTGGGGAGAGGAGTTACCTGGGCAGATTTGGGTATAAACTGGAAATAACGAGCATGATTTAAGCTCTATCCACCTTTTCCCTAGACCACACGGATGGTGCTGTAGGAAAACCAAAAGCTTTGTCAAACTGCAGGTCATTCCTTCCTGGGCTGTTTTTAGGAAAATAACTTCCCTTCTCAGTGGTGTCAACGATTGCAGAATAAAAATCTGTTGTTCACTTCCCCCTCCCACTTCCCACCTAAAACTGGAAATCAGACCCCAAAACAATCCAGTCCTGGGAAAGTCTGGCTGTATCCCTTTGGATTTCCCCCACGTTCTGCTCAAAGCACCCGGCTTCAGGAAGGGAAATGTATTTTAAAGTGCATTTACCACAGCAATAGTACCAGCACTAAAAGCTTTTCCCCTCATCCCTGTCCTCGTCATTCCACGTCTGGAATAGATGAAAATCTTCCCAGAATTCATCCTTGTTGTACCTCAAAGTCTCAGCGGTTTTGCATCTATTGATGACCCTGGGATAAGAGAAATCCGGTGTTGCGCGTCCTGCTCCGCACTAAACTACTCTGGAGCTGGTTTGGATTTATTGGGCACGAGGATCCAGCATGCGGAATGTGTCTGTTGGGATCTGCGTTTAAACAGCCGCTGCAAAACCACATCCCAGTCTGTGTGGAGGAGGAAATGGGGCTGGAGAGAAGGAATCCCCCCTTTGCCCTGCTCCTCCACCATCCGCTCAGGCCACGCTGCTCAGTACTTGTTGATCCCAAAGATCCGGACTCCGTGGAACTGAGGCAGTTTGGGGATCAGGACGCTCATGAGGGAGATGGTGTTGATGATGAAGTGTATCCGGTCGTACTTGGTGTAAAAGCTGGTTAGAAAATACCTGGAAAGGGAGGATGGGAACAGAGGGAGAGGCAAACTGAGCTGTGACATTCCATGTGTTTGTCTCCCGGGACAGAAAACTGATAGGTACTGGGACAAGAGGCAGCTCGGCCACCCAGGAATACTCACAGGACGATGGGCATGATGGTGAGGAACTTGCGGGAAGCGGTGAACTGGACTCCATAATCCATCTGCTCCCAGTGTGTGAGCAGCCGGGCCTTGCCCTGGTCCGGGGTCTCGAAGGGGGTTCCCTTCACGGTGTGCAGGAAGATGTACATGCTCTGCAGGACACACAGCGTGAGGCACAGGGGCCCCGCATCCCAAAAACCCCAGATCCAGGGCAGCGGATCTGGGAGCTTGCACCCCCGCGCCGTTCCACTAGAGGGATGTGGCGCTGCTGGAAAACCCGGGTCGGCCAGGGAAGCACGGAAAGGAGAGTTGGGAAAGGCCGGGGCAGCTCGGCTGCTCCACGTCAGGCCTCTCGCTCGGCTCCTGGGTGTGAGCCAAGGAGGTGGTGGCAAGATTACAGCCGTGGGATCTCTGCGATCGGGAGATTAGCGCCTGCCTGCTGCAGCACGGCGGAACGCTCCCCGAAAACTGGCTGGGAGAAGGTCTGTCACCCCCTGATTACCAGGGGAACACAAGTCACAGACAAACAGTCTGGCTACACCACAGCTTCCAAGTACATCCACTCCCGGCCTTTAAATTCCTTTTTGTCCCCAGAACCTAAAGCTGCCAGGGAAGATGGGTGAGAAGCCGGCAGCTCGTGAGCTGAGCAGCTCCAATTTGGGGGTTTGTGGTTGTTTTTATCCCCTGAGCAGCTCCAGTTGGAGGGTTTGTGGAGGTTTTTATCTCCTGAGCAGCTCCAGCTTGGGCGTTTGTGGAGGTTTTTATCCCTCACTGGTAATAACTTATCATGAGGGTCCTCAATCCCTGTCATTTTTTGTCTCTGGAATATTCCCAGGCTGAGATATTTAAAATAAAAGATACATAATCAGTTGCTCCATCCCTGAAGTTTTTTGTCCCCTGTGCCCAAGGGGACCTATGTGGGGACTTGATTTTTACAGAGAGGAATCAGTTCCTGGACTAATCTTTTACTTTAAGCAGAACAAAATCTGGGGGTTAATCTTGTTTTTTCTTAACTCTCATGAGGCCAATTCAGGTTTTAACAACCCCAATGATGTCTTGCCAATGTCTGGGGCCTGTCACAGACCCCTTTGGGAAGGGGACACAACAAAGGACTTGCCCTACAGGAAATGAATCCATGTCCCCTCTGAGCAGCCTCACCAGGTGTTGCTGCCTCACCTGTACCTGGGCTGGATTTAAATCCATGACCCAGAGGCACCGGTACAGGCTGAGGGCTGGAGATTGAGCAACTCGCCCGGCATCTTTGGAAACACAAAGGAATTGTTTCAACAGGAATCTCAGCAGATTGCTCAGAGAAACAGCTATGCCGAGGTTCCCCGTAGGTGCCCCGGGCCACGCAACTCCCTTACCAGGTTATGGATGATGTTGGTGAGAGTCCAGACCACGGGGACGCTGAAGAAGGGGATGCTCAGGAGCACGACGTGCAGCAGCCCGATGCCCAGCACGTAGGACAGCCAGATGCCGCGGCTGTTCATGACTCGGGTGTTGGGGTTCACCTCGCTGTGCGCCGTTCCCACGTTCATCCTGGCTCTCGTGGCTGACGGGAGCCCCTGGAACAGAAACACTGAGGTCAGAGCCTGGATCCAAACTGCTCAGCGGGTCTGAGCATCGGCTGGTTGTCAAGCAAACCCAAAATCTGCTGTTGGCTATAAAAATCCCAAGTCAGTTCCCTCCTCTGCCCCTCGTTATTGCCATTCTTAGAGCTGACGTCGCTAACTCCGGGAGTGGTTGAGATTTGGGAATTATGTGTGGGAAGCTTGTCTGTGACAGAAGCTACTTGTGATTTGAGATGTTTTCCTGGAGCCGAGGTGTTGAGGTTCAATCCCACGATTGCCTGACAAAACTCAAACGCTTTTAAGCACTTTTAAATCCTCATCACAGTGTTAATCATGGAAACACACAGCACAGGAAGCTTCCTGCATATTTATGGAGTCAGCATGCCTTAAACTTGGGAAGGGAACACAGTACTTGCAGAGGAAAGGCTCTGTATCAACAGATCTCCTAATTAATGTAACTAAATTAACAGAGTTCTGCACAGCTTGGGAGGTTTGCTGGTCTGCTCTGGCTCATGTGTTTTGCCTTCAGATGTAAGACTTACAGAGGGGAAAAAAAGAGGAACAAAAAAAAATTGCCCCCCAGGGAAGGAATGAGATTCTTCTTGAAGAGCGTAAAAAGTAAAAAGGGAGAGATAACAGGGCAAAGTGCCTTGGGAGGATGTTTCAGGAGGAAGAGCTGTGGAGGAGGTGGCCCTTCCCCTACCTGGAAAGAACAGCTGCCACGTAGGAGGAGCACAAAGATGGTTTTCTGGACAATGCCGAGAAGGAGAGGAAGCAAGAGAGTGTCACCCTCTCAGAGCAAGTCCTTGGAGTGGTGCCCCTGAGACAGTGAAGGTATCAAATGGACTGACACAGTGCCAGTGGCAGCAGATATTGGTCAGCTCCCGGGCTGGCTGGGAGCAGGAGAGCTCTGGCTCACTGGTATCCAGGAATTACAGGAGACAGCACAAACTAAACCCACTGTAAAGCTGAATGTCTTCATACCAAGATCAGGGAAGTTCTTATGTAAAATCATCTTTGTGTCCCACGGAAGCAGAGTTGGATGAGATGATCCAGTTCATCCTCCTTGGCTACAGGACCTCACGGTGAGGGCTGTTTCCTGATGTCTGGCCTCGTGGCTTTGCCGTTGCTTCCCACAGCTGGAAGCCATGTTGCTGTTCCCTCCAGCTCTCCGGAGGTGAGCCCGAGCCAGATCCAACATCACACTCTCCTCACTGCCAGCTGTTCCCAGCTCCCTCGTGGAGCAGTGGGCCTGGCTTGTCTCAGGAGCTGGCACTGTCCCCACTCCTGCCCAGGGCTGGGACTCACAGCCAGCCTCTGCTCCACAGCTCTTGGAATGCTCCAAGTAACTTCCAAACCTCTTCCATCCACACAGGCAGCTGTTGCTGCAGATCCTCACCTCCCTCTATCAGGGAGCTCATACCTGGAGAAGGATTTTGTTTCCAGGAAAGAGGCTGCAGGTCTGCAGGGTGCTCACTCCCTTGTTGCCCACCTCCCAGCTCACCAGCTTGTGGATATTCCAGACAGAAGCCCAAAGTTTGGTCCTGGAAACAGGACTAGGAGCCAGAGATCAGCACTTCACCCCTGGCAGGGGGAGCAGCTCTGTCCTAACCCTGCTGCAATTCCCAAGGGCTCTCAGAAGGAAAACTGGGGGCTGGGGTGAAGCATAAATGAGTCAAAAAGAGTCAGATTGTTACAACAAAAAGCAAAACACCCAATGGAATATGTAAACAGGAGTGCTGAGTGCCAGACACGGGAAATAGTTCTCCTGGATGTTGGGTGAACACTGTCCAGTCCTGGGGAAAATGAGCAGAGGTGTAGGAAAAACATGACCTGCAAGGACAGCTGGAAGGAAACGGGTTTGTTTAGTCTGGAGGAGGCTGGAGACAGGCGTGAGGAACAGTCGGATGCTCCACAGAGAGCTGTGCCTGTGGGATTCCAGCTGTGCAGCAGGAGGAACCACATGGCTGGGTCTCGGAGCAGGGTGCAGGAGGAGGGAATAGGGAAGGGACTGCCCACAGAAAGGGATCCGTGCTCTCGCTGGAGGCCTTAAAATCTAGTTTCATCAACAGTTAAAAAACTTCTCTCCATGTCTTTCCTGAAGTGACACCGTTATCCAGAGGCTGTGGAAGCTCCCTGCACAGCCAGAGGTGTACATGGCCGGTGCTGTGGAATTTCCAGCCATGAGTGTAACTTCCAAAAACTAAGGAGCAGCTTGGACTTGGTCTCCTCTGCAAATGAGTGCAGTTGCAGACCCACAGCTGGGTGGGAAAGGGTCCAGCTTGGAAGCTGCAAGTGAAGCAATTCTCCTTCCTGTGCCTCAGTTTCCCTTCCTTGTAAAATTAGGGATTAGAGGGGTGGGATGCTGGAACATACAAGAGGTTCATTCATTCTTGCAGGAGATACAACATTGCTGCAACGAGAGTGATTCCACGTCTCCAACTCTGTCCTTCCCCACCTTAAATATTTCACCAGCTCTGCCCTGGGCTGTGCAGCCCTTGGCCCAGCTCTCCCGAATTTCGGATTGCACAAGCCTGGCTGAGGGCACATGAGCTCCCAGAGCTCTGTCTCTACCCCCATCCCACACCCTGTTTGCTTTCTAATTCCACACCAGGATTTGTTCACCTGCAGGGCAGCAAGGCACAGCCCACCATGGGGAGGACTCCAGCTCCCCCTTCCTAGAGCAGCTGCTGCCAGGCTCTGCTTTCCCACACTTTTTTGGGACAGTAAAGCCTGAATGTTGCACCAGGCTGAGGGTGAAGGTCAGGGCTGTGCTGACATTGGACAGTGGCCATCCAAGGAGGGGAAAAGTCGGAGCTGTGGCCAGTGGCAAAGGGCACGATGTGGCAGTGAGGCTGAGCCCTCCCTCTGCCTCATCCTGTCTGTCCTGCTGCCTGTCCAGGGGCAGCTCCTTCCTCACCTTTGTCCCCAGAGGAGTGTGACCGCCATCGGTTCCCGTTCCCTTGCTTAACGCTTGGACTTGATGATCTTAAAGGCCTTTTCCATCCTAAATAAATGATCCTATGGTTTGGCAGTGCTATCACCCTTCCCCAGGGACTGCAGGATCATGCTCCGATCCTGGCACCCCGCTGCAGGATCTTCACTGAGCTGGTGAGGGAAGGAGGGCTCAGGTGCTTATCTTGATCTTGAGTGTTCCCAGACTGCAGGTGATGATGATCCCACGGATCACAAATCCAAATCTCTGGCAGCAACAGCTGCCACCTCCCAAACAAATCCTTTAAACCCTTCTTTGCCGATGGCAATGGATGAACCAGAGCACGGAGGACATGGGGGACGCTGGTGAACTGGGCTGGCTGGGAGGCGGGTGCTGGGTGAGAGGTGAAACCGGGAACACAACACTCCGTGCCCGTCCAGCCCGGAGCCGTGTTGGACGTGTCTGAGCCCCAGCGCTGTCCGGTTCCTCCTCGGGGGGCCTGGGGCTGCCAGAGCCCCGGAGGGGACACGGGGACGAGGACACGCGTGAGCCGCCCCGGCTGAATACGGGGGTCCTGCCCCCTCGGCCTTTCCTCATGGATTTAACGGGAAATCTTGGACACGAAAGAAAGGCCGAGGTTGGGCTCCTCCGGACACACATGGGGTCCCAGATCCCACTTTCCTCCCCGTTTCACCGGGACAGGACGGTGCCCCGGGAGGCCGGGGCAGGACCCGCTCCCGGCCGGGCTCTGCACAGCGAGACCCCCCCCCGTGGGGACCCTCACGACCTAACTGGGACCCCCCACTCCCACCTCGCCGCTTCCCAACTCCATCCCAGCACCCCCTTCTCTCTTTTGGGGTGTTTTCCTTTCGGGCCGGGCCCATGCGAAGCCCCTTCCCCCGGCCCCGCCGCGGGGCTCGGCCGCCGTCGCCCCCTCGGAGGGCTGAGCCCCCCGGTCCCGCTCCGCGCCCCCGGCCCGCACTCACCGCTCCCGCCCGCTCCGACCCGGCTCGGCTCGGCGGGGCCGGCGCTCGCTCCGCCGCGCTCCCGGTGCGCTCCCGGTGCGCTCCCGGCGGCCCCTCGGCCCGCTCCACCGCGGCACGCCGGGAGCTGTAGTCCGGCAGCACCGGGAGAGGCGGAGCCGCCATGGGAACCGGCGGGAGCGGCTCCGGGAAGGGGATCGGGGGCTGTACCAGCCCCCGCTCCGCTCACAGGGGGCCCCAGACCCGCCTGGGTGCGTCCAGCCTGCCCGGGGAGGGAGGGCTTCCCCCCCCAAATCCCCCTGCCGCTCTTCTCGGGGGAAATCCGAGGTTGGGGAACACTGGGGCAGCTTCCCATGGCTGCCCCATACCTGGAAGTGTCCAAGGCCAGGTTGGACGGGGCTTGGAGCAACCTGGGATAGTGGAATGTGTCCCTGCCCGTGGCAAGGGGTGGGACTGGGGTGCTTTTTAAAGTCCCTTCCCACCCGAACCACTCTGATTCCGTGATACCATGAAAATCCCAGGGGCAGCATTGTGCAGACAGCCCGGGCAGGCCGGCAGCGCTGCAGGACACCCTGCCAAGGTCGGGGCTGGGAGCGAGCGCAGGATTCCAGCGCTGGAGCGCGGGGGGAGACCATCTGGCTCCGCTTTTGTTTGCACAACCATCAAAGCTCATCGAGTGGGGCTGGCACGGCCCACGGGTGCCGCAGCCATCTGTGCAGGGCTCTGTGTGTGCCTGCTGCCGGCTCTTCCAGCAGCGGAGGGGCAGCGCCGGAGCCGCTTTGGGCTGCAAACCCCCTGTCCGCAGCCGAGCAGAGCCCCTGGCTGCGTGCGGAGCCCGAGCGCGGTGCTCCCGGCTGCCCGCGGCGCACATGTGGCTCTGCCGGTGCCGTTCGCAGCCCCCCGACCTGGCACAGACGCTCCCGCTCGGCACAGCCCGCCGTGGGTTTTGGTGTTGGCCCAGGTGGAATCACAGCTACGTCGAGGTTCCCTGAGTGCCCCTGTGCCTCCACGCCGAGCTGTGTGTCCTGACCCTGTCTGCATCCAGCCGGCCTTGGCTCCAGCCGCGCATCCTGGCTGGGCACGGCGAGGGCACGGAGACCCCGCGGGCTGCCAGGGTGTCACATGCTGGCACCGTGTTGCTGGCAGGGCACGGGGGCACTTGCCGGATCCAGAGCTCAGCAGTGTCTGCTCCCAGAGCGCTTTGGGCACGGAGAGACGCCCATGTGGGGTAAAGCAGATGAAAAGCCACCGATTGCCACCCTGTAGAACCGCGTTGTCCCTGCCCGGCTCCTCTGCGGTGCCCTCTTGGCATGGCGCGGTGCGGGGATGCCGGTGTGCGGAGGCGGGGGATCCCACGGGATCCGGTCCTGCTTTGCAGGAGATCCACGCACGCACAGCAGGCTCTATTTTTATCCTGCTCCTGCCTGACTGAGCAGCTCCCTGCGCGGTGACATCTAATTTAGCAGCTTCCCCGCACCCCGCTGGCTCCGCACGTGAGGGGGAAGCACAATGCAGCAGCTATTTTTAAACGCCCATAAATATTCATCCCTCTCCGTGATGCAGCAGCCGCCGCTGCCGGTGGAGCGCGGGGGGGATCCGACCCGCTCCTTGGGCTCCCCACACCGCGTTCACCCGCCCAGGGAACACCGGCACCGGGGGCGGGGAGTTCCCTGGGGGGATCCGGCCCCATCTGCTCACCGGCAGCTGCACCCGCGTTCCCCCCGTGCTCAGGGGGCCGTTCCCGTGTGGATTCCTAGGCCTCGCTCGCTCCCAGCCTCTCCCGGTGCCGGGCCGTGCTCAGCTCCCGCTCTGCCGGCTGCCGGTCCCGCTGCCCGGTCGATGCCTGTTATATTTAGCTCCTTGGTGGCAGCGAGAAGCCGGTGCCGGCTATTTTTAGCCATTCTGCGGTGGGAAGGGTCCGCGTGGGTCGTGCTGCACTGCAGGTCTTGGGCTGGTGGGTGCCATGTCCTCCACGTGGGACCCTCGAGGGGTGCGGCCCTGGGGCTGCTCCCGCTTCCGGGTCTGTACCCGCTGCCGGGATCACGCACAGCCTCTCCGGGTCCCAGCTCAATCCCCCCATGCACCTGCCTGTCACCTCGGCCCCTCGGCCCCGTCCCGCGGCGGGTGGCTGTGTCATCGGAGCAGCCACATCCCAACATCCCCATCCCTGCTCCCGCTGTGTGCACAGCTCCCCGCGGCACTGGGAATGGTGATGGGCAGCACGGGGCTGCTCCGCTCCCCTGCCGAAGGAGGAGATGCCAGAGAAGTGCTCAAGAGCACCAGCTGTGGCAGCCGGCTGCTGGCAGCCGGGCTCCCGGCCGTGTCCCAGGACAACCCTGCCCGGTGAGCCCAGCAGCGGTCCGGCGTCGAGCTTGGCTCCGATCCTGGAAACATCGAAAAGACCTCTAAGATCATCGACTCCAACCACTAACCAAGCACTGTCACCTTCACCACTAAACCATGTCCCCAGGTGCCACATCCACACGTTCTTTGAGCACTTCCAGGGTCCCAGACCCAGCAATGGCCTGGCCCCGGCGGAGCGCGGGGAGCTCCGGGGAGTGCGGGGGTCTCTGGGGAGAATCTGTCCGCGGCCGTGTCTGGCTGCCGTCAGGTTCCCTTTTCCTAATTGAGGCGAGATCCAGGCCAGGCGCCCTCTAAGCGGTTTATCCTCCCGCAGCAGCGGGAGAACGTCAGTGCCCGGGGCCGGGCTGTCCCGCCGCGGAGATCCGGGGCCAGGGCAGCGGGAGCCGCGTCCCCCCGGCGGCCCCGGGGCCCGGTAACGGCGGCCGCTCTCCATGGTCCTGAGCCAGCCTCGTCGGTGCCCCGGGGCGGCGGGACCCCGAGCCGCGGTCCAGCCCGGTGACCCCCGGCTCGGGAAGCGAGAAGCTGGGCTGGGGACCCACTCCGGCCCCCCTGGATCTCGCCCCGTCCGGTGCCGCCGCCGCAGGTCGCGTTTCCCCGAGTAAGCGATGCCGGTGTAGGACGGGGGAGGCACCGTGACCCCGCTGGAGTGGGAGTAGGGGGGTCCTGCTCCCCCCGAAGAGCAGGGGAGGGGATGAGGGGATTCCTGGGGGTTGCGGGGCAGCACCGGGGGGCGCCGAGGGCCCGGGGAGCCGGGTGGGTTCCCACCGGAGTTCGGCAGGGACGCGGCGGGGCGGAGGCCGTGGAGTGCCCCGGGACACGCTGGCACCAGCTGCCCCGGGATTGGGGGTCCCGGCAGCTCCTTGCTGGGTGTCTCAGGTGTCTTCCCGCCCCTCCCGGTCTGAGGACCCGGGGCAGCGCTTCTCCCGTGGGGCGAGGAGCTGGGAAGGCTTCGGGCGCGGGGCTGGGGGTGCTCGGCGCTGCACGGCCCCCCCGGCGGGGCGGGCCGGGGGCGGGGAGCCCCAGGGAGGCCCNGCTCCGCCGCCGGGGGCTGCACAGGCAGGTGAGTCCGCAACGGGACCTCCGGCGGGGCGGGAGGCGGGGAGGGGACGGTCGGCAGCGCCGCGCAGAGCGGAGCTTCCCCTGGGGAAGCACCGGGGCTTCCCTCGCCTGCGACGCCCCCGGTGCCGAGCGGGCCGGGGGGATCCCCGGGCATCCCCGGGCGCACGCAGTGTCCTGGCGTCTGCACTGCCCCTGGCTCCTCAACCGCATTTCCTGGGGCTGGCGGGGGCACCCGGG
>VZRV01001680.1:68740-84012 GCA_013398115.1 Falcunculus frontatus | reverse complement strand
TGTCGTCGCTGCCGTGCCTGGTCCGCATCCCACCCGCAGGAGTGTCCCGGTCCTGTGGACGAAGCAGCTTCCTCCCGGGACACTGGGTCCCGGCTCATGCCGGTGGTTTCCCGAGCAGTGGGAAGAGGGTTCCAAGGGGCTGTGTTTGTCCCAGGTTACCTCTGGAAGACTTGGGGGGCTGGCGCAGTGTGGGGTTCTGAGAACCCGGTGCCCTTGGTGTGCCCTGCCCTCTGGTTCCCTCTCAGGACTCCCTCAGATCCCGGGGCTTCGGCAGTGCAGGGGTCAGCTCTGCACAGGTGTGACCTTGGGGTGTTTCGGCAGGGCTGTGTGACGGTGCCCAGCACTCGGGGTGCTCACCTGCCTGTGTTGTGGGGGCCACCCTTGGGTGGCCACCTCTGCACCACACCGAGGAGCCCAGGTCAGCACCCCGAAGCAGTTTTGCCGCTGTTGGGGTGCTCCGGGGAGCACTGGGACCAGCAGGCAGCTTTGCTGGTGGCATAGCTCGGGGCTCCCGCAGCATTGAGCTCTGCCTGACCGGGTGACATAGGCGCCTGTTAGCGCCAGCGGCTTTAATTGTGGGATGGTGGGAGAGCGTCTGGATCCTGCCTCCAGAGCTCCGCTGCCACGGCCGGCACAGAGACGGGCTAGGACCCCTGGACGTGGTGGGACCAGGGGCTGGGAGAGCCGGGCAGCGCTCGGAGCGCTCAGACACAGACCTTATCTGCTGCCACCACCCTGGGAACTCGTTGCACGCTCAGCTCCAGTGAATTTCCTTTTTCTGTTTTTGTTTCTTTCCTGCTGACGCTTTTCCCCTCCGGAATCAAGGGCTAGATGGGGCCCATGGTTACGGGGTAGTGTGAGCAGCCCAACCCCACGGTGGGGTGGCAGTGGGCAGAGCACAGCAGCAACCAGCACCCACCTGTGCCGGTCCCCTCGAAAGGAGAAAACCCGCCGCGCGTCCGCGTGTGCCCCGGGCGCTCCCGGAGAGCGGAGCCGGGAGCAGGAACCTGCTGAGCCGCTGCCTGCACATGTTTTCCGTGGCATTCCCCGGGGGCCGCCTGCAGCGGCCGCTCGCCCGGAGCCGGGACTCGAGCTGGTTCGTCCCCCGGCAGCCGCAGGATGCATCGGCCTCCTGCGAGCAGCGATCGCGGCGCCGTGACCTTGGCAGGGCGGGAGCTCACCCCGCCTCTGGCTCAGCCCGAGCGTCTCCGGTTGTTACAACCCAGCTGCCGGCGCAGGAGACGTGCCCAGCCCCTGGGGCCAGATCCTGCCACGCAGGAGCCTAGAGCGAGGTGATGGCTGGGCATGGGGGAAAGCGTGAGCCATGACGGCTGTCCCGGTCCCCATCCCTGTCCCCATCCCTGTCCCTGCTTCATGGCTAGGGTCAGGTGTGGTGCTCACAACCAGTGCAGTGACAGTTCTGCCCCTCTGTCCCTCCTGGCCTGACAGTGTCCCCTCGTTGTCCCTGTCTCAGATGTGCCGAGTTCAGCTGAAGCCACTGTGGGTGTGAGGAAGGCAGCGCAGCACCATGACTGCAGCACAGCGGGTTCTCCTCTGCCCCATCAACATGGGACTGCTCCTGCAGAGCCTCTTCCTCCTCCTCCTCTTCCTCCTGGGCTCCTGCCTCCACCCAGCTGCTGCCTTCCCCAAGGGCTGTTACCCCTCAGAAGAGGAGGGGCTGAAGACCTTTCGCTGTAGCAACGCTCAGCTGACTGAGGTCCCCAGAGACATCCCCAATGACACCAACAAGCTCTACCTGGACTTCAACCAAATCCCCTTCCTGCCTCGCGATGCCTTCCGGGACCTGCCACTCCTGCTGGAGCTGGATCTGTCCCACAACGCCATCGCCAGAGTTGAAAGTGGGGCTTTCCAGGATCTGGCAGAGCACCTGCACTCTCTGGACTTGTCTTCCAACAGGCTGGTGTCGGTCAGCAAAGACGCCTTTAGCAACCTGAAAGCCAAGGTGAACCTGTCCAACAACCCGTGGCTGTGTGACTGTCGGCTGCAGGAGCTGATCCGTGCCGTGGAGCTGGTAGCTGACTCCTCGGGGGGCATCGTGTGCGACTCCTCCACACAGGAGGAGCACGTTGGCAAAGCTTTCCTGCAGGTCATTGCCGACACGGACTTCTGCAACGTGTACAAGAAGACCACGGACATCGCCATGCTGGTCACCATGTTCGGCTGGTTCGCCATGGTGATCTCTTACCTGGTCTACTACGTGCGGCAGAACCAGGAGGATGCCCGGCGGCACCTGGAATATCTCAAGTCACTGCCCAGCAAGCAGCGGCGATCGGAGGAGTCATCCACCATCAGCACTGTGGTGTGAGCACCAGCATCCTGCAGGACATGGGGACGTGTGGAGCTCGGGACCGGCAGCTCCAGCGGCTCGCCACGGCTGCAGGAGCCGTCCCCAGCCACCGGCATCGCACAGAGATACTCATGGATTTGTTCTGTTCTCCTGCTGGCAGCAGCAGCCACAGCTGGAGTCCCTGGCTCTGGTGGCTGAGGTCAGGGATGGATATCAGCCATGAGCGTGGAGGATCCGCAGCATCCTCCCAAGTTATGGAAGACTGGAGTGACTGAGAGCATCCCTCTGGCATGTGGCCATTGCTCCGACTGACCTGGACATTTGGACTTCATCTACAACTTTTTGTATTTCCTTTGCAGAGATCCCTTGGGGCATTAATGGAATCGGTGTTTTCATCTCTCCCCAGCTTCCCCTTGGCTGCCCAAGAGATGGTCTGGCAGCCCAGGGCAGCCTGGGCCTGGCTCCCTGCTGGGAGGGCAGTGGGGAGGAGCAGTATGGGTGCAAGGCCAGTGTCCTGCCAGGTCACTGGCCCTGGAGGGTCATGGGCTTCAAGCCCAGCCAGTGGGACCAAGAGGTGGGGCAGGGGGTGGGGACACACCGGTTGGTGCTGCTCCATCTCCCATTTCATCTCCCTGCTCCTTTCCCAGCACTCTCAGGCCAGGTGGGCAAGGGGTATGGGGGTCTCCACCGAGAGATGGGGTCACTGATGGGCAAACCCAGGGTCTTTCCCCTCAGAGTGTGAGGAATAAGAACCAAACGGGGAATGAACTCCCTGGGGCAGAGCCCTTTGGGGCTGCCAGGGGATGTGGGTGCTGGTGGAGGGGCAGCTGGCGGTCCTGGCAGTGGGTCCAGCCCTGCAGGGATGTTGGGGGTGTGGGTTTCCCCTCGGTGCTCAGGGGGACCACGTGGGAGGGTGTTTGCAGCACCCTTTGCCATCTGCTCCTATCACTGCTGGAGGGGAGCTCCCACCTCACAAGCTGCTGACCGGTCACTGTGATGGGAAGCAGGATGGAGGGAGCTGCCACGGCTCCTCCATCCTCTCCCCACTCCTGCACTGCTGTCAGGAGCCTGAATCTCTCCTAAAAATGTCCCAAAGTCCCTTCTTGACACTTCCAGTATTGAGCTGCAGGTTCCTGGTGGCAGTGGTGGAGGTGATGCTGGGCACAGGGCTGGCACAGGCAAGGTCAGTGCCCACCTTTGGGCATGCAGGGTCCAAGTGGCAACTCAGAGCAAAGCCGGAGCAGCCCCAGACTCTTCCACCTGCATGTCTGGCCTCTGGGACATCTGATTTTGCTGGTTTTGACCTTTTTTTAAACCAACCAATGCTAAATTGCCTTAATTCAACAAGAGCATCAACCAAAGCTGCTTGAACCTCCTTGTTGCCAGGCCCAGCCTCAGCCCCTGGTGTGGGCAGCGAGTTTGGGCGCAGGCAGGGCTCCGGCCCCGGCCGCTGCCGGTGCCTCGTGCCCCGGTGCCGGTGGGAGCCGTGGGACGGAGCCGGGCAGGAGCGGGGCCCGCGCCCTTCCACAAGTGCCTAATTCCAGCACAGAGCAGGAGCTCTGACACGCACAAACACCTCGGCCCCAGCTCCCATCCGGGCGTCCCCGCAGACCCACGGCAGCTCCTTCCCCCTCTACAACCGGCTGAGGAGAAAAGGGGCTGGAGGCGACCCGACTGAATCCCCCCAGGCTGCTCCCCCCGGGCCACCGCTGGTGCCCGCAGCGTAGGGAATGCCGGGACCACCCGACCCATCCGTGTTTGGGTTAAGGGACCTTTTAGTTCCTACTTTATACCACAATAAAGTTGGCTTTTACTTTGGAGCCGATGGCCGGCGTGTGCTGGTGTGCATGTGTCTGTGGGTCACCGGGCCCTGGTGACGTTGTGGCTGCAAAGGAAGGACGGAGGTGTCCGTGACAGCCGATGTCTTTGTGGGCAGGCGCTTGCAGAAACAGGACACCCGTCCCTCCGGTAACCCTGCCCCAGCCTTCAATAATAAACACCCGCGGCTCGGCTCAGGTCGCTGGCACCGTGCCTGTCCCCGCGGCACTCAGGACCCCGTGGAGTGGTTTCCCAGGGCTCTGCTCCGCTCTCTGCCCTCCCATCCCCACCGGAGCAGCCCCGGCATCGCGTGGCAGGATCATGACGGCAGGGCGGGACAAGCCCTTCCAACATCATGGTCCCACCGGTCCCCACGAGAGGCCTCTCCGGTCACAGCCCCGTCTCGGTTTGCCGGCGCCTCTCCCCGCGTGATTCGTGCTGGAGTCTTGTGCCATGGAAGGTGAAACCCGGGCCCTAACGCAGAGTGACAGTTCCCGCTCGTGGGACATTAACCTTGTTTGTCACTCGGCTGTCTCCAGACGCAGACCCCGGGCTCTGGAGCAGATGGCTGCCGTCCTCCGCTCCGGTCACTCCCTGGGGATCCTCCTCCCGCGGCTCCCGGAGCAGCTGGGGAGGGCTGGGGGACACGCAGGACACGTGGCCCCAGCTGCCACCCTGTCCGTGGGGCCGTGGCTCCCTGGAGTCCTGCCGGTGTCCGCTTTCACGGGGCTGGATGATGCCGAGTCCCCCGGGGTCAGCCCTGCTCTGGATCCTGTCTGTGGAATTATTTGGACGGAAACCATCAGGCTCATTACAGCCCGCACTGATGAGCACAGGGGAAAGGAAGTGGATTCCAGGAGTTTGTCTGGATGTGGAACAGCCACTGGCCTGTGTGGGTGTACAGGGGGATAAAACACATAAGAAGTCTAACAAATGGATGGATGGAATTGTGTTGCACTTAGTCTGCCAGTACTGTCAGATATTTAATCAAGTGTGACAGGGAATGGGGAAGAACAGAAAAATGGGTTTATGGGGATATTTCCTGGGGGTGCTGTGGCCAGCCTGGGGTGTTGGGGTGTCTCGGGAGCAGGGGGACACAGCCTGCCAGATAGCTTAAATCCCAAGGAGGGATTTTTCTCACCCCACTCTTCCCAGCTGTGAGGTGCTGTGTGCCAGATCCTTCTGGGAGCGGGAGCTGGCACTGGGCACAGTGGGTGCACATGGCTCAGTGTTAAAGGCAACACTTCTCCACACTTCAGCAAGGAATTAGAATCATCCCTTTTAATACCCCTCTCTGGGTAATTCGTTTCCTGATGTAGATTTATCCGCAGGGATCAGCAGCGGGAGAATTAACAGCGTGACCTCCTTCTGTGCGTTCCAGCACTCCGGTAAATCTCCGTTATTAACTTCCAAGGAGCTCTGCCTGCCCGGCCATTAACTGGCCTGTTCTCCTCTCCTGGATGGAGGAAAATGTGTCACTGGGGCAAGATCTATGACCCGAATCCTCTTGGCAGGGATGACTCTTTGCCTGCTTGGCCCTGAAATCCCTTGGGAGCACAGGGACGGAGGGGTGTTCTTAGGAAACCCCCAGGATACCCAATGCCAAGGGACACCCTGCCAATGGGTCTGACCCCCCAGCAGCCTGGCTGGGGGCAAGGGGGGCTTTGGAGAGGTTTTGGGAGAAAGTTTTGGGAGAAGTCCTGTTTTCCCTAGCCCAAGAGTGAAGCGTGTTCTGCAGCAGCGGCCCCAGACTGCATCCTGAACTTCGAACTGATTAGATTTCCAAGAGGGAAGGAAGGATGTCTAACTGTTTAATTTCCACAATTAGAGAAATATTTATCAATAATTAGGAGTGATGGCAGCGATTACACTGGGATTAAAGCCAGGCTATACTTCATCACCCGCCTTTCACTCAGGGACCTTATTTATTTCTTTTCACCCCCCAAAAAAATCCATGTACAGCTACGTTGCTGCCAATAATGAATCATCCTTGTTCACTGCCTATACAGGACTTGTTAATCTGATGATGCCAGTGGTTCTAGGAAGGCTGCTGGGCACATCATGTCGTCACTGGGCTTGGGCAGGAGAAAATTTAATTTTGGTGGGTAGGAAAGTGAAGCAGAGCTAAAAATCACAATAGCAGTTCCTGTGCCTGTGATTGAGAGCTCAGTGGTTCAGCCAGCCTCATGCTCTCCTCCAGACTCCCTGGTGATTTTCCCTCTCATCACTCGTCCAAGATAGGCATGGCTGAGTCCAAGGATCATTTTCCAACAGCTGTTCTTTTAAGATGAAGTTGTACCAATTAATAAAATTGTGTGACCCTCAAAGTTTTCCCTCTCAGAGGGAAAAGTCATATTTCCAGGTATTTTTCCTGTCTCAGGAGACCCAGGACCATCAGCATCCGTGGCCTGGGGATCATGTTCATCCTCCTGTGGAAGCACCGGGGGCCTGTGGCTGTGGCACCTTTGGTGTCACCTGGGCACTCTTGGAACACCTTTGACTCTCGGTCAAGCTTTGTTTACAGCAACATTCCACCAAAACAGCTCCTGGATGTGTCCTTGGAGGAATTCCTGGGAGATGGATTAGGCAGGGCTGCACCACATCCATCCCAGGTATGATGAGTCCCCGGGATGTGCCAATCCCAGGGCACCTGCTCTGCCTGCTTCCCACAGCCCCTCTTCTTATCACCTGCAAGCAAGGGCCATGAGTATGGTCTGGGCAGGTCTGTGGCTCCTTCAACTCCTCTTGTCTTAAATTTAGAGGAAAATCTCGATTGTGGGTTAATAAAGCTGCTGCAGGGAGTTACAAGACAGCTTTCCCACCGGAGCAAAGGTGTCACTGTCACCCGATGGACGAGTCCCATCACCGCTTGAAGCTCTGCAGTGAATGTTTGAACACGTGTTCCTAAAGTGTTTCTCAAGTGGGTTGTTCCAGGCAGCTCTGATGGGAAAATAAAGGGCTGCAGCTTCCAGCTGGCAGATTATTCCTGTTTTTTTTGCCATTTGTGGATGTTTCAAAGCTCTCATGTGCTGTCAGTACGTGCTGAGATCCAGGAGGTCTGTGTGGAGAAGAGGACAGGAAGTTTGAAGTTCTAAATTTATTATTTGTGAGGACTCCTCAGTGTTCTCAAGGTGTTGTGATGGTCCTTGGCACAGAGTGAGGTTGGAGCTGTGGGACCAGGGCAGGTTAAAGTGGGGGTTCAAAGGGCTGAGCCTCACAGGGATGATGGAGTTCCCCCACCTCACCAAGAGCATCAGGCACAGCCCAGGTTTCCATGAGTCCTCCTATAAAGCCAGAGCCAAGAAGAAGAAGAGGATTTGAGGTGAGTTTAAAGCGGCGAGGAAGGATCTTGCAGTTCCTCATGAGCTGTTGCAGCTGTGGGAGGTAGAGAGGGATGGGAACAGTTGAGGTGAGAGCTGATCACAGGGATTTGTAAATTCTGAGATGTGACAGAGAAGAGAGAGGTGTGAGGGATGGTGCCAGCTAGGAAAGGCTCAGCTGCAGTCCCAGGCGCCGAGCTCCGGCCGGATGCAGAGGACTTTCACACAGGAAAGGTCAGAGAGAAGCCACTTCCTGTCAGGTTTTTACGAGTCTCCACAGAATTACTGACACAAACTCCTTTGCAGTGTGATACTTAAATATTTGAGCTTTTTTTCTACTTTTAGAATCACAGAATTCCAGGATGGCTTGGGTTGGAAGGGACATTAAAACTCATCAGTTGCACCCCCTGTCACGGGCAGGGACACTGTCCACTAGCCCAGGTTGCTCCAAGCTCCGCCCAACCTGACCTTGGACACTTCCAGGGACGGGGCAGCCACAGTTTCCCTGGGCAACCTGTGCCAGGGCCTCACTGCCCTCACAGGGAGGGATTTCCTCCATGTATCCAACTTAAATTTTCCCATTCAGTTTGGGGCCCACTGAAGACGTGGAAGTGCCGTAAGAGCTTTTAGGAGGGAGTACAGTTCATTTGTGACTCTCCATGGCACTTAGTACGTACTTACTGCTTTTTTCCCTCATAATTGATGCATGTGGCATTTCCTCCTGCTGAAATAGGCCAAGAGAACCAGGCAGCACCGCCGAGCCCGGCTGCTTCATCTGTCTCAGCCTGAGCCGTGCGCGGTGTCCAGTTGGCGGCAGGGATAATCAGCCCAAGGGCAGTGGAAATGCTCATTACAGCACACTTTATTCCTCAGTATTTAATAAGTAATGACTCTGAAAAGCTTGGAGCAGGGTCTGTGCCCGTGCCGTCTCCTGCTGTGTTCCTGTCACTGTGGATAAGTTAAACTGGGTTGAATCGGGTCGATTTTTGGATGAATACCCACCAAGGAATTTCAAGAGGCTGTAAGAAGTTGGGGTTGTTGAGTGGGAGATGCTTTTTTTGCTTGACTTAGTCCTGCTTTGTGAAAGAAAGGGGGAAAGCCGGGCACCGCTTTCCACAGCTCAGTGTGTGCACAGAAGCTGAGTTCTCTGATGTCCCTCGAGGAAGTGAGTCTGGAAGGTAGAAACTCCCACAGGGAGCAGCTTAGAAAGAAACTCTGAAAGCCCATGTTCCAGGAGCTCTGCTGCAGGAGGCTCGGCTGGGGCTGGGGAACAGTTGGAGTTACACACTAAGTTCTTGTTAGAGGTCAAATAATCTTAACTTTCTCTGTGAGCAGGGTGATGGATCACTGCAGATCCAGCATCTAACCTTCCAAAACGGGTTGGGGTGAGGTTTTTCTGGGAAGAAAACGTTCCCATTAGCTCAGTGCTTTGGCAATTTGTATCATCCGGTGAACTCGTCAGGAATTTACAGCTGCTGTAAGAGGATCGTCTGTTCCTACAGCACCTGGGGCCAGCCGGGCCCTGCACGAGGGTTTGGTGCAGCTGAAGGGGAAGATGCAGCAGGAGGAGGTGGAAGAGGCTCCGCAGACTCTGCTTCCCTCTGGAATGTTCCCTCTTTATTCTGGGGACAAGGAGAGAATCGTAACCTGGGTCCTTAATCGTCCTGAATGCTGGGCTGTGTAATCTGTTACTCACCCCTTCTTTTGTCTTGGAGACCTGATTTTCCTTTCTCCTCATATCCAGGCTGGAATATTTCAGAAACAGAGAAAGAAATGTGGAAAAAAAAAAAGAAGGGGGGAAGGTAATGCTTTTGAATCTCAAAGATCAAATGCTTCTGTTAATATCTGCTAGAAATTCCTCACAGGGATTTTGGCATATGCCAGTCTGGCACATAACTCCACCACAGCCACCTGCCATCCTGCCTGGAATTGTTTGTAGCTCCTTTGTGTTCTCTGAGCAGCACAAAGCTGTGGCGTGTCTGGTGTCACCAGCAAGAAACAGACTCTGCACTAAGCCACGTGACAAACTTCCTTTTTTCCCCATTTAATTACTTTTCCTTGCATGAACACTGTGTTTTAAGCAGTGCTTCTTCCAGTCTAAGGGGTCCCTGAATACAGGAAAACCTAGGGGTGCAAGAATGAGGATGCTTTGTTCCAAAGGGAGCAGAGGATTCCAGGATTGGCAGCTAAAATGAAAAGAACACTACAACACCAAGAATTCTTTCACAGGTGCTCTTTGGTTTTCCAGTCTCTGCCAGTTTAAGAGCAGGATTTTGCTCCATACATTCTGGCTTGAGGCTTGGCACAGGTCCAGCACGTCACCTCGTTGTTGGGACTGTAAGTTCCAGGACCACAAACCACTGTGAAGAGAACAGAATCGGGGTTCCAGCTGGTTTCCCCCTGCCTCTGGGGGCCATCAGACACCTGATGAGCCTTCCCGGTGCCATGTGGGAGCTCCTGCCCTTCCAGAGCTCCCCAAGCCTCTGGCTAAATTCCCCCCAACTCCACAACCTGCAGCAGGTGCTGCAAAAGAACTTGAAAAATCAGCAGAGAATTTTCTAGCAGGACTTTCATGAAGGGAATTGTTTCTTATGGGCTCTGGATCCTGAGGATTGTCACTCACCCAGTGACCTGGAAGGAAAAAAACCCACTGCACTGCTTCTACTTTGCTTGGAAATGCAGCTACACCTAGGAGTGCACTGACATGCTCCACTGGCTCATTTCCTATCATTACTTTAAATCTACAATGTGAATGTCTTCCCAAAGGATGAACAGAAATATCCCTGCTTTTGACCCCAATATTTCCCTAATCCTCCCCAGAGCTCTGCACCCAGCACTAATCAGCTATATTTAAATCAATGAGCTATATTTAAATCAATGTATTTTATATTTACCGCAGCAGCTGGCACAGTTCTGATGGGTGTGGTGGTTTTTCCCAAAACCTGGCCGACAGCTGTCGATGGGAGTCATGGAGAAGCTGTTGTCCACGTACTGTACTGCAGGAACAAGGTGAAACTCGTACTCCAAAATCTGCCTTAGCTGACGGAAAAACCTTCCAATTCGCTCTGCTGCCTAAAATTCAGAAGTATTGGGAGAATAAAAACACAGTCGGTTGATTTTTGCTGATTCTAAAATATCAGGAAATGTTTTGTAGTCCTGATTTCCACACACTGACTTGTCACCTTAATTGCAAATCTTCCTTAGCTTCAAGGAGCCTGGGATCAGACCTAGGATGTAAGCTGATCCCAGGATTTAATATTTAGAAGGCAGAGAGAAGAGATTTTAGAAATTGGCTACAGTAGACTGACTTTAAATTGCATTCCATTGACCAAATCATAAATTAAAATTTTCATTTAGAGGACTGAAAATTCAATATAAATAATAATGTTTACCCTTCTTTATTATTAGAAGCGAATACAAAGCAAGTAATCAGCCCAATTTTTCAACTGTTTTTTTTAAGCTATTTGTATCAGTTTGACTGTTAAACCCATTTTTCTTCCTGAATGGAATTATTTTAAATCCATGAATCATCATTTACAATATTAATCCCACAAAACCTGGGTAAAGATGGATTACTACCAGTCATATCTGCAGGAGCTAAGGCAGAGGTGGGTGTTAAAGAGGCAGAGAAGACACGAGGTGGCTGACACAGAACCTGTCGGACTCTCCTGTTTGTCACATCTTCACAGTCGTAAGGAGCCTTGTGGCAAACTTCTTCCCATCCTGGTGCGAATGGATTGACTGTGGATGGAGGAAAAAAGATCCGTGAAAAAGGGGAAAAAAGATACATTAGGTCCTTGTGGTTTCTATCCAGTTCCTTCCTTTGTTCCAGTAAGAGTCAGAGGTCAACCAATATAAAATTGGGGGGAGAGGGGGGAAATAGGCTAAGCTGAGTGAATGGAACTAATTTCTCACATAGCACCCTCAGGGTCCTAAAAGGGCTGAAGTTTTATGTAAAATTAAAAATCTTTGGGTCCTCAGTTTGTCATGAAGGTTTCTTGACTTACTGATGGGAAAATATCCACAAAACTGTTCCATAACTTGTTGGATGGTCCCTCTTGGCATGTGGTGAGAACAGACACAGGAGTAAATGTGGTCAAAGAATTAAAGAACAACTTCCTCCCCTCAGTGATAAGCCATCTCTAAATCAAGGGGGCATCAGGGCTGATTTAACTTGTTTATGAAGTTAAACCACCTCAGTATTGTCATGAGGGAGCTGTGAGGCTCTTGCTTTAGATCTGTGCAGTTTTCTAGAATCAAGCAAAAAATTCAAGGCTGGGTTGGATAGGACCTTCCACTTGGTCTAGTGGAAGGTGTCCTTGCCTATGGCAAGGGTGGCACTGAGTGAGCTCTAAGGTCCCTTCCAACCCAAACCATTCCATGATTCTAAAACCAGAGTGGTCCCAGACTTACTAAAAACCAAATACTGAAAACCTAAATACGACAGTTACATTAGGACATCTTATGGGCTGTCCCCTTCTGACAATCCTCTCTAACCGTGGTAATAACGACTCCGGCTAGGATTGTCAAAAGTTGAACACGAAATTTAACATAAAAACTGCGTTTTAGCTCCATCTGTGGGTAACAAAAAAAAAATACAGGGGCTCCAAAAAAGAAAAGGGAACAACTTTCGGAGGTGGTCTTGGCTCTGCTGTTTTTCAGACGTTGTTGATAGCACTCACAAGTTGTTTATAACAGTAAACGATCCCTCCCAAACAAGCACTGAAATCGGTTACCTAGAAAATGAACAAACAGCTCATACTGGAGGCCGTTCTTTGGTGTCCTGATAGAGTGGCACTTGTAGGATGACTCCGTGATGTGACAGGTCAGGTAGGAGATGCTGCTGTTGAGAATTTTGCTTAACTCCTCAAAGAACAAGCCATTGGTTTTCAGCTTGCAACGCGTTGTGCTAAAGCGAGCAGACACCTGATAGGCATGGTCAGCTTCCCTGTAGGCTGGGAGGAAATAGCTTGGGTGTGAATCTGGGGTGTAATCACAGATTGAATCTCAGACAGATTATCAGTTCTTTGTATCTGAAATATGGGCTTTTATTCAGAAGTAAATAAATAAATAAAGCATAGTAATTAATGATGTCACAACACGTTCGTCCTTGACAGAACGGACTCAATAGTGAGAGACATTTTAGTTTGAAGTATACAGGAATTTACGTGCTTGCTGGGGACTCCGTTCCCAAATAATAAAAACAAAAAAGGTGGTAAATAGTAAAATGGCACAGAGCCATCATGTCTGCAAAGCTGTGTGTCTGAAACGGATTGGTGCCAACTCTATGCAATCATGGTATAAGAGTAATTTTATTGTTATTTTTAAAGTTAGTGTTTCTCAAGCATTTTTGGGTTGTTATGTTGTGGGTGGGAAGGTAGTTTGGTGAATAGTGGTTACAAATGGTGAAAAGGGCTGAAGTGCAGATCTCAGATAACTCTGGAATTCTTGTAGTTAATTCTGCACCCAAGGGTAGAGATTATTTTATTGCTGTATATTTTTGGGAGCAGTAATATTAAACTTTTTCCAAAACCATGAGAGAGTGCATGTATAAGTAAAACATTTTATTCTCTATTCTGGGATAAAATTTTAGCCAATTATTTTGTTGTTTGTTTTTCTAAATCAAGCCTTGCAATAAACAGGGAATTCAGAAACTCACCAACCTGTAAAGGCCATGTGCTTACTCCTATCTTAACAGTCTTACCATAAACCATGAACTTGTAGGCCTCAACCATTTCTGTTTCTTCTTGTGTCATCGTTTCGATGATTTTGTGGGAGAGAGTACAGGTGTAGGCACCAGACATCGACTCCCTGAAACCCATCACCATCAGCTTCCCTGTCTCAGTCAGATTCACATACCTTTGCCCTAAAATAGAAATACTAGATTACTGGAAATGTTCAATTTCTGATGCATTTAGGACATTTGAAGATGAAATCTTGCTCCTGTGCATAATGACACTGATTTGTGCTAGCCTGAAACAATCTAAAATTTATGACTTTTGGGATTTACTGCAAGTTTCCTTTTAGCTCAAGGATTTGAAACTTTTAGAGGGAGAAGAGAAACAGAGTTTAATGTCAGAACTTGTGGAAATATCTGGCAAAGGGCCAAGGGAGCTATTTGGAACCACCACCCTATTGCAGGGGGATTTGGATAGAAACAAGGAAAATATGTGATTTTTTAGTCTGAACTAACCTTTTAAATCTCTTCCATCTGGACCAATCCATAAATAGTTGGGATCTATTATTCTTTCTTGAGAAAGAGCCAAATCCATGCAGACCAGAAATGGGCTGTTTGTGAACATCTTAACATACACATTCACTGCAATACAGAATCAGGTAAATGATGTAAAATGCTGATAATTGAATGAAATCACACACACACACACAAAACTCATTGAAAAATGTATTTAAAGTGTATTTTTCAGGATTGGACTTGCAAAGTGTAATATTAATCTCCATTTGTTGTTAATTAATATCCTGGAACTGTCCACAGTGTGGCTGGTGCTGACTGTCTGAGGGAGACACTTGTGTCCCACACACAAACTGTGCTGTAGGGGTACAAAAAGCACCAGATTTTTGAGTGAGACCCCCATTTAGATGTTAAATTTTCATCAGTGCTTCCGGCAGCACTGTAGGACAAATGTATTTCCATCCCCCTTTCTCTTGTTCCTGTGCATATGAGGTTGTGTCACTTCAATATGTACTAGTGATACATAATGATCCCTGGGCTTAAAACCCCAAATTCCAGTAAAAACTAAATATAGATAGAAAAACAAGGATAAGTTTACCTTCATGCCTGGTGTCACCATAAACTTCATTCTTTCCAATTAAATCAAAAGATTGCTCTCCCTTCGGTTCTGCTCTCACTGGAGGGAAAAGTATTTGAAATATTAAAGATCAATCTAAATGTGTGATTGTTAATCCTTTATTTCACCTTGGGTTTTGTCTCCTTTTGCTTCTTCTGTCTTACTTTTCCTTTTTCCCTACACTTTTTCCTTAGCAACAAGCAGGAGCCCTTGTTTCTGACCTGTCCTTTTTAAATTGTTTTAGTTCCCAGGTTGCAAACCTGCCTGGTTGTACCAGGTTCCAGACCAGATGAACCTTCCTCTTTACAAAAAGCCACTAATAGTGGCTTATAAATATAAATAGTTATAAAATCTGACTATAAAGTGAAGGCTCCGCAGTGCAATCCTGGGAAGACACAGGGCGGGGATCTCTCAGTCCTTTTTGTCCTGGAAAACAGCAGGCTGGTGTCGGGCATGAAGGTTTCTGTGACAAGACTCCCCAGGAGAGATGAAAATTATTGGAAACTGGGGATTTTTTTGCAGGCTGTGGGCATGCTGGGGTGGCCCTGACTGACTGTTGTGTCCCATGGTTGAAGCTGGGGGACAGCAGGGTGTCACTGGAGTCTATGGAGCCTTTTAAGGGGTTTTATATCCCTGTCCTCTCTTAAGGGGCTTCATCACCCGCTCTGAGGGAAGGTTCTGTGGGGACATCTGTCACCTACAGTGGAGTGGTACCCACTGATGGGGCGTCACCGGAGCTCACCCTGTCCCCTCTAAAGGGGCTTCATCTCCCACTCTGAGGGAAGCTTCTATGAGGATTCCCCCCACACAGCAGAGCGGGACTCACTGACGGGCTCCGATCCCCTCTACCACCCTCTGAGGGGACCGGCCTCACACCAACACAGCCCTGCAGCTCCTTCCCACCCCTAGTTCCGCTCACCCCATCCCGCCGCCACCACCACGACCGCCACTCCCAGGAGAGCGCCCGGGGGGCAGCGGGGCCGCCCGCCGCCCCCCGCCATCCTCCCGCCGCCCCTCACA
>VZRV01001680.1:20633-68630 GCA_013398115.1 Falcunculus frontatus | reverse complement strand
CTTCCCGCCCTTTTTCCTCCCCTCAGGGCTGAGGGCGGGAAGGGGGGGGGGAGTGTCCCCGCCGGGGTCCCTCGCTCCTTCGCCGCTCCCTCGCCCACACCCAGTACTTTTTATACTGTTTTTAAAACATTCTGCTTCCTCGTCCGCACTCCACTGAGCTTTTTAATCAGCATTTTGCTGTGGGGAGGGTTTTTTTTTTGTTTTCTCACTTTCAGGCCCCTGAGGCGCTTGGCAGCGAAGGACGGCCCCGGCCACCCCCTCCGCGCCCGTTGTCACCCTTCAGCCCCATATCTCTCCTCCACAGTGCGCAGTGAGCTGTGTTTTTGACTCTAAGGTGTTTTTTTTTCGGCTGTGGGAAAAGGAGAGGGAAGTACAGAGGGACAAGGGGGGAAGAGGCTCCATCGTGGCTGTGTCTGTCAGTGCTGAACCTGCCCTGGGCTATGGAAGGTGTCTCTGACCATGATGGGGGGAAGGGGTGGAACTGTATGAGCTTTAAGGTCCCTTCCAACCCAAACCATTCTGTGATTCTGTGTTTCTGTCACTTGCTGTGAGAAAGACTGAAAGTAAGAGCTGGGCACATCCTGTGGCTTTTCCTCCTGAGGGGCTGCGAGTGCTGGGTGTTCTCCAGCTGCAGGTTTCTGGAGAAAGTCATTACAGCACACGTATTTTTCCACTTAAAAGCAAAAACCATCCCTTTCAGTACCTAAAAGGGCTCCAAGTGAACTGGAAAGGGATTTTGGACAAGGGTCTGGAGTGATAGGACAAGGGGAATTGCTTCAACTAAAAACAAGAGATTCAAATTGGATACTGCGAAGAAATTCTTCTCTGTGAGGGTGGTGAGGCCCTGGAATCGATTTACCAGGGAAGTTGTCCCTGGAAAGTGTCCAGGGCCAGGTTGGACATCCCTGGGATAGTGGGAGGTGTCCCCGCCCATGGCAGGGGTGGAACTGGATGGGTTTTAAAGTCCCTTCCAGCCCAAACTCCTCTGGGATTCCGTGATTCTGCCACTTGCTGTGACTGAAAGTAAGCGACAGGCGAATACTGTTGGCCCGAAAAATAAAGCCAAATGCCACAGTATCACTGCAAGTAACTTCCAAGTTGGTTACATGTTTTGGAAGACTTGCTATGGCTTTGAAACTTTTAAACATGTAACTGTTTTGTTTCTAGAGCAGGTGATACAAAAACACTCAGGAAGCTGCTGACAGGGAAAGGAGGGTCCTTGCATTTGACCACACCGCACACTCCGAGACACTCAAGACCAGAACGGCGGCCAAGCCTCTGGAAATTGGCAAAATAATATTTATCCTAACTACCTAGATCATATTTATCACTCCAGACCATGCTAGTGTCCAAAAATGATGTCACAGTATTTGCATAACAAATACGGAACTAACCAACACAGGAATAAGAGTTATTTTTATAGAGAGCTGTGAAAGTTTTAACTCTTCTATGTAAAAAGACCACTTAAGTTATACGTTTAATAAACAAACGAAAAATTTAGTAAAAATACAATAACAACAGAAAAAGTGTGACAAAGGAGGTATCAAGTTAAGGATGGAAAATAGTTCTACTCAAGCTTTCTTCTTCCTTAGACCAATATATTGACTCAAGTGGTCGGTTAAGATGTAAGAACTATGTCAGGGTTTTCATTTTTAATGTCCTTGAGCTGCTGAGCAGGTCAGAACCGGGACCACCTCAGACGATCCCACGTTCCCATGTGCTGAATGTTCTCAGTTTTACTCAAAGTGAACATTTCATGCTGACACTGTGCAGGCAAAATGTTTCAGTTGTAACGTGTCTGCTATAAACGAGTCATATTTCAGCCCAAGCAGCCTCAGCTCCTAAGGATGTTTATAGCTCATTTCAGGTCCTGCACAGCCCATGAGTCCCCAGGTTGCTAATTATTATAAAATAATATCTCTTCTGTAAAGCTTTGGCTGCAGTTTTGGTTCTTCATAAGCTCTTACTCAGTGTCTTTAGCCAAATGACTCATTTATTTTCAACTCTGTAGTATTTTTAAGTCCCAGACTGGTAAATTGTCATTATAGATTTGTAAGCTTGGGGGGGGGGGGGGGGGAAGAATGGGTTATTAATAGGTTATTTTTAAGAACAGGAAGTGTTTTGGGGAGGATTTAATAGGACAAAATGTGAATTCAGGTATTTATATTTGTGTTTAAAACCTGGATTACGGGGTTTGGGTGGTTTTTTTTGTTGTTGCTGTTGTTCTTAATAGAAGCTCTATCAGTAGGAAGTGATAGAAGAGGGGAAAAAATCGTAGTTGTAAGCTTGATCATGGAGTGAATAGATATTAAAAAGGTGAATATTTTGTCCTAGGAAATATGTAGAGAGATTTCCAGGAGTGCAGAGTCAGGTGAAGGACCTGTTGCAGGGCTCTGGAGCAGCTGCAGACCACAAGTTCTGTCTCTGATCTTTCAGGTGAGTGATCCAAAGCTGGGATCTCACAAAGGAGGGCCACAATCAGCACCGGGATATTTTTAAAGGCTGGGAAAACAGGGCTTTTTTGATTTATGCCCTTAAAATAAAAACAGAGTGAAGACACAATTGATTCTCTGAGGGTAAATGTGAGGGAAAGCAGAGATTTAAATCAGAGAACAAATCTCACAGTAAGAGAAAATGGCTGTGGATAATCCTGAGATGGAAACCAGAGGTTTCTGATTGCTGCACAGTAATCCTAGGGCTTCCTTAAACTTTGTAGAACCAGGAAACCTGCCTAATTATTAAAAGGTTCTGGAAGAGGGTTACAGAGATTGCCTGGAATAGCCGAGAATTGCTTGATTATCCCACATGGTGGTTTTTTTTTTTTTTTAACATTTTATTTCTAGAATCTTTTTCTGAGCAATGGAAAAGCAACAGTGTAAGAAGCAGCCATTGGCACCACACAGGAAGTGAGTAGGAGAATTGTGTTTCCATGTTGTTATCCTGCTCCTGATCTATGGTAATTCGTGCTTGCTGCCTTTGGGTTTGCATCCAAGTGATGAGCTCAGATCCCAATTTCACTTCTCACTTCTTTAACCGGTTTTGGGTCTGAAGGGACCTCTAAATGTCACCTGCTGCTACCCCCTGCCTCAGCAGGGACATTCTGCACCTGGTCAGGTCTCTCAAAGCCCTGTTCAGGCCCGGTGTGGAGTAAGCCTCTTTTTGGAGTCTGTACTAGAGGAATTTGAAATTCGTATTTGTTGTATTTCATTAAAGAACTTTGTACTCTGATTTTCTTCTAAGCAGCAACACGGTTTTCTTAAGAAAACCGTCTCAACCTAAGTTCTGTTTACTATTATCTCAGCCATTTAACTTTAACGTACAGTCCGAGGTGTGCCCATTCTGAGGACAGAAATGGCTGGGGGCTTCCCCAATCCCCCAAAACAGGAGCTGTGCCTTTAGGCCCCCCTGCCCCGCCGCTGTCTCTCCCGAGGGCCGCGAGTCCCCTGCAAGCGGCACCAGCAGCAGCTCCAAGGCAGGCGAGTCCGGGACCGGGACGGGGTCGGCTCCTCTCCCCGCCACCCGGCGCCGCTCTCCGCCCGCCGAGCGCCGGGCCGGATGTCACGGTGACGGGTGGGAGGCGAGGCCGGTGCGCTCCGCTGGCAGTCCCGAGCCCGGGCGGGCAGGTGGAGCTGGGACCCGCGAACGGAGCATGGAAGGTGAGAAACGACCCCGCTCTTCCCCCGGACCCTCTGCCCGGCCGGAGCCCGCAGCGGCTCCACCGCCCAGGGGCTTTCAGCCGCTTCTTCAGGGCTTGCTGCAAATAGATCACAGGCTCTGGAGAAGAAATGTGATCGCGTGTAGCAATTAAACGGGAAACGAACGGGGCTTTTTGCCCCCTCTCTGTTTAATTTCAGAGACATCATAAAGCGCGTGATAAAGCCGGGGTTTAGAGCCCGCTTTATCTGCTGTTTGTATTCTGGGGTTTAACGAATTCAAGGGTATCTTCCTTCTTTTCACCTGTAAAACGTGCCCATAATATTCAGAGACAGCAAAAACCGAGCTGGGACTTAATCTTGGGTTGTGGAATAATTCCTTGTCATAGAAAAACAATATTTCTGGTGGTTTTTGCAATCCTGGCAAAGACACTTTGCAAAGCATCACTTGGTTTCTTATTTCAAAGGTGGAGATTCTTACTTCTACTCTATGTTTGAAGGGCTCCAGTTTAGATTCTGCTCCGTCTTAATGACTTGAGGCTCTTGGTTATTTTAAGTTAGCTGCAGAAGCCTATTTAAAAATGCATTTTCCTTTGCTAAAGGCTTTTAAACTTTTTATATGTAAATAACCACTCATTGAATCTGACTGAAGCGAGAATGTTGCTGTTTGAGAGACGTAGCTAATGATTTGAAAGAATGGGTTTGAGGGCACTTCAGCGCTTTAAAATGCAGCCTCATTTTCTTGATCGAGTTGAGATCGCTGTCCTTTTGGGAGAGGAAAGTTTGTGAGGTGCGTTGGAATAGTCTGCTAGCTGCAAATAACAAGGTTTCGCTACAAACTGAGGTTATTTTAAAAGTCCTTTTTTTTGGCATTTTAATTTTTTGTGTGCTCGAAGTGAACATGGAAATAAACCTTCAGGTTTTGGGTCTGTACTTGAGGATGATGAAGATCCATTAATGTGCCTGAGGTTGTTGCACTGAGGACGAAGTTAGTGCAACAGTGTTGTAATGTGTTATCCCTGGATACAGTAACTTTCAGGAGTGTTTCCGTGGGTCTTGGAAAAGTCTCTGTGCCCTGAGGACAGAGGGGTAACACGGCTGACCCGGATTTTCCATGGCCAGTGTGAGGAGATTTGGTAGAGTCACAGAGCAGCAGACAGGCCCTGGCAAGAGTGGGTGTTTGAACCAAAATTTGTCATTAACTTGATTGTATCTCTCCATGGCTGGTTCGGTTTTGTGACTACCAAAAGAGCTGCCCAGCTGCCAGCTCTGTGTTCTGGGATGGGATCAACAGGTTGGATCAGGAGTTGGACTTTGATGATCCTAGTGGGTCTCTTCCAACTCAGGATATTCTCATTCGGTATATCCTATACCGAATCACTGAATTATCCTGCTGGGTTTAGAGGGTCGTATGCACCAATATGAGAAAAATCTCCTTAGTTATACACTACTGATCATAATTTCTTCCCAAAATGACATGTGCACTTAAAATGCCCATGACATTTCACACATTGCATGGTTCTTAAGAGCAGCAAAGTATCAGAGACCCCGTAAAGAGTTAACTTTGCCCAGATGCTTTCTTCAGAAAGCCATGGAAGCTGTGGATGCTGGAGAAGTATATTCGTTGGAGAAATCAGCTAGAATTTCTCTCCTTAATGGCCCAGTGTGAGTTGAAGGTGAAAAACCTGTTGAGGTGGAAGAGGCTGAGTGGTGTACATAGCGAAGGCATTGGTTTCAGATAAGGAAACTGGCTGTGTTTGCTCCATATGCTCTGATGGAAGGACTAAGAGCAGGTGGGATTTTCAAAGGTGTCCCCTTCCCTGTGTTGTTGGGCCGAAAAGTACAGCTGGCAGGAAAAAAGGTAATGTCTCTGGTTTCATTTTGGAGACAAACAGGTGAAATGATAATAATTCAAGATATACCTCCCATTCTGTATTAAGGACAGAAAGGTATTAGGGTCATCAGTGATTTGAAAAATATCCATTTTAGGGGGGTTACATTTCTCGTTGACTGTTCTGGCCAAATACCAGGATAAAGTATGAATAGTGTTGCATATCAAAATACCGCAGCACCTTTTTAGCAAGCTATTTGAATATTTTGGCTCCCTTTGCCTATTGGCGTAGAACACAGGATGGCCAAGGATTGGTTTCGAAAGCACATGAATTTTACTTCTGCTTTGTAAATGCACATCGTGCCTCGGCTGCAGCACGCAGAGAAGGGCGTCCTCTTCCCATGCACCCCAGCCAGTGGAGCTCTTTGAAGCTTGGAAAGACAAACGTGTTCTGTAAGTGATTTCCTGCCTTGTGTTTTTCTGAACATTTGGTAGAAAAATGGCCTTATTGGTATAGAATCAGGGATGGAATCTACCCACATGTTCTCCTGTCATTATGAAGGATCCGGCTTAGGATACTCAGGAAAGAGAGCTGAGGTTAAAGATTAAGAGACCACTGAGGCTGTAAGAAGCTTCTGTAGATCGATGCTGTAAAGAAACCAGGTGCTGGCGAGGGGAGGTCGGAGGCTTGAAAGTGAGACAAAGACCAGGATGTTTCTCAAGCAAGAAGAGAAACATTCTGTAGTGTGTGTCATCGTTCTTATCTCTTCTGAAGGGTTGTCCTGCCCAGCAGCCGTCATGGGCATGAACCTGTTGTGTTCAACAAAATATGAATAAATTCATAGACTCCATCTGGGCAGGGAGCAGATGAGGGTCCGAGGAGGCTGAGCAGGTCCTGCTCAGCTCTCACGGGGTTCGGGCAGAGCTGTTCTCTAGCAAGTTGTCCTACAGCTGCCAGGGAAACCTGGGGAATCCAATGGTTTCTAAAAACATATAGTTATCCAGGAATATATATAGAATTATTGGAATTCAAGCAGCCATGTAGGGGGCTCTAGTTTTTCCTTCCACAACCTCCTGGAAGCTCAGGGAAAGACAAAATTGATGCCAAGGTTTCAACGGCAACTTGGGGCTTCAGACTGAGGCTTTGACCCCCATCACCCAAATGAGGCAACTGTGCAGGGTTTCTGAATGCAATTAAAACCAAAATCAAATGTTGCAGAATAAGGGAGATTTCATTTAATTATGTGCAGAATTACAAGGGTTTATGTAATTTAAGTGTCTGTATTTATAGAATCACAGAATGTTTTGGGTTGGAAGGGACCTTAACGCTCATCCAGTTCCACTCCCTGATGTGGGCAGGGACATCTTCCACTTGACCAGGTTGCTCCAACCCCATCCAGCCTGACCTTGAACACTTCCAGGGATGGGGCAGCCACAGTTTCTCTGGGCTATTATTGCGGTGTAAAGTTAAAATCAATATTAGAGAAAATTTTGTTCATTTACCCAGAATTTACTGATGTTTTCTCATCATTATTCGCTGTATAGATTGATCCATTTGCTTCTTTGTACCTCAATTTTCCTGGCATAATAGAATGAAAATGAGAAATTAAGGGCTATAATTATACAGTTCCTTGATCTTTTTTATTCATTTCAAAATATAGATTCAGTAAATATCTGAACTTTTTGTCATTTAATTCTGTGACTATCTTTATGATGCAAGGCCTTTATTTTGTTGCACACATTATCCCACCCTCTATTCATGCAGTTTTTTTGGAGTACCTCTTCTGATACCAAGCTGCCTCGCTGAAGAGTTACCAGAGCTTTATATTTTAACGTTGCAGAGACCACAAAAATGTTCCATATGCAGAGGAGGTAAAGACAGATAATTATGGGGTAAATGTCACCCGTGGTTAACACCTCATGCCCGCTGCCTGGGTGTTTCTGTTATGTAACTGCCAGGAAGAAATTTTCCCAGTCCAGGAACTATTATTTTTTAGGTTCAAAGCTGATAAAAGATGTTATGGCATGTAAAAAATAAAGAGGGGGGAAAAAGCTACAGGAAAGAAAGGAGGAAGGAAGCAGGTAACTGTGTCTACGTTAAGAATTCAGCCTCCTAACAATGAAATCTCAAGGCAGGGAGGCCTTGAGTAAAGACATAACGGGACAGCTCAGGTCCGTGCCTCCAGTTCAACTCAGCAGCTGAAATTTGAGCACTGCAATGGGCAATGGGAATACCTGCAGCTTGTGTTGCTTCAGAGCTCTGCTGAGCCCCCAGCATGCTGGGAAACCAGGCCGCATGGGTAGTCCTCTGAAAAATTTTTAAAATTCCTAGCATTTGATCCCTTTTGGAATTTCTCAGTGGGAATTAGGCTTGCCTTCCCACGAAAACCAAGATCATGGGGGTTTCCCTTTTTATTGGAAAAGGAATGTAAAAATATCTTTGTGCTTTAGAGAAACTAACTTCCTACAGAATTACTACAGCTGTACTGTGCTCACAGGGTACTCAATGAGTAAATCAAAAGCATAAGGTACTCTGTTCTATAACTTTTTGAAGTCAGAAAATCATACTTAATCCCTTATCTGGGCACAAGCCAGGGCTCGGGATATAAAAAAATGAAGCATAATACTAATTTGGTTTTTATTTCTTCGAAATGTTTTCTTTTTCGATTTTACTTTCAGCCAAGAAAACGGGAATTTGTAAGACTGTAACAACTGTGTCGTGAACTGTTCTAAATATTAAACACCTCAGGCTGCTTTTCTGTCTTTTGCAGATTCACAGCCCGGGATGGACCTCAGTAACCCTCAGGAACAGCCCATAGCTGCAGGTAGTGTTCTGTTCAGTTATGTTCTTCCACCCTCTCTTTACAATTTTACATTTAAATGGAGAAAAAATACATGAATTTCAGCTGGTTTAGGGTCACAGGACACGGAGTAACAGAGTCAAAAGTACAAAGAGGAGCATTAAAGGCAAAAAAAGTAAATTTTAGAGTTGAAATAAAACTGTGGAAGTTCAATATAACACTGGAAAATTATAATAAAGTGGGGAAAAAAGACTGTATAAAAGGAAAGGAAATATTTTCAGGAGAAAGCTGGAAGTTTTGATTAGGGAAGCAAGAATAATGCAATTCTCTTGGTTGACTGCATTTCTGAAAATATGAAAACAAACCTCATGAGTGAGTTTGACAAACATTTCACTTTCTTGTTAATCAAAAAGTCGAGCCTCTTTTCAGCTCCAATGTAATATTTAGCTCAAGAAGGATCGGGGGTGTTGCCATCCAGCTATCAATAGGTTAAAGAATTTACCAACAATTTTACAGTATTACTGTAAATTTTAAAAATTCCCAGAATGTTTGAAAGAAAATACTGCCTGTTTTTTAAATGAAATATTGATCTGAAATTTACAGAAATACACGTGATATGGAGCTAGTTTGCACTATGAGGTTAACGAAAGAGGTTTTATTTGAAACACTTCACTCGAATAAATTTCACTAGAGTTAAAAATGTGTCTTTATTTCCAAGGAGAGAGGCTGGGATCTCTGGGATGCTGATCTGCATGATAATGTTGATATTTAAAAATACACATGTGGAATAAGCAGAGAAGTGCAAGTGGGTTCAAAGAGGCCTTGATTACACGTGCTTGAGCAGTTTCCTGGCCTAGGGCCAGAATGATTAATATTTTGCCCAAAAGAACAAAGTGGAGCTGTGGTTCCTTTGCCTTGCTCCAAGGAGTTCCATCCCTGCTCACAGCAGTTGTCAGAGCACCTATGATAGAATTAGATATACTGGATTTTATTCCTGTTGTCATTTAGAACAACCTCCAGAATATTTAGATCTGAGCAAAAGCTGAAAATGGGTTCAAGGGGTGTGTCAGAGTTTGTGTGAGACTTTGGGAAATAAAATAATTCCCCAAAGTGCAACCAATACATCCACAGAAATAACATTGTGGGCACTGTCAGCAGTGCTGGGAGTGTGCAGGTGCTTTGAGAGAATCACCTGGAAATATTCTTGGAGAATAAATAGTTAATTATTTTTTGGCCTTTTTTTTTTCCCCCCCCCAGAAGAGCAAGAGGATTTGACAGACTGTAATCTGAACAAATCCCAGGAAATGGAAAGCATGGATAATGTGGAAGATACGAAGGAACACAATCAGTCTAATGAAGAAGCAGGAGGTAAAGTAGAGTTGGAATTCTGAAAAACAGCAGTTATATTTTGTCTTCTTATTCATCTGATTATGCTATGAGAGCATGCCTGTAAAAGGAATAGCAATACAGTTCGTTTGGAGCATTTCAACATGCTCTAAGGAGGAGCAACCCTTTTCCATCAGGGAACCTCACGTGCATTTTACCAAGGTCAGTTTTGCAGGATCTATGAAATATGGATGGGAAGATAAAAGAGCAAGTGCATCTGGTGAGCCTTTGAATGTGTGGTAACATACAAATTCCTAAGAGCAGTTTGCATAGGCAAATCCCACGTTAGGACTGCAATTTTTATTAATGCCTCTAAGTACTTTCCTACCTAAAAAATAACTTGATAATTTATTCATTTTTTTGAAAGAAAGAAGAAGTTACCTCAAATTCACAGGACCACTCAGGCCCGTAAAATTTAAAACTGTAGCAGCAATGCTGTACTTTAAACTGTGGGTGAAGGGGAGGTTGGTCAGTTTTCCATGTTTATTGTTCAATTTGAAGAATAAAGCCTTCCTACAGGTCTGAGAGAAGACACAGGGATTAATTGAAATAGTAAACCAATATGTACTGTCTTTAAAAACCAGCAGGCACTCTTCATTTATAGACAGAAGATAACAGCAGCAGCTCCTGGAACTTGGCAATCTTACAGCCCCCAGAACTCTGGGGTTTATATGTGTGTATGACATAGATGTTGAGTTTCTTACGTGATGTAGAAGCTCCTAAACTGAGATCTCAGCATTAACAACAGTTCTTGCCCGTGATCTGAGAGTGTTCATCTGTGCCAGGGGCCTCAGCCACAACCAGTGAGGAGTGTGTGTGCTGGAGGATGTGGGGCACGTGTCCTGGGGAGAGCACACGTTGTTACCAGTTTCACAGTGCCTTTCTGTGCCACAGGTCTGTGGTAGTGCAGCAGTCCCAAGTGAAATTATGGCTGTGGCTTTGGGTAGGAGTTTGAGGTAGAGTTTGTATCACATGGATGAAGTAAATCACTAAAGAATTACATGTTTTGGCTGAGCGAGTAGCTTTGGTTGTTCCGTCTAACATTAATGTGATTATTTTTCAGAGATTATACTTTTGCATTATTAAAGACCGAATGTTTTTATTGGTTAACAAATTGCAAGCCAACATAAAACACTCAAGGGAGTGGTGAGATGAATCTCACTCAAGGATCTACAGCGCCAGTATCTGGAACTGTGCTGGTGTCTGGCCTTTCTGGACAGTTTATGCAGAGACATCACACAGGTTTTCTGACCAAATTTGGATGTCTGGCTTAGGATGAAAAGCCTCATGTCCGCAGAGCAGCTGCTGCTTAGCAGGACTCTGCAGTCAGTCGAGAGTAGCTCAGTATAGATGTCTGCAATATAGAGCCTGTCTTGGGCAGGTGAGCTCTGCTCTGCTTTCACTAAATACAGAAGTTTAATAGAATGGACAAAATATGGAAGATTTGAGACTTTTCTACATCCAAGGCAGCTGATCTCTCAGATCCCACACCACATAAAATATTCACAGCCATGCTCCAGCCATTTCTCCACCCCTTGCACCAGTTCCACTCTCACTAGCTCACTTCTCCCTGTGCCTTCCTGGTGTCCTGGCCTTTCACTCCTCCTGCTTACTGAGCTGTGGGTGCAGGAAACCAGGACAGGGTTTCTTTCCCAAACCCCTCAGTATCGACCATCTGAGAGGAGTTGCTGTAACTTCTTCCCACCTTCCCGTTCCAGCAGCCATGTCCATACTGCTTGTATGCAGCATCCATATACATATGCAGCATCCAGGCATGAAAGCATGGCCTTTCCCTGTTCTCTGGCTGCCCTGTGCCTGCAGTACCATTTCTCACCCTCTTTTCCTTACATTTAAATCAGGAACAACTTGGACGTGTGAGATTGTTTGTATCGCTACTGCTTTTACCATTCATTTTTTATATTGCTGCTGATCTCTAAAAGTCTCTTTACCATTTGTTCTGGAATGCAAACACTGAAAATTTACATCTCAAAGACAATGCTATAAATATCAATAAAACATCGTTCCCCTCCAGCAGCCTCCCTTACCATTAGAGCTCATTTATTATAAAATGAGTATGAACCTTCAGTACCACAGTGCCCTATTCCTTGCCGCTCACTGTAGGAATAAAGCCACAATTGCAAGGAGAAAGCTGGTTCAAATGCACAAAAAAGGTACTTCCAGCATCTCAGTGTAAAATGGCACAAAATAAAATATACATTGTGTTTGCTTCAATGCTTCACACACTGTTCTCTACAGTCATTCCGATACCGGAAGCACAATAAATCTTAAATATTTAAGCATGCTGTGCTAGTACTCCAGGCCATGCAATGATCAGTAGGTGCACTTAAATTTCCTCCCAACAACACCAGTTCAGTTGCTGTTGGAGACTAAAATTCACAAATAATCTCAGCTTTCATGTCATGCCCTCTATAAAATAGCAGCAGCTCTGTTAGTCCCTGAGCAGTCCTTGTGGGTCAGTAACTACTGTCTGACTTCTATAAATGAAACCACATTCTGACAGTGCTGTCCTGGTGGGAGGATTATCTTTTGGGGATCACTAACCCTGGTAAAAATGAATATTTAGTATTTTCCAGGATCACAGAATAGAAATATTATCAGTATTGGTGATGGCTTTTGGGAAAAGGATTATGTCCTGCCTACACCTGAAAAACCTCTTGGTTAAAAAATAAAAAGCTCCATTTCTTTATTTGGCATATTGATATGATCACTAATCCCCTCATTTTATATCAAATTTAAAGAGAAATAATGGAAAATGTTTATGTCATTCTCATAAATGTTAATCACTTTTGTGAGTGAGCAATTCCACTCCAGCACCTTCCCAATTCATCGCTGATGACAGCCTGCGACACAGAAACCTCTCCTTTTTCTCTCCTGAACCCCCGCATGATCCGTGCCCCCGGGGTTTGTTCCATCTGCTGAAGGCCATCATGGGAACATGAGGCTACTGACTCACGGAGAGAGATCAGGCCTTCGATAACCTGCTTTCCACTGCCTTAGTATGTCTGTAACATGTTTTTCTCCAGCACAATTATGTCTGGGTTTTCCATGTCTTGTCAGCCATCCGTAGCAAGTAGGAATCTTCCAGTTTCTTGGACTACATGTTTTTGTGACTCTTGCATTATTCATGGGTGACACCGTGAGTGTGTTGTGGAGATTTATTCTGAGGCTTTGAGCAGAAGCTGGAGCCTGCTTAAGTCTAGATGCTGTCTAACTTGGTTTGGTGGAGCCTTTTATGCTGAAAGTGGTGCTGGGATCCTTTTAAAAGCCTACAGACAGTTCATAAAAGCACTAAATTAATGTATAGGGCTGAAACACCATCACTGGGGCTCAGTTGGTGTTAAAAAAATCCACTTTTTCAGCAAACAGTTCCATATTTGTACTCCTCTGAGCCTGTGCAAACACACCAGCTTATGGTGGTTTTTATGTGTGTCCTGACACAGGTGAGATGCCATTCCATGGAAACAGCTCAACTTGTCCTATTCCACCCCCCTCTTAAACGGGCTTCCATGATGATCATCGCTAAGTATCGGGCAAACAATTAGGCAGCAGGCTATAGTAAAATGGTAATTAAAAGCTTGATGGGGAAGAAGGAAAAAAAAAAGAAACAAAACCCCCTTTTCTTGCCTCAAGGGACTGGAAGCTGCATGCTGTGGTGCACATGGTGTATGCTCGCCTGCAACCATAAAAATACACCGTTCCCATGGTGCTTCCTGTGTCTAGTCTGAAAAGAGACAAGCAATGAGAGAGGGGGGGAAGCGCTTGATTTCCCCTGTTTCTTTATGTGCCCCCAACACTGTTACCTTTGGTGGCCAAAGCTGACACATCTTTAATTTAAAAATTAAATTAAAAAAGCCACGTTCTTTCCTCTGGGAGTCGCAGTCAAGCACGAATGTTTAATTATGTCTTAATTCTCTCAGCTGTTGAGGCAGACAACTTTTGGGGTGTTATGAATGTCAGAGAGCTTTCATGGTTGTGAGCTAAAAAGAGATAAAAGCCACATTTGTGGTTTATGGATGTTAATTGCTGCTGCACTGAGGTATGTGAGGGGGGCGGTTGAAAGGCTGGAGTGAGGCAGGAGAGGTGACAGAGCCTCGCTGGGGCGCTCAGCGAGGTTCCAGCGGTGCTGCAAGAACACGCACTTATCTGCCTGGAAAGGAAGTGCCGTTTTTTATCAGAATATTACATCTCCCAAGCCCAGCTCGAGCCCCGGCGCTCATGGGACTCGGGGTTATCTCACAACATCAGCAGAAGTTCACTGCAAGGGGATTTCTGTAGTGTTAAACCCAGCAAGGAGTCTGCGCTGAACGGGTCAGGCTTCTCTGGGGGCTCTACTGGGACTGAAAGCCGCGTTTTCCTTATCAACAAACGATCCTCTTGACTTTGTTTGAGCTCTTCAGACTGTGCCGTCAGCGGCAGGAATGCTGCCAGGCACGCTCGGTGACATCAACGGGGCGGTGGTGTCACCCAGACTGTAAATGATTGACATCAGCTGGACTATCCTGAGCACTCAGCACTGACATAGACACTCAGATACTCTGATTGCCTGGAGATAATCAGAAAGTGCAGCTATTTCTCGTTCTAATTAACCCATTATAGTGATTAGAAAATAGAATTTACTTTCGAGATATCCTGACTCCCAGTGGAAACTCTCAGGCAGAACAAGGGCTGGAAAGAGAATGGATGCACAGAGTTATTCAATATACGATGGGCTTCATTCCATAACTTTTAAAACTCCATTTTTCTTCACTTATTCTACAATGTGTATCTTGGATCCATACAAAATAATTCCCTGAAATTACAGGTGAGAGAAATATTTATTCCTTTGGCATTAAATGAAATCTAGTCCAAGGCAGATGCATTGTGATCCCTCCCCACTCCCCCCAGCAGAAAATAAGTGAAGATGCAGAAAATGGCCCTGGGAACTCAAATCACATGTTGTTGTAGGAAATAATCCATTTTTGGAAATACAGATTAGTGGAAAAGAAATCAGTTAATGGGGATGAGACACATTTTGCCCCCAAACCAGGCTGTTCGTTTGGCTCAAAATGGGAGTTGAAGGGGCAGGTTCACTCTGTTTATGCTGTTGGAAAAGCATCGGGAAGGGGAAACAGATCCACAAGAGCCAAAATTTTGCTAAAATGCCACAAATAGTTCTCTGAGCATTGGAATTGATGCTCTTATGTCTCGTTGCTGACTTTGCTGACTGACTTTTAACTGAACTATGCAGAGTTTGCACCGGGTGCTCGGTGCCTGTTTCACCTGGGACTCCTTGGGCCGGCGTTGCCGTGTCCTCAGCGTCGTCTCCCACCACGCTGCATTCGCTCCAGTTCTTGTTCCGGCTTTAGTTCCTTCTCCTGCTCTGCAGGAGCGTTGGGAACTTTGTTAATTCGGAGCTCGGCTCCCTGTACTCCCGCCGAGCAGCGTGTGGCTGCGCTCACCTGCCGTGCGTGCCTGCTACACTCTTCTCCTGCCTCTCCTGGTGCAGGAGCTCCACCTCCAGGAGCAGCTCTGGGAGCTGCAGGTGCTCCTGGACGGGCGGTTTGAGTAATCCTGGTCTTCCAGGGAGGATTGGATTTGTTGTACAGGTCTGAATCACAGAGTCCTGGGTACGTTTAGGCTGGGAAAGAGCTGTAAGAGCAGTGTTACTAAGGGAACACAGAGCAGATGCACGTGCTCCTCTAGAAGACTATGCTAAAAGTAAACTACAAATATTTAATTATAAGAACCTCAAATAGGAGAGAACATAGGTGTAATCTAAAGTTCAAGTCAAGATTATTTACTACTGGAATTTTTTTACAGTTCAATCAGATTAGTGCACTGTTCAAGGTGTTCAAGAACATCTGAAACAAGCTCCTGCCTTCAGTCTGTATGTGTTAAAATTTCTCAGGTATTTATCACAGATTTCCCTGTTCTCCATATTATTTTATCTTATTTTCTCTCCATATTTTATTTTTCTTATAAGAATATATTGCATTGTCAGGAAGGCTCTTGGGTGGTGAATTTACAAAGATTAAATGAAACTATACTTTGAATTTTTCAAGTTTGAAGTTCATTTGAAGCACAGTTGACCAGAGTCGACCATGCCTGAGTGGTCACATTAGTGATTGGTCCCTTGATATAAGTAATGTCAGCGATTATCTGAATTTAACATGTGGCCTTTCTCAGTCTGACTGTTGGGTCCAGATGTTCTCTGATTAACTGTCTCATTGAAGTCTGATTTAACGGTTGTGATTGTATCTGCCTTGCTGGACTTCAGGAATTGTAATTTTAGAAATGTTTTCTCTGGGTGATGGTATCTTAACGGCAAAGGAAGGGAAGAGCTCGTGCAGTTTCATCTTTTTCTGTGGTTTTTTTTGTAAGAGGGAGACTTTAAAGATATTCAAAGGATAACATTAACAGGTGTCAAAATGAAAACAAATCTCATCTGGGACAGGTGTTGGAAAACCTGGGCCCTGCAGGCCTGGGGATGTGGGATGATATTCCCTCTGTGCTCCCATCCAGCACTGGGGGTGTAGAAAGTTGAGTAAAAATGGCAAATTATTGCCACTTTTTAAAATTAAACAACCAAAATAAAATCCCTTGATAGTTCAATATACACTAGCCATAGTTTTCCAGCCTCTATCCCAATTTGTCCCAGGGAATGTCATTCTGCTTCTCCTAACTCCGCATTTTCAGTTAAGAACATTTAAATGCAGTTAAATGAAATTAAATTCCATTTCCTTCTCTAAACCCAGCATTGCACAGTGCTTCTGTGCAGTTTGTCCTGTTTAACTCCAGCTTTGGGAATTCTCAGTTTTGAGGAACATTTCTGCTTTATCCCTATTTCTGTTAGTATAAAATCAACATAATTTGGAAACCTTTTGAATGAAAATCCTAAAAAAACACCAGAGTATTATTAGGCAGAAAATGGTAATAGAGGGAAAATGCTGTGTGTGAAAGTATAGCTTTACACAAGAATATTAATCTTTATAAGAAAAATCACTGTTTTTAGTAAGATGGTTGAAGAACCAGTTACATAATTCAAGTTTCTTGACTCATATGAGCTTGGAAACGATATATGTTGTTTGGTTGGGGTTATTTTGCAATTAATTGTACAACTAGATAAATTACACTATGCTTTAATGATAGAGAGGCACTGGTATTAATGAAGTAGAAAATACACATCTGAGCACTTGGAAAATGATGCCTGGCTGATTTTTTTTTTTATTTTCTTTCCAATTCTCAGTGCTGCATTTCAATTTGATTTGTTTCTATTTTTGTTTCAAGTCACAATAAAACCAAGGAGACTCATTACCATTGAGCTTGCACTCCACAAAGGGGAATGATGAAAGTTTCTCTCCTATATTTAGAAGTGAAATTTCCACCAGGTGCATTCTGCACGGGGTCATTTAGGAATTGCCACTCACATCTGCTTTATAAAGTATCTAAACAAAATAAGTACTAGGGCTTTTTGTACAAAAATGATTATTGAACAACAGTACTAAGAAAATACTAAAAGGCACAAAGAGAAAATAAACCTGAAGTCAAAATGTCTGAGTAATAAATACAATATTTGAGACTTTTAGTGCAGAAGTCTCTGCTTTGGCACACAGTGACACAAAAAGGAACCCGAGGAATGGGACAGGCCCAGTGTCTGCACCCTGCAAGGGCATTTCTTGTCACCATGTCCTGGTTGGGGTGGTTGTCTCTGCTGTCTGGCTGGAAGTTAATTCTGCTGTGAGGTGATTGCTCTTCCTTTGTCGGCAAACAATGATCTCATAAAAGCTGTTGGGAAAATGGAGCCCAGGCTGGAGTCACAGGGAAAACAAAGCCAGGGTGGGCCAAACAGGCTTGAAATCCTTTCCCTTCCCTAGATGGATATCTGCAGTGGGGTAGAAGAAAAACATGGAGAAAAGTTGCCTTAACTCTGATTGTGTTGTCTCATTAAAATATCTCATGTTGCTATTGTGTCATTTCACATTTTATAGTTCCCCATTAGTTACAGTGTCCACATTTTCAATATATACATGTAAATATTTTCTTCTTGTTAAGGAAAAAACTTAGGCATAGCATTGGTTATTTTAATTATTTTCCCCATTTATAATTTTTATGGGATGTACTACTCTCTTTATTCACTAAGGAGTATGGAATTTTTTAAATAATGACTTATCTTTGCCCCCAGCTTGTTGATTCCATTGCTGAGGTGTTTCTTACAAACGTACAGGATTCTGCCTTGAATTTGGAAACTCTGCTGAATCTTTCAGCTTCACCACTCTGTGTCTCAGGCTGGGTTAGGTACAGGAGTCTCTCCTTCTGGAGGGGAGCAGCTCTGGCGTGTGTCTGTAGAGTTTTGTGGAGATAATGGTGATGAATCATCATTTAATACCTGTCAAACCCAGGTAGTCACAAGAACCCTCCAATATGCCCCGTATCGACTCCCTTCTTGTTCCTCGGCATCTGAATCCCATTAACAGCTGTCAAAACCTGGTAAACTATTTATATGCTTTCACAATTTGTTTAATTGGATAGTTAGGAAATGGCATACAAGAAAAGCTTTTCTTTTTCCTTTTTTTTTTTTCCTTTAGTCTGGCTGAACATCTGTAGCATTAGGGGCTCATTATCTCTGAATTGGCACAGCAAATCAGCAGCATCATTAAAATGCCACATTAAGATGATTAAGTTTCTTTGTTACCCAGTTGACTTTTTGCATGTGCTGAGGATTTCACGATTATGACCCCACTCCTTGTAAAACACTTGAGCTACATCACCCTTTCCTGCCGTTGTCTTTAATGGCTTCTGGGTTTTATTCCTTGTGCTTTTCCGATCGCTCCTGGTAAACTTTGCTTAACAACAGGACAAAACTTATGCTCTCTCTATTTGATGCCAGAGTCTCAGATTAAATGGAGAATTTGGGGGTTTTTCCTTCCGAAACTTCCTCCTAGAGAAAACAGCTAAGATTCAGAAACCCTCCAACTTGCCCTAATTATTTGGTGCTCTTGACTTTTTTATTTCTGCATTGTCAGTCTGGAGAAGAGACGGTTGTGTGGAAATCTCAGAGCAGCCGTCCAATATCTGAAGGGACCTAAAGGGAAGCAGAGAGGGGCTCTGCTTCAGGAAGTGAAGGAGTGACAGGACAAGGGGGAATGGCTTTAGGCTGAAAAAGGGGAAATTCATGTAGGATATGTGGGAGAAATCCCTCCCTGGGAGGGTGGGGACGCCCTGGCACGGGGTGCCCACAGAAGCTGTGGCTGCCCCATCCCTGGAAGTGTCCAAGGCCAGGCTGGACAGGGTTTGGAGCAACCTGGGATAGTGGAAGCTGTCCCTGCCCATGGCAGGGGTGGGACTGGATGAGCTTTAATGTCCTTCCAACACAAACCCTTTGTGATTCTATCATTTTATAGAGCACACACAAGCACTGTTTGGGTGGTGACTCAGTCTGAAGTTGCCACCGCAGCTTTATTTTGGATTTTTTCCAGAACCCATTGTTTTTACAGTGTTTCAGGTGAAACAAAAATATTACTCTGGAGTATGTCTTTCATCTTGTAATCATCTCCCCAGGAAATGAAACCATGTGCATCAGCCTTAACGCATCACACCGGTACTTTGTTCTGTAAAAGCTGCAGCTTTTTTTTCTCAGTGTATATTAACTCCATGAACTGCCTCAAGAAAAATAGTTCCCTGGCTTGGACTCCATGAATGCTTTTTTTTCTCTTACACCCTCTTTACTTGCCTAATAGAAGAGATGATAGCACTTCTTTTTTTCACTGTGGGAACTTTGTTAGTGTTTTTAGGGATAATTGTGTTTTTCCTCAGTTAAATTTCCCTATTCTACATGAAGTCACATCTTCCTTCCTCTTGATCAAGACAGACCAGCCTGGAAACTCCCTGATCTAATAAAATACGTTGATATGATTTTTAAGTGACAGATACAAACCTTTCACACAGCTGCCAATCTCCTGATCACGTGGTATTCCCTGTGCGTGCCAATACAGAGAAAAGTCTGGGCTGAAAAAGGAATCTGGTGCCTCCAGATTCTGCAATCACTTGGTTAATTTTAGTCCAACCTGTACTGAACCATTTTTTCCTCAGACTGCTTTGCACCAAAGCTGTCTCCCGTCTGACTCTCAGGGAGGCAAAGCAGCCTCTAAACCATAACAGGTGAAAAAAATCCCAACCCTTCTAATTTATATTTGGGTTAAAAAAGCCTCTTCCCTCGTGGCTCCTGCTGGTCCCAGTCATCGGAAGGTAAATTTTTCTGTGGAGGTCCTTCAAATACCTTCAGGAAAACACTTGAACTTCGGATGTCATGGACAACCAGAGTGATGGTGATGTTTTTTGCAAAAGCAGTGATGGAAAAGCCTTGATCAAACCTCAGGTGCATCCTCCTCTGTTACTACAAGGGAACACAAGCCTTATGTGCACTATGGAAAGTGCAGAGGTGATTATTTTCCACGGTGGAACCATAAGATGGTTTGCCCGGCTTGCACCAGTCCCCAAGGACGTGCCATGGGGGGCTCAAACCAGTGCCCACGCTGTGCCACATAGACCTTGGCACAGCTCTGGAGCTGTGAGCAAAGATTTGTGGTGAGAAAGAGCAGCAAACAGCACAGAAGCCTCCGCTGGAGGTCACAACTTGGCCTCCACTGCCAAACAACTGTGTGTGATGCAGACGAAAGGTGAGACGTTAAGTAGAAAGTGGGAATTGAAATTGTTTCTGAAAGCACCAACAAGGTGCAGCTGCACCGGGTACTTCCTTTTACCATGCTGGGCAGGATGTAGCAAATTATTTTGGAACTGCCTCCTTTTGAGAGGGAAAAAACAACCAACCAACCAAAAAAGCTTTTTTTTTTTTTTCTGGAAAAGGGATGGGTGTTGAAATCTGCTTTCAGCAACTGGCAATCATTTTTCCTTGGAATGATGGAAATGGTTGTCTAAACTAATTCTGAAGGAGTCTTGATAGCAGGATCACCCTCACACCCATGGACATGGAGTTGGCAGCAGAAGGCACCTGTAGAGGAAGCCCTGGTTCTGTGGAAGCAGGAATCCATGGGATGTGAAGAATAGCTGGTACTGAAGAATCCACAAAGAAAAACAGCCCATTTTTGGGGTGAATCTGGAGCTCCCTGTGACCCTCTGAGCAAACACCCAAACCCCCATGAGCTCATCAGGGACTGGGGCAGCAAGTCCCAACAGCAAAATCTAAACATTTTCCAGGATAGGGGCATAAAGACACACAGCAAGGGAGAAAACCCCATTGTTCCATCAATATCCCCATCCAAAGAGAACACAAGAGGGATCTCAGAGTTTTCCACGTTACTGTGGGGTCTTGTGTAGGATAAAGAAATCATCACCCACTTGTTTCCTCCACCTCAGCCCAAAGTCAGACAGATTGGCAGGGCTTAATATAATCAATTAGGAAAGACGAGTGATTTTCTCCCTAAAATGTAGCTGAAAATTTTGATTTCATGAAAGTTTAGGTTGCCAGATCTTTCTTTTTCAACGCTTCTTTTATGTCGCCACCTCATTTTCACTGCCACCCATTGTTTGTTCTCGGCATTTGATGTGGTTTATTACTCAGAACCAGAGCTAATACATATTCAGCAGTTCATGTTCTGTACTTTGGAGAAAGGACAAGTGATTCAGTGCCAGATTGAACTGTCTAACCCTTGGCTGGAGGGAGAAGCAGGTGGCCAGAGAACAAGACTTTCAAACAGGAAGCCGTGTGGTGCATCTCGTGGTGCTCATCTTCACTCAGTAACTTGAGGCACAACTTGAGTTTCAACCATAGTCTGCCTCTTGTCAGAGAACCATGGAATGGTTTGGGTTAGAAGGACCTTAAAGCTCATCCAGTGCCACCCCCTACCATGGGCAGGGACACCTTCCACTAGCCCAGGTTGCTCCAAGCCCCATCCAACCTGGCCTTGGACACTTCCAGGAATGGGGCAGCCACAACTTCTCCGGGCAACCTGTGCCAGGGCCTCCCCCCCCTCACAGGGAAGAATTTCTTCCATATACCCAACCTAAATTTCCCCTTTTCCTTAAAGCATAAAGCCATTCCCTCTTGTCCTGTCACTCCAGCTCATGATGAGTTTTCCCTCTCTGGCTCCCTTCACACACTGGAAGGTAATGTGAGGTCTCCACACAACCTTCTCTTCTCCAGGCTGAACAGCCCCAACTCTCTCAGCCAGCTTTAAGAAGAAAAAAGCTGTCCTGGCAATTATTAAGGATTTTAATGGAAGTGCTGGTAGTGTTGGAGTTAATCGTGGGAAGGAAATTCAGCACCCTAAGCTGGGAATCATCAGCTGTTTATACAGTGTGACCAATTTGCTTGTATTTTTACTCTGTTAGTAAATCATTAGCTGTTTGTTACACCCATCTTTGTCATGGAGCTGCATTCATTTAGGCAATGCCTTAGGATTCCTCTGGACATGGCTACAGGTCCAGGAACCTGTTTGAAAGCCATAGATGCTGATCTTCAGGAGGCCTCAGGTTCCTTGCCACATCCTCACAAAACTACTTTGGGCAAATATTTTAGCATTTCTGGGACATATTTATTTATCAGGAAACCCTTACCCTACCTCTGCTAGTTTTACTCACATAGTAAATCAAGAGAATCAACTGCTCCTCACACGTCTGAGAGCTATGGATAAAAACTGTGATTTGCGAGTGAAAATTAGGATTATTGATTAGGCTTAACTATTCCATGGGAGCACTGGAAGTCCTACACTGACCAGACATATTCCCTGGGCTTGTTCCAAGTACCAAAGATTCCACAAGAAGGTATAAGTTATGAGATATAATTACTCCTTTTAATTTGTGTCTTTCTGTATTTCCAATTCACAGGAGTAACCTGAAATGCTGATTTCTGTAAAAATAATAATTGTGAGTGGTGTGAATAAATGTTTTCTTTTGAATCCTGGCTAGTAATTTCAGAAATTTGTACTGTATCATACTTTCATAATCTGTAGAAGGAAATTCTCTGTCAAAGATGATTATCGGGAAGGTTAATTGTTTTTAAGGGTTACCTCACTGTGAGTATCACTAAGTGTCCATGACCAGTGAAGTTTCATGTCTTAACTTCATTTCTTCATCGTTACTTCTTTCAGTAAAACTTTTAGGAAAATTGATACTGTTGTTTTACATAATTTTTAGTGCATTTTTTCCTGAGATACTTCACTGTGCATAAGACTAGCATTTTTTCATTCCTGTGCTTTGTTTTACCTGCAGATGATGTGATTAAAGTGAAAGGTGAATACAATGAAAGAGAGGAGAGTGCTTTAAATTCCGAGCCTATGGAAAACATGGAAGAATCCGAACTGCCTTACACATATCCCAGAGAATATAACGAATATGAGAGCATTAAACTGGAAAGACACTCGGGTTCATATGACAACGTCAGGCCAGCTAGTGGAAAGATGAATTGTGATATCTGTGGATTAGCCTGCATTAGCCTCAATGTCTTGATGGTTCATAAGCGTAGCCACACTGGTAAATATCCCTCTGTTGTTCTTGTAAGAGCTGGGGTACTGAAAGGATGATAATTTTTAATCTAGACTAGTTATTTTTAAAAAGGATATCAAAATCAGAGTTTCCTTGTTCTGTCCTTGACACCACATGTGATCTTTATCAAGTTACTCGCTGTTCTGTGCCTCACTTTACCCACCTTTCTTCTTAACGGGATTGAATATTATTAAAAGCAAGTTGGCGAGGCATTTTAAGAATTTTGGATGAAAGGCACTATGTAACTGCAGTATTTCTGGCACAAAGCGAAAGTTAATTTGGTTTTGTGCTGCCATTTTCAGTCTGTGTATAAATTTCTCTCTGTGCTATACTTTGGCAACAAACCAATGAGCATCTTAAGTTTCAGCCTGCAGTAAGATAAGATTTTTTTTTCTTCTAAAAATTGCTGGCTTGTTGGAATCAGCCTCCTCCAGAGCGCTTCTTTCCATGGAAGGACTGTGCAGTGTTTTCCGTAGTCCTACATATGCTACGAGCAGCTCTGACACCAGAGCTGCACCTCCCTCCCACTGAAGTCACACTCTGTGTGTTTCTATAGAAAGAAATCCATCCAATATCTCATTCTTTCCTCTTCCAAAAAGGCAGAGGACAGCACGATACCCACATAACCATTAAATGTCCTTTTCTGTATGTCATTTTAAGGTGAACGGCCATTCCAGTGTAATCAGTGCGGAGCTTCCTTTACTCAGAAGGGAAACCTCCTCCGCCACATTAAACTACACACAGGGGAAAAACCTTTTAAGTGTCACCTGTGCAGTTATGCCTGCCAAAGGAGGGATGCGCTTACGGGTCACTTAAGGACACATTCTGGTAAGTGACTTCACAGGCACTCCATGTGTTTTGGATGTGTGTCACTGGGACACTCGGTGTGGAAAAGAGTCAGCAAGGTTTGCTCAGCCTGTGAAAGGGTCAACACAGAGCAGTGACCGCTCACTGGTGCTCCTGGAAGCAACTCGGGACTGGCTCTGCTCTTGGTGCAGAGAAAGGGGCCAGGGGAACCCATGTCACAGCCTACAAAGCTGCTTGCACAAATAACCCCATGGTATTTTTACAGAATCACAGAATCATTTTGGTTGGAAAAGACCTCCAAGATCATCAAGTCCACCCTTTGACCCATCAACACCTTGTCAGCTCATTTTCATATGAGTGGAGCTGGCTACGCCAGCAAGCTCTGAACTTGAGGAGAGTGTGAGACAGACATGCTTTGCTGGGACTTCCTCCCATCCCATTCTGAGCTGTGAGGAAAGCTCCAGGAGCATAATCCCAGGCAGATGACTCTATTGCCACCTCGCCGTGGTGTAGTGCCTTTCATCTGAATCTCTTAAAATGCTCAACAGATGTTTCTTCTCAAGCCTGGTAGGGTGTTCTGTCCATTTTACAGATGGGGAAATGGAGGCACAGAGCTGAGGTGACTTGGATAACAAGCCAGGTATAATTTGATCTTAGCTGCCCCAGTTCTGCAAGAGCCAGGTTATGCTTGCCCTTGAATTTGTCTGTATTCTGTGTTCTACATGGGCTCAGAGAGAAGACCGTGATTCTAAATGATAGATGTTATCTCTGCAGTGCACTGTACAGAAAAAAGTTCAACCTCACAAAGAATCAAAGTCAAAAACGAGCTTATCTGCCAAGGATAAATGAGATTCTGATTTAATCAAGACCAGAAGTGTGGTGCTGTCCCCCACCAGCACAATGCTAAAACCATCACGCTTCAAGCAAGACAGTGTTTTAGTAGTTTCTTGTGGTTATTTTCATTATTTTATTGTTTCTTTTTCTAGTGGAGAAGCCATACAAGTGTGAGTTTTGTGGAAGGAGCTACAAGCAGAGGAGCTCGTTAGAGGAGCACAAGGAGCGGTGCCGGACTTACCTGCAGAACGCTGGCATGTGTGAGGCTGGTGAGTTTATCACATTACAGTGGTTTTGGGGTTTCAGTACATTACAGGGCTTATAAAAGGGCATCTGGTGAGCTGTTAACCCACAGCTTGAGAACAGCTTTTCCTACACTCCTTTTCAGTAACCTGAGGGGCTATAACGTTCTAAAGGGGCTGGTTCATCGCAGCCCTCAGGCAGGTAGTTAGAGAGTGCTTTTATTTTAATCACTTTTTTCTTTCTCAGTTACTTTGTGTAAAATATCTAAAATACCTTGTACCCAGCATTTCTGGAGGTGATACTCAGTGAGTTAAATTATTCCTACATTAATGCTGTTATGTGGCTCGTTTTACAGGATGAGTTGTTGACAACCGTTGTTCCTGTCTCGGTGTGTTTGATGATGCCTTTACTTTAGAATAAGAACTGTTAGAATTTGCAGCAATTTTAGTGGCCTGGATCCAGGGCATGAAAAGGGAGTGGTATCCCAAAACTCGCTGACAGATCAGCTTAGGAGGGAGTGAGAGGTAAAGGGCTGCTTTGAGTAGAGAGCTGCCTTTGGAAAAGATAAAATGTATCAAAACATGTTTTTTCTTATTTTCCATTTTGCAATCTCAGTGCTGCAGTTCCAAAACACTTTGGTGAAAAGTAACCACCATAATCTTTGTCCCCAATTTACCGGAACCATTCAAATCCTAAAATGAACTGTGTGATTTGAGTCTCACAATACACCAGTAAGTCAGAAGAGAATTGCTCTTCCCATTCAGGGTCAGGGAGTGGCTGTGACCTCCCGAAGGATTCTGTGACTGATCTAAGCAGAGCTGAGGCTACAATTTCAGAATTCAGGCTCCCATCTTTTGCTATGCATCCCTGAAAAACCACCAAACAATGGAAACATGGAATCAAAGAGGGTTTGGGTTGAGAGGGACCTTGAAGATCATCCAATGCCACCCCCTACCATGGGCAGGGACACCTTCCACTAGCCCAGGTTGCTCCAAGCCCCATCCAGCCTGGCCTTGGACACTTCCAGGGATGGGACAGGCACAGCTTCTCTGAGCAACCTGTGCCAGGGCCTCCCCACCACCACAGGGAGGAATCTCCTCCTAATAACTCTATCAACAACAGCAAGGACAAGATTCTGCAGGAATCATCACAAGCCAGGCCTGAAAATCAGTGTGAAGAGCCATTGGTGTGTGATGATAACCTTGGGTACAGGAATCCCTATGTTGTGCAGAGTGAGTAGGTTGGTGTTTCAGGCTTTGTGACACACGCAGGAAACCTCCCAAAGAACAATGATTTAACAAAGCATTTCAGAGAGGTTTTTAATAGTTTTATAGTTTTTGGGGGGCTCTTTTCTTGTCAGCAAATGACATATTTCTTGGAGCATTAGTAAAAGTAACCAGTTATCAGCACATCAGCAAGTTTTGGCTTTCGTGAGAACCCTTACACATTGTAACTGTGGTTTGTGTTACAGTACACACTCCCATGATGGCAATCACTCAACATGTCCACCCATGAAAATGGAAAACATGACACCTGCTGCAGGTTTCTGCTTTGAAATAATTCTCATGATTTAGATGCATTTCAGAGTAGCAACATTTCACCCCTTATCCCGAGCCTGAGGTGCAATCCTTGCTGCAGCAGTGCAGGGAGCCTTAACTGGTCACAGAGAGAATGCAAATTCCCAGTGTGCCAAGAGGTGGCTGCTCCCCTGCCTTGGAGACCTTCACACCCTTACAAATATTGCAGTGTTGTTAGGGAAGTAGGAAATTCTATGAAAAATGGGAACTCCTGGGGCATTTCCATCCAATTCCCTGGTATCAACAGGATGTTGGGTGACAGAACCAGGGAGAGAGAAAGCTGGAAAGACTCTCAGGAGGTCATTTACTATGTTCCATTTATTTTTTTTCCCTAAGTGTAGCACTTTGCATTTGTGTTTAGCAAACATCCTCCTTCCATTACTGACCCTTTCTCTACTTCTCTGCATCATTTTGAATTTTGGTGTTTTTCTGAATTCCTTGCAAGCTTCTCAACCTGGTCTGGTGGAAGGTGTCCCTGTCCATGGCAGGAATGTGGAACTGGATGACCTTTAAGGTCCCTTCCAACTCAAACCATTCCACAGTTTTATGATTCCCACATGGAGCCATCTTTAGACAAAAAAGTGCTCTACACGCCATCATCCCTAACTGATTAAAATATTTAAAAGCATCAGGACTGTAGTAACCATTCTAGCTCCTTTTTAGGAGCCAGGCTTGCATGTTCCAAATGTGGAGATATTTCTAAAAGTTTCATCTAACTATATAGTTGGAGCATTGTTCCTGATAACCATCTCTTTCACATTGTTCTCATTGCACAATCACCCAATTCTGTTCAATTCTCCCTTCTTGAGTGACCACACAGAGATGCTACAGGAAGCAATGCCTCTAATTTCAGCTCAGCTTTGTACTTGAGGGGTTTGCTAACGATATCTGCACATTCTAAAAATTCTACTCACATTGGTTGGTGTGGCAGAAACCACACTATGGGAACAGCTCGGTGCAGGGTGAGTGCTGGTGTGTGCTTGGGGCTGGGAGAGCATCTGCTCTCTCTCCAGCTACAGGGTGACACAGTGGCCCAAAGATGGATGTCCCATCCCTGGAAGTGTTCAAGGCTGGGTGGGACAGGGCTTGGAACAACCTGGGCTGGTGGGAGGTGTCCCTGCCCATGGCAGGGGGGTGGTACAAGATGATCCTTAAGGTCCCTCCCAACCCAGCCCAAACCACTCCGTGAACCCATGATGGCCAGGGGACAGCACTGTTTGGAGAGGTGGCTCCTCACCCAGCACTCACACGACAACATGAAGAGTCCTTCATAATGAATAACTCACACTGGAAGGAAAAGGGTCCTCTGGAAGTGTTTTATACAAGCAGGATTACACCTGAGATGTACACTGAGATGGGCAGCAGTGCTGAGAGCAGCACGGAGACCTCTCTGGGGGGTCAGGGAAGGCTGTCCTCAGCCCTGGTACTGGCTGAGCAGGAGAGGGGCACCTAGCTTTAAAAGTGGTGAGATCCACCCCATCTTTATACTATATAAAATTCCATGCTTAGGAGTTCAACTTCCCATATAATTCCAGAGTCACTGATCAGATCTGACCAAGAGGGACAAGGTGATTTATTTGGGCTGCAGAGTTTGTTTCAGCAGCCTCAGAGTTTTTTTGCTTTCTGGCCCTTCAGTTGAGCCATCAGAGCCCTGAGTCTGCAGAATAACCTGAGATCCCAGGCTGCTGTATATTCAGTCTGGATTTTCTGTATTTGTTTTTTTCTCAGTGTAATTTTGAGCAAAGCATTTGACCATTTCAGTTAGTCCAGCCTGAATTTTATTTTTAGATACATGTTATAGTGAGATAATTAGTTCTTTAAATCATGATGTACAGTGGAATCCTCCAGAGGGAGATAACTGAAGGGGGACAGAGGGCGTGAGTACTTCTCTATGTTTGAGAAGCCTTTAGAGAATTTGGAGTGATTAAAAAAGGTTTCCTAAATGCTAAATATTATTCTTAGATTGTTTAATAAGTGATCCAGAAGAAAAAGTTGGATGAGATAATTTTCAGTTAGTTTCTGGGTACAGAGAGCAGTGTTGTGGGTGAGAACCTGTATAACCACCTTCATCTCACTGGGAGCAGACACTGTTTCCCTAAGGCCGGGTTGTGAAAATGTCATCAAAGACCTTTTGTGGCCCATAAATATTATTTTTTCTTTAGGAAAAAAAAGCCAGTAGCAAGGAGTCAAAAATCTTAATGTGAAAGCAAAGACCCTCAGCATTAAAATAAAAGGGCAGAGAACCATGAAGCTGAGAGGTTGTTTCTACAGAAGTCCCAGAACGTGTTATGTAGGTCAATAGTTACTGTCTCTGCAGATCTCCTCTGAGGAAAGACTCTCTTATCCCTGCAGGAAGCCCTCGTCTGCCCTCCTGACATTAATTTAACAATTAAAGTTCCCTTGGTGGCACATAAATAATGTTGACAAGTCATCCCTGATACACTACGTGCAGCTTCCAGTGTGCTCCTGGGGCTGGGAGGGTCGACAGCAGCTCTGCTCTGAGTCCTGTCAGGATAGAGAAAAAGACTCTGAAAATGTGGAATTAAAACTTTACTAGAGCAACCCATGGGTCCTCAGGGTACAACTCCTGGAGATAAAGGCTGAGAAAAAGGGGAACTAGAACAACAAAATCAGAAAAACAAAGAACTGGTAGGGACCAGGGAGCTGCTTTTATAATACGGGTGAATTGCTTTTTCTTTCTTCTTTTTTTTAAAAAGAAAAAAGTTTATTTTTGAGTACACGGCCCTGTTTGTATTATTTTGTTCAGAGTTGTTGGGGTTTTAAAAATTTAGATTACTGTTGTTAATGACTTGTGCAATGATCCAATCAAGATTAAGAGGTTTTGGGGTTGGGGGTAGTTCAAACCTTGGTCTACAGTCATCTAAAGTTAATATAAAGAACTCAGGATGCATATTTCAGGCTTTGGAGCATGACAATTAAACAGAAGTCCTGAAATTAAAAAATCCTATAATTTTCAAGACCAAATTAGAGCTTCTGGCCCAAGCCCAAGCAGGTGATTACACTCTGCCTCCCTCCCTTCCCCTCAGTGTCACCTCAACCTGGTGTTTTGTCTCACTTTGTGCAGCTCCTACATCGTGTCTGGGTATTTCATGCTGGGAGCAGGAATGAATGTATTTATGGGAGCCTCCAAACATACTGGAGTAATTTGGAATAAAACTGAGACTAGAAGAGCAGTGTGTTATTACCTCCAAGGCACTTCATGCCCTGCACAGGGCTGGTTGTCACGTACATCCCAAGGTCCCAGGACTGTGACCGAGTGGAGCCAGGCTCTGTTATCCCATCCTCCCTGACTCATATTCGTAGCTGGTGTTTGTGGCACCAAGTACCTCTGAAACACTTTACGTTTTCAAACTGCTGAACAAACATGAACAAATAGTTCTGGCTGAGGTTTGGTGAGTCATGGTTTGTGCTGACTGAAACTCGCGTTATCAGGAGCAGCACTGACAAACAGGTACAGAGGACAGACTGAAACACTCAGGGAAAGGCTGCACAGAGCTGGGAAGGATGAAGCTGCACTTTCAGCACTTACTCTACTGGGCAAACAGAAATTTAGGTCTCATACTCAATAAATCTGCATTTAGCAGGACTGAAGTGATACCAAAGCGTTCCTATTACTTTCTTCTGGCACTGCTTGTCTCTTACTTAGGTTATGCTTCATATATTCAGGGAGACCTCATTTTGGCCTTCCAGTGCCTTAAGGGGTTTATAAAAAAGAGGCAGAAGGATATTTTATACAGGCAGAGAGTGACAGGACAAGGGACAATGGTTTTAGACTACCAGAGGGCAGGGTTAGATGGGATGTCAACAAGAAATTCTTCCCTTTGAGAGTGGGGAGGCCCTGGCACAGGTTACTTGGAGAAGCTGTGGCAGCCCCATCCCTGGAAGTGTCCAAGACCAGGTTTGATGGGGCTTGGAGCAACCTGGGCTAGTGGAAGGTGTCCCTACCCACGGCAGAGGGTGGCACTGGATGATCCTCAAGGCCCCTTCCAACTCAAATCATTCCATGTTTCCATGATTCTATATTTAGATATATTGCTGTACGTACAGTAACACAGCAACCGGGACTCTTTCACAGAGAGATCCAACTTTTTATACTACCTTGGGAAAGTCAATCAGCCCCTTTGTCCTCAGCTTGGAGATCCCAACTCCTACAGACTTGGACAGTCCATTAAGGTGTGTTCACCTCTCAGCACAGTGATCCCTGCCACCCGTACTCTTAGCAATGAGTTTACTCTTTATTATAAATTTTGATATAAAAGTGCCACTCCAGATGGGTGTTGTTGAGGTGTGAGCAGGGTTTGGGGGGAAGCCACAGCAGTTATGATCAGTATTAGTGTGGTAGTAATGATATGAGGTGGCAGCTCTCCAGCTGAAGTCCTCTGCAGCCTCCAGGAGCTGAGAGCAAGCACAGCTTCTGTGCAGTGCTGGGCACTGCTTAGCACAGCTGAGGAGAGCTCTGGAAAATGGGAACAGCCTTAAGTGGCCCAGTCCCAGGGGAGTCATCACAGGGCACAGGTACTTTTCCAAAAATTAGAAGTCTGGGAGGTTGTAACAAGCTTTAAAACACAGAGGAAACAAACATTCATAGTTAGTTTTAGCTGTAGCGTTTAGGAAAAAAATATTAAGTCACAGTAACATCTGGGAAAGAAAGAGTTAGAAATTTTGAATTTTGAAAGGTTTTATTGCTTTTATTTTACTGGAACACTGATACATATCATACAAGTTTCTTTGTGATTCGTCAAGACATCTATGACTGATATCTGAAAAGTGCAGCAAGAGGACTGAGTGTCTCCTCCTGCAGCTCAAAGCACTGTGTGAGTGTGCAGGTGTCACCCAGCCTTACTCAGAATAAAAAAGAAAGGCCAGCAGAGCTTCTCTCTCCATCTGCAACTTAACCAATCTTCCAGCCAGTTCATTTACTTCCTCTCGCTGGCGACAGTGCTGGTTTGTGCTCCCCTCTGAGTGAGCTCAGGGCTGTGCTGCCACTGACCACAACGGGTACCCAGAGAGCAGAAACGACAGAAAAAGAAAAACCAACTTTGCGTTACATCTCCAAACTGTTTCCTCCAGTTATGTGGCCAATTGGAGATTAAACTAGTCAACTCTTCCTTTTTTTAATCTTTTTTTTTTTTCCTTTTCACCTACGTGTTGTGTTTTTTTCTCTTTTTTTCCTTCCTTTTCACATTTTCCAACCTAGCCAGCGTGGAGGCAAGGCACATCAAGGCAGAGATGGGGACTGAAAGAGCCCTTGTGCTGGACAGGCTAGCGAGCAACGTGGCAAAGAGAAAAAGCTCAATGCCTCAGAAATTTATTGGTAAGAACAAAACCCCTTTTCATCTGCAACAGTTAAATACGTGCGGGTCGGTAACAAACAGTACAATGCCTCTGCTTCTTTTAAATATCCTGCTCAAGCTTAGCATCTAATACAAAAGAATAAAGTAACACTGATTTTTCTGATGGGGTTTTAGTGATTTGGTGTAGGGGGTTGATTAAAATAAAAAGGATTTATTCTGTTGGCTGCTTAAACTGGGTGGAAGCTACTGTTGTGCCTTGTGTCTTTATGTAGGTGATTTATAAATATATTTTATGAGTTTCCACGTGCCATTTCTGTACCTATGCATTTGAAATGTTCCCTGCTAGGATCTAGAAAAGGCAAATAACAGGAAGGTTAATGCTTTCTCAGCAGGAGCTGAAGATTCCTGAGGATTCATGTGTGGAATAAGGCCTAAAGACAGAAAAGTATTGGATTTCTCTTAGTCATGCTCCTAAATTTGTCTATGGTTAAAAAATATCAAATCCTTTCTTGTGGTAATTTAAGCAAGCAGATGTCTCCATAGTATTTTCTTTGCATTTAATTGTACGTGATCAGAGTTTTGCATGTTGGGGATCTTAAATACTAGTTGGGCAGGTTCTGGGTTTCAGCGAACACCTGATCCTCTTGGCCAGTCTTATTTCATCAACCTGCCTTTAAAGAAAATAAAATACAACCCTGTGTCCTAAGGAAAACCCTTAGTCAGCAGTTATATAATATTGGTGCTGGTGAAGCCTTATTTGTGCTGTTTGTAGGGTTATATAAGGTAATAAGTGCTTTTTTTTTTTATGGCTTAATATAAAGTTCACCTTCTGAGTGGGGCCCTCATGGGGAGGGAGTGATGAGGGCTGGGAGAGCAGGCAGGGCTCCCACAGCTGCTGCAGCCAAACCCCCAGCACGGGCTGCACCAGGTCCAGAGCCAGGTAAGGGTGTGCAGCCAGATCCATCCAGGTAAAGCTGTGCAGCTGCATCCATCCCAGACAAAGGTGTGCAGCTGGATCCATCCACACAGGAAACCAACTCAGTTTTTGAAGGTAATGGAGCTCTTAGTGGCTTTGGTGGGTAGCACTGGGCTTTCATCTATGAAAACTGGACTCATATATTTATTTATTTTACATTACTGTGGCTTTCTAAAGGTGACCTCGTAGCACAGCCACACCAGCACACTCCATCTGAGTGCCTTTGGTGCTCAGGACTGAAACTGGGCCTGTGGGGCTCAGCCCTTACATGTCGTGCTCTGATTCAAAAAGCAATACTAATGCAAATGGGTTTGTAATTCTTTAGCTTCCTCTATTTTAGCATTTTTTCAACTCTCTCATTGTGCAATCACCACCATTTTGACCTTTATGCATTTTATTAAACAAGCCTGCAGCAGGATGCACCCCCTCAGCACAGGCCTAACATGAAGAACTAGTGGGTTTGGGGTTTCCTTTGTGAGCCAATGAGTTCCTGTGTGGCCCAGATCCTTCGGGATTTGTGCTGGTGCTGGATGGCATGAACTGGCACTGCACACAGAGGTCATTGTGTGGAGAAGCTGGAGAACCCATCACAGTTCACCTAAAGGCACAAAATTACCAGTTTTTGAAAAACTTGCTATTTTTCCAGGACTTCTGTGATTGTTCTCGTTAAATTACATGTGAAAGCATTCCCCCCTTGGTCTCTTGTATCCCTGGGAAGGATGTTTTCAGGAGCAGGCTGTCCGACCTTGGTCTGACTCCTGTGCCTTTCTGACCTGTCCTTGTCAGAGCTCGGATCTGCCAGGCCAGCGCGGGGATTCCTTGGGAAATCTGGGAATGAGTGCTGATGTCTCATTTAGTCAGGAAGCAGGGACAGGGATATACACTAACAAGGCATCTTTGTTTGGCTCATTTCTCTGAATGAAGTCTATTGATTGGAAGAAAAACCCCTTTATTATAATTGGAGGGCTCTGCAGAGATTCAGACAAGCACCAGGAGTCTCGCCCGCTTTCTTTTTCACATTTCCATCCCCAGTAGCTGCCTCATGTGCACCAGTACAAGTCCCACACAAGGGCAGGGACCACCAGACCCTGCACTTGACTCTTCACCTCCGCACCAGGCCCCTCTTCAGAGCCTTTTCCTGGGGGGACCTTAAAATCCACCAGGACAGTGGAATCACAGAGCACTGCAAGACTCTCAGTGATCTTCAGGAGTTGGACTCGATGGTCCTGGTGGGTCCCTTCCAACTCGGGATATTCCACCATCCTATGATCATACATCATGGTTTTTGTGTCTTACTTTACCACAGTGACCCCTAACACCAAAATTTTTAGGCAGTCCTGTCTTTTTTGCTTTTGTTGCCTCTTTTTTTATTTTTAAATTTCCAATTTATTCACATCTTTCACTTGCCTGGAGCTGGTTTTATGAGTCACCCAAAAGTACTGGGGCATTTTGTTTCCTTCCATGTGAAGCTGGATGGCGAGTGGTGCTGAGGGCTGGAAGCAGTTACAGTCTTGTGGTTCGTTAACCTTTTGGAGTGTTTTATAAAAGAAACGTGAGCTCCTGGTTTTCTGCCTCTGCAGTGAAACCCCATGAGTTTCATACACATTGAGTCACGGTGTTGACAGGTGACTGATAAACATCTGCACCAGTCGAGTTACCGTAACTAAGAGATTCGTGGATCTAATGTTTGCGAGTCACTTGCACGTGAAACCTTTCATCTGGTCTTTTTTTTTGTATTTTTTGAAGCGATGAACAAGTTTATGGTTTTAGTAACCACAAAATTCAGTTACTTATTTCTAGACATTCCCCCCCAGAATGACTTTAGTACTTTTGGGGTGCAATTTATTTCCTCCTTGCAGCTGGCACAGAGAACAGAAGTTGAACTGTGCTGCCCAGAGAGGTGTGAGCAGAATTTCAGGTGCACTCTCCTCCACTTCTGTCCAGTCCAGAGCTTTCCAAGCTCCAGCACACCCAGAGGAAAACATTTTTCTTTCCCTAACCCCATATCAAGTGACCCTAAATGGGAGGGGTTTATATCTGTATTTATATCTGTCAGTATTAGATTACCTGAATACCTGTGTAGAGGTCCAAGAAGCCAGGTGTGGTGCAGAGGAAGCTGTAGTTGTCAAAGGACAGTGGGGAAAACTGACTTCAGTGTCCAAGGAGTTGTCAAAGATGAGTCTCTCAGAAAGTACCCTCAACACCTCCTCTATTAGACTGGCCTGCTTCTAAGCCTGAGGTTTAAGAAAATATAAAAACCAAACCCCCCCCCCCCCAAAAGCTACTTGTGTCTAAGAACAGCCCATTTCAGCAGAGAACAGATCATACCCCTTCACTTTCCAGAGATCCTTTAGAAAAGTCATCAAGAGGTTTAAATAGTTCTTTACCCACCGCAGGTAATTATCACCTCTCATCTCTTGCAGGTGAGAAACGACCCAGCTTCGATGTCAATTACAACACCAGTTTCCTGTACGAAAAGGAGAGCGAGATGATGCACGGGCGCATGATGGACCAGGCCATCAACAACGCCATCACCTACCTCGGGGCCGAGGCCCTGCGCCCACTCGTGCAGACCCCTCCAGCCCCCACGGCCGAGATGGTGCCAGTCATCAGCAGCCTGTACCCGCTGCCGCTGCCCCGCGCCGACGTCCCCAACGGCACCGCGCCGGAGGCCGAGAAGAGCCACGGCCACCTCAGGGACAAGAGCCTGTCGTCCGACAGGGGCCTTTCCCCAAACAACAGCGGCCACGACTCCACAGACACTGACAGCAACCACGAGGAGAGGCCCAATCCCACCTTCCACCAGAGCCAGGTGATCGCAGCTCCGACCCGCAACGGTCTCCAGGCCTTGAAGGATTTCCCAAGGCCGTACGACATCATCAAGCCGCCCGCCATATGCCCACGCGACGCCTTCAAGGTCATCAACAAGGAAGGGGAGGCCATTGGGGTGTACCGGTGCGACCACTGCCGCGTGCTCTTCCTGGATTACGTGATGTTCACCATCCACATGGGCTGCCACGGCTTCCGCGACCCCTTCGAGTGCAACGTCTGCGGCTACCGGAGCCACGACCGGTACGAGTTCTCCTCACACATAGCTCGGGGAGAGCACAGAGTCGTGCTCAAGTGAAGGGACCGGTTCTCCAAGGTCAAAGGCTGTGTTTTCAATTGGAGGGGAGGCTTGGTTGGTTGGGGTTTTAATTAGTATAATGAAATTTCTTGAGTATTTTTCTAGGCCAGTTTTAAGCGTGTCACAAGGAGGTGACACCTTTTAAAATTCATCTTTCCCAGTAATTCAGTGTTCTGTAGCATCTCTGCCTGGCTGCTGTGGTGAGTAGGACTGTGGGAAACACCAGGAGCAGAGACTGGTTTTGATATGAACTTTATTTTTGTGAAACTTCAGAGCCCTTTACGATGTTTTCAGTTTTTAACTTGTGTTTGTTTTTATAGAGTTTGCTTTAAGTCAGCACAAAAGGTTTTCATGCCAATTCCCCTGCTCATTCAGGTGTATGGTCAGACGTGTTTTGGAGGAGCTTTTCCTAGTCATAATCCCAATGGCTCATCACCAAAACAAGGAAAACGAGGGCAGGAAAATTGAGGGATTATTAACTCCTCCTTAAAGATTTTCCCCTAAGCCCTAAGGAATGTGTGGCCTCACCACACTTTCATTTTTCTTACCCTACTGCTGACTTTTTTTGAAGTCACTCAGTAAAAGGAAAATAAGAAATGAGACCTATTTGGGGTTGGGATTTTTTAACAATACATATTTTTGGGATATCCGGTGAGGTCACTGGTTGGCTTATCCATGCGGGCTGGGGGAAATCCTGATTTTCATTGCTGGAAACTCCTCCTTTCTGATGGGTGCCAAAAATGAGGATGAAGCTGTGCTGTGTGTTGTGCCTCTGCCTTGCTCCCACAGCAGGACATGTGGCCGTGCCATCCGTGTCCCCACAGGGTGGCCCTGGCCAGCTGTGGACAGGTGAGACCCCAGGCAGGTGTGTGAGAGCCACACCCGCACCAGGATGGCCCTTGGGAGGTGCTGCTCCACACCCTGAGCAGCTGCCATTCCTTTGAACCTGGGTTTTTACAACAGTTGTTTGAATCTCCCCACGGCCCCGCAGCTGTGTCGGTGTCCCTGTGCTGGAGAGGGGTTTGGTAACGGCTTTGCTGAGTGAAGGTTTAATCTTTGCAAAGTATTTTTGTATGCTGTAGTTAGGAGTGTTCTGATGGACTTTCTGCATCCCTTGTGTGGTTTGAGAGCTGTGTTACTTTTGTGTTATCCCTGGTGATCCAATCACTTCCCTGAGGGAAGGCTGGAGAGCTGAGGGTCAAGAAATACTGAAATTCATCCCTCCCTCTGAATTCTTTTGGCTCAATTATTTCCTCCCTGAATTTTAAGGTACAAAATAAGAAATTTATGTTCATTTTTCCCACTAAGGGTGGGTCTGGAGAGGGATAAATCAGCCTGCAGTGTGCTTGAATATCCAGAGTGCTGTGGAAGTGCTAATCCAGGATCCTGCTGTCCCTGGGGTTGAGGAGAACTCTTTTGCTGTTATGTGTGGAGCTATAAAGCAGGTTTAGGATGTTTCCCAGTGCCCCATCATGAGAAAGGTGCATGTTGGCTCTCCCCCAGTGAACACCCGTGTCACAGTGTGACCAATGCTCCTCCTCTGAGGGAGGCTGCAGTTCTACCAAGGATCAGCCCTTGGGTCCAGAAAAGGGAGGGAAAGGGAGGGGAAGGGAGCAAGAGGATTCCCAGAGAACAAAGAGAAGGTTCTACTGCTGCCCTGACATTTCTAAGTCCGACATTTTTAGGACATTGTGGTTGTCTTTATCAACTTCTAATTTTGTGACAAGCTTGCTTTTCAACGGCTTAGTTTTCAACACCAAAGAATTGTCAATAAATGAATAAAATATTTAAATAATGACGATGTGCTGACTTGAGGGCAGGCAAAGGCAGGTTCTTAAAGGAATCTGCAGAGAGATGCCTCCCGGAGCCAACCAAAAATCTTTTTTTCCATAAATGGATTGGGTAATGGATTCATTTAAGAATACACTTGAATTGTCCCTTCACATACCCCTGTCCCACAGTGCTGCCCTGGAGCTGCTGGCTTGGGAGGTGGGAATCGCACTGGGCAGTGTCTGGATGTTGAGGGGCTATGGTGGTCCAGGGCAGGTCTCTGAGCTTGGAGGAGCTCTGGAAACCACCTCGTCTGGGAAAACAGAGGGGAAAACCACTGGTACTGGTTGGGAGCCTGATTTATTCTGCTCCTGGATTGGTTCATTTGGTCTGGAACCGGTTTGGAGCATTCTCCAGTGCCTTGGTGTGTCCGTCTCGCTTGGTTCTTCATTTACTGATGCATTACACCCCAAGACTGGGCAGGGGAGCCTCAGGGAAGGAGCTTTTGGCACCAAGACCTGAGTCTCTGCTGTTTAAAGGTTTATTGAAGTTTTAAAAATGTCAATAAACTCATGTCCACTCTGTCAGCCATTGAAACAGAGCTGGGAAGTGACCAGCAGAGCTGGCTGAGGAGTGGGAATGAGCACTGGGGCTGGAGCTGCCGATGCCCATCACCTCTGGGAGCTGTAAATCCCACAGGTGTGATGGAACCTGTGACCAGCACACCTGTGGCCATGGAGTGCCCCCCCTGGGGGGGGGCCGAGCCGTGGTGGGGGCTGTGCTCAGCAGAACCAGTTACTCAGTGGAGTAACTGATACAGTCAGAGGAGTAAAATAACATCGTCTGTTCCTCTGACTGCTGGAAAATGGTGTTGGACACAGTTTTGGTTAATAGAGGAACGATTTAACCCGAGGGCTGCAGGGTGGAGGCAGCTCAGCCCCACGCTTGGGCTGTGGGGTGGGCTCGTGGTTCCCGGGGGGCGGCGGGGCTGTGCCCGCCGTGCCGGAGCGCGTCAGCCGGATGGAAACATCCCGGCGGCGGAGGCTCACACCAACCACCCCCCCGGCCCTTTTAGCACCTGCTTTACCAGGCTGACGTTGTTCGCGCTTGTTTCATTCCCCCCTGACACCTTCTGCCGCAAGAGCTGGACACGCTTGAGAAACAGAAAAGAAAAAACCGAGAAGAAAGTCAGAGGATCCTTTTTTTCTTTTCCCTTCACTTCCTTCCCAGCCCGGGTGCAACACAAGCGCTGAGAGGTCTTTTCTCCTGCTGCTGCCGGGTGACTCCGAGGGCTGGGTGAGACAGAGGGGGCTCGGGGCTGGGGACAGAGAGTTCCATGGCGTCTTCCCATCCTGGTTTGTGTCTTAATAAGAACTGGTTTGGTCCAAAACCCCTCAGCCTTCTCCTGCCTGGAGCCAAACCCCTTTAAAGGCTTACAGAAACCTTCAGTTGGTGTTGTGACAGAGAGATCCTTATCTGCTGATAGCTGTAATCGTGATAGAGCACAGAGGAACTCGTTTCTCCTGTCGTCGTGTTGAAACACGCTTCCTAACGCACAAAAAATCCCATGAAACTCTTCCGGGTGCTGCGCTGCATCCTTGGAGCATCCTGGCCGGTTCCTGCTCCCTCGGGGAGCGGTCCGGCACCCAAAACCCGGCGGTGCCGGGAGGGGACAGGGAGGAGTGAGTCACTGCCACCACCTCCTCCGTGTCCCAATTCCCCAGCCGTGCACTGAGTCACGCTCCCCGCGCCGGCCCGGCGGGGACCCGGCGGCGTTTTCCCACCCCCCGCGTGGGCCGGGTTCCCAAATCCGGGGGACAGGGGGTGAGCAGAGCCACCTCTGTGCTGGGAAGGGGCACTGAATTGCCCCCAGCTCCGCGGGAGCTCCGCAGCCCCGGGGCTCTCACAGGGACACACGGGTGCAGCACAAGCCGGGACAGGGTCGTGACTGTCACCGGGGCACCACGACGGGGGCAGCAGCTTTGTGTCACGCCTGATGTTCCCCTCTCTGCGCCGGGAGGGAAGTGAAGCCCCCGGGGAGCCGCCGAACCGGCCCCTCCAGCCCCTCCAGCCGGGTTATATCTGGCGCCACATTTGCATGGCAGCGAGTCGGCACCTGGCAGCGAAATCCTCGGGGGATCGAGGACACGAGGAGCGGCTGGCAATTGTCACACGCCGGCGACAGGAAAGTCCCAGCAGACGATTGGTTTTTAGAAGAATCTACTTCCAACCCGCACGGCTCCGGCCCCTGCGGCAGCGCTTCCACCCCGTCACCCGCGGGGCTGCGGCTATAGTGGGATGGGGGTGATAGTCCTGGGCTCCAAGTGGTGTTCCATGGCCACGGAGGATGCTCCGGGTGGGAGGTGATGCTCCTCAGCCTCACACTTAACCCAGGTGCCTCCCACCGCTTGGGGATCCCCTCACCCACAGCAGCTCCCTGTTCCCTCCTCTCTCTGCCGGGATCGCCGTGAGCACCGCTGTGAGCGGGGCTGGGGCTGTCCCTGCTCCACCCAGACCCCACTGCCCCCACCCGCAGTGAGCGCTGAGGCTCATCCTGCTCCCCCCAGTTCCCCCAGTACCAGCCCCATTGCTGCTCCCCTGGGCACTGGGGGACACCGTGGGGCTGGAGGTGTATGAGTGGGGTCCTGTCCTCTCTCAGCCCCGTTTCCCACAGCTGTGGCTTTGTGCCAGGGGCCCCCCCTTGCTGCTCCCTGGGGCCTGGCAGAGTCACCCTCACCCCCCCATCCTACCCCCCAAGCGGAGAAAGTTAGTCAAATCTGCAGAAACCGCAGCGGGGGGAGGCAGCGATTCTGTCACCGCTTTGATGTCACCCCTGCACGTCCCACAGGTGCTGCCATCACCCCGGGGCCGCGGTCCCACCGCCGCTCTGCCATTAACTCGTGCGAGAAGAGGGGATAATGCAAAAATATTTCCTTCCCCACCTCCATCCTGTCCCCACGGTCCCTGGAGCCGGCGGAGCAAGGAGAGGCCACGTGCGAGGCACAGGGAGGTGCAGCCGCATCCAGCGCTCTCACTCGGGGCTGGGGGTCCCGGCAGGGCTCCGGGGGGTGAGCCGGGGAGTGCAGAGGGAGCCAGGAAGGTTTCTGAGCAGCGGGACTGATTCATGTCGGGCCTCCTGCGGTTTCCCCCTGCACTCACCTCCCGATGCTGTCACGCCAAGCGCCCACACGCCAGCGCCCAGGGTGAACCCACCCCGCTGTCACCCACCGGGAGCTGGAGGGGAGCTCCTGGGGCAGTGGGAGCTGCTGGGCGCCCCCGCACCCACCCTGCACCCAGTCTCTGCCATGCATCTCACCCCCACTCTGCACCGGTCCCTGCACCCCCTTTACACCCCTGACGCCCTCATTGTGCCCCTCTGAACACACCACACGCCCCTCACACTCTGCTTTCCCCCTCCCAACACCTCCTCCACCCCCTGAGCTGTCCCAGTGCCCGAGGGCTCGGTGACAGGTGGGGGTGACACAGGACTCCCCACCATGGGACATTCCCGACCCCGCAGCACTGCCTGCAGGAAGGAGGATGCAGCACCAGGGGGTGACGGGGTGAGGTCCCCTGGCTGTCACATGCCCGCGGGTCGGAGGTACAGGTGCCCCTGGGGAGCAGGAGGCAGGCAGGGGGCAGCTGCCAGCCCTTCCCAGCCCCGTCACGGCCGCTGCACTCCCGGAGGAAGCCGCTCTGCGTTGTTCACCCGGCGCTGGTTTATAAATACCCTCCCCATTTTAATGCGGCGGCGGCGGGAGCTATTTCGGGCCGGGAACGGGAAGCGAAACCCTGCATGGGTCCCGGCCCCCTCGCCCCCGCCCCCGGGATGGGCTGGGCTGGGCAGTGCCCAGGGGCTACAAGGGCTTATTTGAAGCCCAGGAGCCGCGCACCCGCCTTGACCTTCTGTGCCTTCCACCGGAGCAGGCGGATGGCGCGGAGGCCGAACCGCAGCACCGTGTCGTACTTGAACACCAGCTTGTAGAAGGCGTCGGTGATGAGGGCGCCGCTGGGGTCGGCGTGTTTGAGCGCGGCCATCGGCGTGTACGCCACGTTGGTCTGGTGCCGGAACGGCGGCCGCGCCGCCTCGATCACCCGCAGGGTGTGCTGCACGTGGGCATGGGACCGTCCCCTTCCTGTCCCCACAGCCCCGCCCCAGCCCCAGCCCTCCACCATTCACATCCCGCCCCTATCCCCTTTCAACCCTGTCTGCATCCCATCCTCATCTGCACCTCCACCCTCATTCACACTCCCATCCCCTCCTTCCCATGCCCCTCCTATCCCCATTTCCACCCCAACTCCTTCTCATTCACTTCCTATCCCCCTCCTCAAGCCCTTCCCATCCTATCCCTGTCTTTAACCAATCCCACCTCACCCCATCACCATTCCTACCTCATCCCCAAATCCTTCCCATTCTATCCCTTTATCCTATCCCACCCCACCTCCATCCCATCCTACCCTATCTCCATCCCTTCCCATTCCCATTCCATTTCCATCCCATCTCCATCTTCAGTTCCCTCCCGTCCTATTCCCATCCCACCCACATTCCCATCCCATCACCATTCCTCTTCCCATTCCCAGTCAGGCTCAGCCCCATCAGGATGGAGCTGTCTGGGTGTGAGCTGCCCCTCTGCTGGCTGGGCATTGCTGTTCCTTGTTATGGCTAATTGACACCTCTGCCCAGCCCAGCCCACTGGGCCCTCTGCCCGCCTGTCACCTCTGCAATGTCCTCCGGGGTCTGGCCCAGGCTCGTGAACACATCCTTGGAGCTCCTCAGGTAGAGCTTGGTGAAGATTTCGGCCGTCTCGGGGTCAGTCCGTGAGTAGTCGGCGCGTTCGGCTTCCTCGTACAACTTCGTCTCGAATTCCGTCATCACCGGTCCTGGCTCCACCAGGCTGATCCTGCCCGGGGATGGGGCACTGGGCACTGGGCACCCCCAGAACCCCTGGTCCCAGGGGCTGCACGGCCACCCGCCCCCGCACTCACGCCACGTTGAAGCGCAGCGCCTGCACCACCAGGCTCTCGCAGAAACCCTCCACCGCGAACTTGGAGGCCGAGTAGATGTCGTTGAAGACGATGCCTGGATGGTTGGGGAGTTCCAGTCAGGGCTGGGCAGGGGCTGGTTCCCCCAGGGCACCCCGTTTTCCCCTACCCTGCAGGCCCATGATGCTGCTGATGACGACAATGTGGCCCCCGCGGCGCCGCTTCATGTCGGGCAGCACCTCCTTGACCAGGCGGACGAGGCCGAAGAAGTTGGTGTCCATGAGGTTCTGCATGGCTGCCAGGCTCTGGCACTCCAGGGGTCCCGCCATGCCCACCCCAGCGTTGCTGACTGTGGGCACGGGGCATCAGTGGGGTGTGCCCTGGGCAGGGGGACCCTGCACCCTGGGCATGGGGGGTCCCTGGTGCTCAGAGCATCCCCAGCATGGGATGTCCTGGATGTGGAGGCTCCCTGGTGCAGGGTGTCACTGGGTCACTGGTGTGTGGGGTCACAGGGTCCCTTGTGCATGAGGGGCCCCTGGCACAGGGGGTCCCCAGTGCTCGGAGGGTCCCCAGAATGGGATGTCCTGAGTTTGGAGGGTCCCTGGTGCAGGGAATGTCCCAGCACGAGGGTCTCTGGTGCAGGGGGTCCCTGGCATGGACAGCCCCCTGTGCAAGGGGTCAGGGTCATGAGGTGTCCCTGGCACGGAGGGTCCCAGTGCTGGGTGCACAAATGGTCCCCAGCACAGGACAAGTTTGGCTGGACAGCCCCCAGTACAGGGGTCCCCACCACGGAGGGTCCCAGCACAGGGGTCACGGTGGGAAGGGAATCCCAGGGCTCACCCAGGATATCGACGTGGCGCCCGGGGATGCTGTCGAGGCAGGCGCGGATGGAGCCCTCGTCGCACACGTCCAGCTGTTTGATCTCCAGCGTCCGGCCCAGCGCCGGCCCCGCCGCCGCCGCCAGCGCCCCGCTCCTGCCCACGTTCCTCATGGTGGCGATGACTGGGGGGCACAGGCGGCTCAGCCCCGCGCGGGTTCCCCCCGGGGGCTGGGGGCTCCCCCCACCCCGCTCACCTCGGAAGCGGCGCTGTTTGTCCCGCGCCAGCCGCACGGCCAGCGCCAGCCCGATGCCGGAGGAGCAGCCGGTGATCAGCACCGTCTTGGGAGCCATGGCACGGCCTCCCCCCGCGCCCCAGCCCCCCGCCTTTATAGCAGCTGCCCCAGCCCCCCCAAATCCGGGCCCTTAATCCCACCCGGATAATCCCCCCTCCCGGGGATTTGCTGCGGCCGCGTGGCTGAGCTGCACGTGGTGCCCGGGGAGCACAGAGGGGCCTTTGTGTGAGACCTGGGGCACTGTGGGGACACAGCGGGATGTGGGGACACTGCCAGGCATGGGGACACTGCGGGAGATGGGGACACTGCCAGCCGTGTGCCACCGGCAGTGGGGAGCTCTGGGGATGGGAAGGAACAAGGCAGGAGCTCTGCAAAAATAACCTTTATTATCACTGGTATAAAACACGTCCCAGTTCAACTGGCCTCGTAGGGACGTGGGGGACACGGTGCCCCCCTCACTCCCACATCCCGGGACCCCGCTCCTGGAGACCCCAAAACCCCCTTGGGGTGGGGGCAAGGAGTGCCAGGCCCCTGCAGGGACACTCAGGGACAGTCAGGGCTGGTGCTGCAGGGTAGAGGGGAGAAAGTGCTTGAGTGTGGGGGTCCTGGTGCTGGGCTGTGCCAAGCTGTGCCATGCTGGCGGTGCCAGGCTGTGCCAAACCATCCTGGTGGTGCTGGGCTGTGCCGAGCTGTGCCATACTGGCAGTGCCAGGCTGTGCCGAGCTGTGCCGTGCTGGTGGTGCTGGGCTGTGCCAAACCATGCCAGCAGTGCCAGGCTGTGCTGATCTGTGCCATGTCGGTGGTGCCCAGCTGTGCCAAACTGCACTGGTGGTGCCGGGCTGTGCCAAGCCATGCCATATCAGCAGGGCCAGGCTGTGCCAAACAATCCCAGTGGTGCTAGGCTGTGCCGAGCCGTTCCATGCCGGCGGTGCTGGGCTGTATCAAGCCGTGCTACGTCGGCACTGAGACTGAGCCAAAGCACTCCAGCGGTGCCAGACTGTGCCAAGCCGTGCTGGCAGTGCCAGACTGAGCCAAACCCTGCCATGGTGGCGGTGCCAGGCTGTGCCAAGCCAAACCCTCGCGGTGGAGCCGTGCCATGGCTCAGAGGGCCACGCAGGTGCAGTAGTGCCGCAGCTTGCAGGGCAGGATGCCGCGGTTGATCTGGTGGAACTCCACGAGCTGGATGAGGTCGGCGAAGCGCGTCTGCCCATCGTCCATGGTGAAGTAGAGCCGACCTTCCTCTTCGCTCTGCCGGGGGGCTGCGGGTCAGGACCCCTCTCCCCGGCCCCCCCCGGCCCCCCCAGCCCCAGGTGGGCACTCACCGGCAGGATGAGGTAGTGTTTGATGCGCTGCAGGTGGCACAAGGACAGCACGAAGCCCTTGGGGTTCCGCTGGCTCTCCCGCACCAGGAAGACCCTGCGAGCCCCAGCGGTGTCACCACTGGCCCCAGGTCCCCTCTGCCCCCCCAGTGTCACCCGCGGGGTCCCACAAACCCCCGATGAAGCCCTGGGGGTCCAGTACCCCCCGGAATCCTTGGGAGCCTGTGTCCCCCCAGGAGCCTGGGTGTCCCCCACACCCCAGGCTCCCAAACCCTGCAAAATCCTGGGAGTCACAACCCCGCTGGGGTCCCTCAGCCCCATCCCCACACACATCCTGCATCCCCCCATGAGCTGACCCCATAACCCCTGGGCTCCAGTACCTCCCAGGAGCCCCAGAGACCCCGACCCCCAGCCCAGGGTCCCATACCCATCCACCAAGCCCTGACGGCCGATGAGCTGCTGGGTGTCCTCCCGGGAGATGCGCCCGTGGAACCAGGGCTGGGTGCGGTGGATGGCTGTGGGGAGAGGAGGGTCAGGCTTGGGGGGACCCCCTGCCCGGGGCAGGGACCCCCGTTGGGCAGTGCCCCCTCCATCTCACCGGCACTGAGCGGGGAGCTGTGGCAGGCTGCGGGCAGGCTGTACCGGTGCGTCGTCTTCTTCTGGGCACACAAAGCGAGGAGGGGGCGTTAGGGTGGGCTCAGGGGGGCTCCCCCTCATTTCCCAGCACCCCAACTCACCCTCCAGGCCTGTGCCTCCTCCAGGGCTGCAGTCAGCACCTCGTTGGGGTTCTCGATCACCCGGCCCGTGCACCCCGAGAAGTCCATGGCCACCAGTGCATTGTCTGAGACGCTTCGCTGTGGGGGACAGGGGGGTCACCAGAGGGTCCCCACGAGCCAGGGGCTGCGGTGGGCAGGGGACACTCACCAGGGGCGTGGGGCCGATCCAGGGGGGTTGGCTCAGCCGTGCCTGAGCTTGCTGGTAGTTGCGGTAGAGCTGCATCCCGTACTGGGGGAACAGCCCCATCAGCTGGGGGGGTCCTGCTGCAGGGTGGGGGAGCACCCAGGGACCTCCACAGCCACCCAGTGCAGGGATGGGGACCTCTGCATCCACTGCACGTGGTCACAGCGACATCCACCCCGAAACATTTTCACTGGGATGGGGTCACCCCTCTAGAACCCTCCCCATTCCCCCCCTTGCATCTCTCCAGCATCTTCCCATCACCCCCCCAGCTACCCCCCAGCATCACCCCAGCATTCCTCCAGAATCCCCCTCCAAATTCCCTCCTGCGTCCCCCCAGCATCCCTCCGCCATCATCCCAGCATCCCCCAGCACGGGGCCGGTAGCACCCGGTCGGGGCTCACCTTGAAGAGCCGGAACGCGGCCATCCAGCAGCTGCGGCTCTGCTCGTCCTCGCTGCACAGCAGTTTCAGGCCCTTCACGCCACTCCGCACCTTGTGGGGCTGCAGGAGAGGCCGGAGCCGTCACGGGGCAGCCCCGGGCGGCTCTGAGGGGACAGAGAGCCCTCGGGCAGGGAGAGGCACAGGGAATGACCCCACCACGGGCAGGGACATCCCCACCTTGATGCAGAAGCCGAACTCGGTGGGGGTCCCGTAGAGCTTCTTGCCCTGCGTCACGTAGTAGATGTTGGACTCGGTGAGGTCAGCGAAGTACTGGAGGTGCCGGGGGTCCTGGGGAGGTGGGGGGTGTCAGGGCTGGCCCTGCTGCACCCCATGGCCATGCCACCCCTCACCTCAGGACCCCCCTGCCCTCACCTTAGAGGTGCCCTTGGTGGAGTAGTAGAGCCCCGAGCGGCGCAGGGAGAAGTGGAAACGCTTCCAGACCTTGCGCCCGGCCTCCCGCAGCTGCAGGAAGCCCTGGACTTCGGGGCAGCTCCCGGAATTGAGGAAATTCTGGGGGGACACGAGGGCTGAGGGGCACGGTGGGGTCCCCAGGGCACGGCAGGGTCCCCAGGGCACGGCCGGGCACGGTGCCCCATACCTGGATGAGCTCGGAGTGTGCCATGCTCTTATTGGCCTCCAGGCAGCTGGACACCATCACCTCGGGGAACAGCGACTGCTGGGGGACAGGGGGTCAGCAGAGACCCTTGGGGTGCTCAGGGGGAGGCCATGGGGGGGTCACAGAGGGTGCCCACCTACCGCGTTGCTCTTGAAGAGCTCGTACTTGGCGAAGTTCTTGCGGAACACAAAGCGGCTGTCGGCGCCCGGGGCCCAGGAGCTCTGCACCTCCACCACCGACTCGTGGTCCTCCAGGCAGCGCTCTGGGGACACAAGGGGGTCAGTGGGGTCTGGGGTCCCCCCAGGCTGTGCCCCACCGTGCCCCCACGGCCGCTCACCCAGGGCCAGGTGCTGGTGCAGCTCCACCAGGGCCCAGCTGTGGTCATGCAGCGCCCGCGTCCTGCGCACCAGGGTCTCGCAGAGCTGCCGTGCCGTGGTTCCTGCCGACGCCTCCAGCGAGCGGCAGGCGCCATCCTCACCAAACACCTTCACCACCTGGGAGGTGGGACGGGGGTGTCAGGGCCCCCTGGTGTGAGGGGACCCCGTAGAACCACAGGTGAGACCACCCCCTCTGCCTCCTGCTCCCCAATTCACGTGGGAGGTGGTCCCTTGTCCCAGGACTGAGGTCCCTCTTCCCAGCCCCTTGGCCTCCTGGCTCAGGAGGGTGGAATCTCTGTAGAGGGGTCCCTGTCCAAAGGCTGACCCCCTTCCCAGCCCCCCAACTCAAATGGGAGTTGAGTTCTTCCT
>VZRV01001679.1:334524-388447 GCA_013398115.1 Falcunculus frontatus | reverse complement strand
TCAGCCATGAAATCAAAAACTCAGAGAGATAAGCCTATATCTTCCTGAAGGCCTTAAAAGAGCAAAGGTAATTTATTGAGACTGTAAAAAATATTCGTTTCTTGAGGGAGAGTCTGGAAGAACTTGGAACTCTTCCACATACACATTTTTACAAAACTGTATGCTGATAAAAGTATTCAATTATTATATGAATAAAAGTTACACACTGCAAATTTGTCCCCCGCACAGTGACTATATAACAGGAAGTTGGGATAAATGGGAGAAATGTTTTAGTAGTGTGCAAATTTTTTCATTTCTGCTTTTACATAACAAATTTTTTTTCCCTTCCTGAGAACATTATTATAGTTATTATAGCAACTGGTGAATCTTTTTGGGATATAATAGGAGTGTCACAAAAAACGTATTTTTATTCCTTCATATCAGTATTTATATATTTGTCAGTCAATAATCTAAGGCCATGGTGCTAAGTACAGTACTGGCAAAAATGCTTTCCCTCTGAGAAGTGAAGTCAGCAGTGTGCCACATGATAGCATTCAAATCTTGAATGAATGCGCATGAAATCTTGTAGCTGTCCTCCACTGTGACCAAAACTTTGTCCTTTCCATTACCACCTGCAAGTTAATTCCAACGTTCAAGTCCGTAGGATATGGACGGCATGAGAAAGCCAGAAGCCTCCACAGTAACTTGTAAGAACACTAAGTAATGCAACTAAGAACACTAATTAGCAATTAATGCCTTTTTCCATATCTCTTGGTCATTTCCAGACCCACATAATGTGTCAGGAAACCACTATAAAGTGATTAAAACAAACAAAGTTTGAAAAAAATAAACAAGAACCACAAATAAAACAACACTAAAGAAAACCCGAACAACCCCAGAAGGAAACATGAGACCTTTGTTTACAGTATATTTTTCTCTTGGAAAATGAAACTTTAAAAGCAAATGCTGTCAGGTTCTTCTGAAAGATGAAAAACATGTTACAAGCTTGATTTTGATCATGTACAAGGCCATTCAAGAATGTCTTAAACTGACATGAAAAGAAATGCTTCTGTTTTCTCCCTTGTTTTTCTATCAGATGAAAAGAATGCTTTATTGTACTGGATGTTAGTCTTGGTGAGGAACTGAGGTCTAGTTATACCATATGAACAAGCAACAGCTGGTGTGCAGTTTCAATCCTACCTTTTAATTCTATTTTATCCCTTTACTTGAAAATCTAGATAATATTTTAGTGTCCAGATTTTTAAAAATACCGAAGCCTTTTCAGATTCATCAGTGTTCAGATATCTAGCATGAATAAGTAAATTTAGTGAAAACATGTTCCCGAAAGGCTGTGATGAAATTTCATGTGGAGTAAGGGATCTGAATGCATATCTTGGTATACATCACAGGCATGAACAGGGAGAAGACATTTGGAAGGAAAATAAGATCCTCATTTCTAGAGCAAATAAAATCCCTCATATGTCTTTATCTCTACAGCACGGGAATGTTATCTGCCTGAACACTTCTCATTTCCTACTATGACTTTAAATGAAAGCAGCAGCCTTTGTAGATTCTTATTTGAGTCAGTCAGTATTGTTTGCTGCTGGGGAATATCTATGACAAGGCACAGCTGAGACACCTAGAAAAACACTTCCATTTTCATTCTAAAGATGTTACTATCTTGGTTTTCATGTACTTGAGAGAACATTAAATGCTTGGCCAATGATTGAGTGCTTTATGAGATACTTTTTGAGCTAGAAACATTTTAGATCCAGATACTCATTGTTTCATGTACATGTTTTAGATCTATTCTTCCAACTAAGCTAATATTACATAAATAAATTACATTAATTTTCAGTTAATTAAATAGAAGAATTCATCCTCTTCAGAAGTAACAAAATGAAACCATAACATAGATACACAGAAAAATATTCAGATGCCAAATTGAAGTAAAAAATGGAACAAAATGGGAGATCTGTTGGCAGCATGCATATGATAAGTGACTGCATTTCAGAAATTGCTTTGAAAAAAAGAAAATACTTTGAGCCTGAAGAGATACAGAACTGCAATAGAAAAGTATAACCTCTGGGCAAATTTAATTGATTACGACTAGATGACGCACTGTTGAATGTCCCAGTTCAGCAAATCTTTTAAACTTTTCTGGGAATTTTTGTTTATTGTTCCTGTTTGATGCAGTAAACATCCATTAGACATTAAAAGAGTACACCAATATGCCACTGATCCTCTGGTCCTTGATAAAGTGCCAGCCACTCAGTATCACCATTTGCATAAACAGCTGGAGTTTTTCTGGACCTATTCCTATCGTGTAGTTGGATGCCTTCCTGATGGTTTGCACTTCATCATATCTCCAGTGAGCTAGCTTGTTTGTGATAGATCTGAAAACTTCACAGAGAGAAAAGGATATTTCTTTAGTCACATTTAATTTAAGCAGCCTTCAATATGAATTTAATAGGGAGCATGGTCTGGAACGTGTAAAATAAGCTGTTCTCTGCACTTTTATCGGTTTACTAGCAGACATGGGGAAATCTCTAGGTTACAGTAATCTCTTCTTTTCCTTAACAGATTGATTGCATGCATGAGTGGTTTAATCTGTTCTCCCTAGTGAAAAAACACCCATAAAAATAATGTATTTCCTAATTCAGTAAAATTTTATGGTACTAAAATCGCAAAGTTATAAAATGAATCTACTCTGTATGAAAAGGCTTTGCATACAACAAGACATTATTTTCCTTAGAAGAAATTACAAAAGTATAGAAGTAATACTTTTTTTTCAATTTCATGTTGCACTATCTATTCAATGGGCAATGTTTCTGGTTTTATTCCTTTATATCTGATAAGAATCTGTATAACAGATTTATGCTTTGGAAATTTGAATCTAAAGTGGATCATACTATTCACAGCATGTTCTTTGTTAGTCTGTGATGATCCAGTAAAGTCAATGTTACATGATCTTAAATTGAAAGAAACATAAAGATATTTTAAAATTAATTTTCCCAGCTTTATTAAAGCTGTCCCATCATACAAGGTTAACAAGTGAATAGCCTCTCCCTTTTCTTCAGATAACAATAAAAATATATAAAATGAAATATAAGTAAATAATTTTATGATAGTGGCCTTCATTTCTGAAAAATAAAAGAAGAACCTGAGGGTGCTGGTGGGTGAGAGGCTGGACATGACCCAGCCATGTGCACTCACAGCCCAGAAAGCCAAACGTGTCCTGGGCTGCATCCAGAGCACCGTGGGCAGCAGGGCCAGGGAGGGGATTCTGCCCCTCTGTTCTGCTCTGGTGAAAGGCTATCTGCAGTGCTGCATCCAGCTCTGGGGTCCCAGCACAGGAAGGACATGGACCTGTTGGAGTGAGTTCAGAGGAGGCCACCAAGTTGATCAGAGGGATGGAGCATCTCTCCTGTGAGGAAAGGATGAAAGAATTGAGTTGTTCATCCTGGAGAAGAGAAGGCTTTGAGGTGACCTAATTGCAGCCTTCCAGTATCTGAAGGGAGCCCACAGAAAAAATGCAGAGTAACTTTTTACTAGGGCATGTTATAAAGGGGGGCAGGACAAGGGGGCACGGCTTCAAACTGAAGAGAGTAGATTTAGATTAGGTACTAGGAAGAAATTTTTTATTGTGAGGATGGTGAGGCACTGGAAGAGGTTGCCCAGAGAAGTTGTGGATGACCCATCCCTGGAAGCGTTCAAGGCCAGGTTGCATGGAGCTTTCAGCAATGTGTTCTAGTGAAAAATGTCCCTGTCCATGGCAGGGAGTTGGAGGTAGATGCTCTTTAAGGTCCCTTTCAACCCAGGCCATTCTATGATTCAACAATTTTATAAATTCTCTTTTTTGGGGGAAAAAAACCAAACAAAGGGTATTTTGGGAATATTTCAGAAGCTAGAAAACTGTATTTAAAATAAATAAATTAAAACTTGGAGCAAGAATTAAACCTCGAAATGGGAGAGCAAACAGGGAACACTTAATAGGCCTATGATGGATGATATTTAAGGACATTGATATTTGAAATAGTATTCATTAAAAATAGGATTATGAAACATTTAAAACAAACTAGAAAAACACAATTATAAATTGCTTGACTAGAAAACAGAAGATTGATTATGGCTAGGGGTAGTATCAGTTTAGCCCAATTTGTTTGGGTTTTGTAATATCATTCATTATGGAGGTCATATGATGAGGAAAGAGTAGAGAAATCATGCTGAAAAAATAAATTATAGGGTTTTGGGTAGAAAAAATCACTCTCAGCCAAACTTACCTTATTGGAGACTAGCATATGTTTTGAGCTGTGCATGATCCTGGAAAAAGTAGAAAATTTAGTTGCTAGTTTTGGAATTTTGTCATACACTTTTATTGTCTAACAGACAGTAAAAGTCCAACAGACAGTCCAATTTTTAAAATGCTGAGATGGAAAACTGGCTTCTGTATTTCAATAAAAAGTTCCTATCTCATTCTTAGCTATACAATGAATTAATTAGCTGTTCTGTATTTGATTACACATTAAGAAAAAGAAAATAAGTAGGAACACAAGCAGAAAGAACTAAATCCTTTGAAGAATATTTTCACTGTTAACTAATTTTCTTTTGTAGTGTAAAACCAAAAACATCTGAGAAGTGAAATTTAAAGACCTAGTTCTAAAATCCATAGGCATGTATCTAATTAAAATCGTATGAAATCACCGAAGTTTGTCCTTAATGAAATGAAATGGAAGCTGAGAAAAACAAATCTAGTAAAAAGTGATTGCTGACATCGCACAAATGGCTGTTAGTTTTATAAGGGGGTTAACTATTTTAACAAGTAATCTCTTCTGAAGGACTGTAAAGTGTTTAAGAATAGAGCTTCTGTTTTTAATTTGATTCTTATCACTGCAGTTTTAGTTAGCTATCTTAGACAACCATAAGAAGAAGAAGCATATTGACAAAAATATTGACTTTACTGCAAGATCAAAGAATGAAGATTAAAGCAGGATATGGCAGAATGTGGTAGGAAAAATAATTAGATTCTTATTTTGCAAACATTAATTTATAATACTTCAAAAATAGTCCATCCTGAAGTTTAGTCTAAGTTTTCCCTTATTTAATTTCTGCTCATCAGCAAGTTACGTGCTTTATATGATATTTAATAATGCCTTATAACAGTTTTTATCAAACTGTCTCTTCTGACACTTCTTTCTTACCTTCTTTGCTTCTTCAAGCAACTAGAATGTCTGGTCACAAGAATCAATTAGAAGCTTTTTGTTTCTGGTGTTCCTGTTTCTTTTTTTCTTTGAATATTAAGAAGCCTCCTGAAAGGAATGTTTATCTGGTAGTATTTTGGACAACATAAGAACCCCTGTCTTTTTTGCTCAAACCAAGCAAAGCCCAGAGATCCTGTACTGTCATGTTGTGCAGTATCTCTGGCATTTTAATATTAATGGCAAAAAATTTTAGTTACTGTGCTATAGCGGGAAATCCATAGAAAATTACCTGCTTCTTTTTGCTCTCTCAACCTTTTCTAGGGTAACCTCTACATCTTTTAGTGGATTTCAGCACCTCAACAGAATTCATGCAGCCCAAATCTTTCCTGCCTTGTTTTATTCTCTCACTGTTCATTAGTCCTGAATTCCCTGTACTCTCTGAGTTTGGTCAGGTTAGACATAAGTTATCCATCCTGAGGCATCTAAACTCATTCTACTTAATCATTAATCCCAAATTCCATGTGGTACTCAAGTTGTACATATTAGTTTTGCCATCCTCCATAATGCTTAATTCTTTGTTTATTTATGTTTTCAGTTTTATTTCTAATCCATACTGGATTGCAGAAGCAGCTGCATGTATTTAGTTTGGTGATGTTAAGACAGCTGCTTGTTTTGGGAATCTGGCTAATTCATACAGTGCAGAGAAAAATGATATCTTGAGCACATAAAATGAAATGAGGCTTTGAAGTAGTGTCAGTCTCAAAAGAATTTTCTGTTTTTCAGAGCACTTGTGGAATCATCTCCATTTACTGGTCCTTGTGGAGAACTACCTGATTTGATAAATATTACTCAGCAGCTGCCTTGCAGTGTGTAGTGTTATTTTTAATTTGAATGGTATTTTAAGCTTTTAACGGCTTTTCTCAAGTTTTTTAAGGATGTTTAATCTAAATAAAATTGCTCTAGAAAGACTCAGCTATTTTGAAATCGGCATTTATCTAGATTCTTCTCAGAGTATTGGCATATGAAATCTGGGCCAGTCTATTACTTTGTTTCTTACTCTGAATTATCTTTCCTGCACTAATTCTGGTGGAAGTTCTCAATGTAATTTCCCCCTTTCTGTCTTGTACTGTTCTGTACTTTCCCAAGGCAGTCAATCATTCTAGTGCTGGTGTGTAATTTGCTTTGTGAAACAGACATTTTGCTATTAATAAATGTGAAATTTCTTTCAACTCTCATTCAACATAGACACTTCCCTCTGGTGATCATTTGTACTTTTCTGTATTTACTTGATGACTTCTGCCTGAGACAGCCTTAACAGGTTGGCTGAACTTCAGGTGACACTACATTAGCATACAGAGTTTTATTATATGACACAAGCTTACTGAATTCACCTGTACTATTTACAGTCACATTTTCACGGAAAACAAAATACCTCTGAAAATTATGGTTTTTCTCAGTCTCATTCCGAGTTACTAAAGTAAGATGTTAATATTGGTGGAGTCCATTTTAAGCTTATAATCGGTAACAAAGATTTAGTTATTGATATCAACAACAGTGTGCCCTGGCAGCCAAAATGACCAACAGTATCCTGGGGTGCATCAAGCTCAGCATCATCAGTTTGGTCCTTCCAGTTATGTTTTTCTTTGCCTATCTTAAATTGATTGTATGTTTTTGTAGACAAAGTATCTTCTGCTTCTTCTAACTATTTCCATGGAGATTGGAATGGTCATATATTTAACACCACAGTTATAACCGATAACTGATGCAGAGGAAGATGCAAAGAAAAGTTTCAAGATTATCATTGCTGAGAGGGTTTCCTAATAACCGTTCCCTTCTCTCTCCTTAGGTTATGGTATGTAAAGGCCTTTAAGAAATGGAATTGAAATTAATAAATAAGCAGATATTTTGAAGCTACAAAATTCAACAAACAAAATAGATTAAAGTAGACATCTTTTTGGTAGTGTTGAGAAGTGACAGTACAGGCTCTAAGTGTCTCAATTATTTCTCTCACATTTGTCTTACAAGAATAGAAATTAGTTTCTTCATAGCCAGGGAAGGAGCTAGGCCTGCCTTAGCTTGGTTTTCAATGCAGGAGCTGCATTGACACAGTAATCCATTGTGTTTCTCTCCAGAAAAGCTAGTTCTGCACTGCATTAGACACATATTTTGATTTATCTTATCCTCTTACCTCTTCCAGCAATATAATAGCTGCAACAGAGTGAAAGGTTAATTGTGGGGTATCTAGTATGCTTTTCCATAAGCGACCATAAATGTGTAAAAAATTCCAGGAACTGGGGAATTACAGGGGAGAACAAATCAGATTTCATGTTCATTCTTTTCACTGGCAAGAACACATATTAATCAACATTTTTTCAGAAATAAGTATATGAAAAAAAAGAGATACAAAATTGTCACAGTCCTTTGACAGCAAGAATGAGATGTTAGGGATACTGCCCACTTTACATTGATCTGAAAATCCTCTGTGTGAGCACCATGGCATAGTGGCCAAACAGTATTAAATATAGCAGGAGAGCACATGAATAGATAACAATGCACTCAGAACAGCACTTGGGCAATTTATGTGTGAACTTGCACATAAGACTCTCTTGTGAAATTTGGTGCTTTACAGAAATGTCCAATGATCTTAGTGAGCCATCAAGAGAAACACAGTAGCTGGCATGGCTAAAGTATTCCTCAGGCTTGGGTTGGTATCTCTGCTGGCAAAACTGGTGCCATACCAGGTTATTTTAGGCTAGCAGGAGTATCCACTCCTTCGGAGACTTACATTCAAGTGCAATGTTTTATGTACCTTTTATGTTTAATGCAATTATCATTTTCTCTCCCAATAAATAGTATTTTACAGTAAGTATAAAGCAGCAATTTACATCACCTTGTGGCTCAAAGTTATTTTTCTTTTTTGTTGTTTGGTTGTTTATTTTTTTCTTTTTCATTCTTTAACAACTTCAGCTATAGTTTTATTTATCTTGATTTACAAGGCATCAATCACTGCTTCTTCACAAATATGTTATCTCATTTATCAGAATGCTCAGATTTGTGATTATATTTTACTGATTTTAACCATCTAAAAATTAAGCATACGCATAAAATAATTATATTTATATTGTTATTCACAGAGAGAGAAAATAAACGAACATTAACTTACTATGTTTTAGAGACATTCTTATGTATTCAGGATAATATGTATTGTTCTGTATTAGCCTTATAAGGTGTTTTGTCTCAGTTGATGAGGTGCAATCTAAGTATCGTAATCCAGAAGTTTAATTTTTAGATGCCTGTAATGATGAGACAGTCTCCCCCTCCACCTAATTTAGAGTACACAGTATGCTGAATCTTGATTTCTCCTTGGCAGCAATTTAATTCACTTCTTGGAATATTTATTTCACTCCCAAGCCTAGAACTGCCCAGAATTCAAATATCCTTTCTAGGAGTTTTTCCCTAAAAGAAATTGATTTTCCTCATTCTTCCTTTTTTATTTATCATGGATGAATTTCACATGGTTATTCCAAAGGCAAAGTGTATTTTTTGAGATTTTGATAAAATATAACACGAGCCAGTCTATTCGTACTGTGCCTTCACAGTGCCTGGCAACAACAGAAGGTAGACCAAAGTGTGAAAAAATTTTCTTTAATAACAAAGGATGCACATCATCTAAAAATGACTTCTCAAAATTTCCTTTTAGTCCTGCCTGTAATTCTGTTCTCCATACAGTGCTAGATTATGTCATTTGAAAAGAGGCCTGATAACGTTTGCTTAACATTGCTTAAAATTATTATTCTGATAAAATTAGTCACTACTGCTGTTTTTTGTTTTAATGAATCCTTGTCCATTCCTTGTACGCACCCAGGCAGCACACTCTGTGACTTTGCCACTTTAACTTAATGAGGACAGTAAACCCCAGTGTGCATTACCATAAAGGGCAAACTGAGATGCTGGAGTTGTCTCATCTCTATAGGTACCTGTCATTTCATTTTACACTCTCTGGATGATGGACATTTGCAGAAGAGTGAATTCCCTTTAAAGTTTCAAATCAAATCAGGACATTTGCTCAGACTCCACTGTATGCCTCTTGTACCCTGCATACTCTCTGAGGATTAAAGAACTGTTACTTGCCACCTTTATCAGTTAAATCAAGAAGGAAGTACATATACTGTTCCAGTTGATCATTAAAAGATTTGAATCTCCGTTGCCTTTGGAAGACTCCCAGTCTTTATAAAGGAGGAATCTTTTCCTGTTGGAATCTGCAAAGACAACAGAATATATCTCTTTATATTCTTCCCTTTGAAATTTATTGCTGTGTTTTAGAAATATCTTAAAATTCAGACTTTTTTTCCCTGATAATGACACTCACTATCTAACACATATGTTTCCTGACTGGATGAATAGAAAGTAGACTTAAACAATAAGCTTTATTTTTACCCTACAATTATGTTAGTAAATGAAAATTTATTTTTTCATAAGTTAAACTTAAATTTTCTCTAATAATCATTCATTCATTCACATTAATTTCCCAGAATTCAAGTAGCAGGAAAAATGTAGTATTTTTCTCTCTTGTTTTGTTTAAAAATTCTACCTGTTTAGCTTTTTCATAAAACAGTAAAATAGTTCTGGTTTAAAACTATTTTGAGAAGACTTACTTTAATTTTTCACTAAGACTAGCTGAAGTGACTATGATGGTTAGATATTGACATTAATTATGTTAAATGTAAAACACTATTTACTTTTTTTTTGGGAAATAGAGTATTTCTGATATCCTGGTGTCTTTGTAACTGAAATGGATTTTCTATTTAAAAGAAATGCCAGCCCTAGTTTAAACTAGAAATCAGGGCCATCCCAAGTTACTTGGTATATATCCAGGATTTGCCATCCAAAAGTCAGTCAAAATTATCTTTGTAATCTGACTTACCCTTGTGAGATATGGATTTACCGTTGCTAAGAGAAAAAAAATGTAAGAAAGTTTAGGAAAAATTTTACCTGTTGGAGTCTGAAAAGAATTTTGCCTGTTTTAAAAATAATTCTATTTTTGAGCTGTAAAATACTAAGAAACCTTTCATCTTCTGAAAGAAACACTTTTGTGAGAGATTCCATCCTGAAATTTTTAAGTACGTTCCAAGGAAACTTCCTGCAAACAGGTAAAATGTAAGCAATGTCTTGTCTTTCACAAGATCACATTGTGCATCAGAGATAAATCATCTATAGGAATGCTTTGCTGACAGACATCCATATTCTGGAGATAAAGTCAGAAAATTGTGTAGAAAGTCTTAGCACATGTGGACTGACCACATATGCATTTCTGTGCTGCCCTCCCTGTGTGCATGTTGTGTTTACCTGTGTTTATGTAATAACTAATGACATTCACATGCAAAATTGTACATCTGTTCAATTGTGTGTGATTCTTTAAATACCCATGCAACAGTTCAATCAGAGTAACCACCTGTATTTTAAAAAAGAATAAAAATGTTGCCATGTTTTGCTAATTCAAGGCACAAACCTTAGCAGTATATAAACAACTTGATCTCGAGTAATATAATTTAAATTGAAATCTATATATACTAAGAGGCAGAGAAAGCTGTGATAAAAGCCCGTGCAGAGCTTTTACTTGCACTTGATGTTCTATAAGTAGGGCCTTATGATGAGGGCTTTTTAAATTAAAGAAAAACAAGGTATAGTGCTTATTTGGGTGTTTGGGTAGAATCTGATAAAGGTTACATGAGAAATAAGTTAATGCACTGAAGTTTATAGCTGTGTGTATAACTGTCAAATCTCTGTGTAAATTACCTTTCTCTTCTGCTGGCCAGAATGCAAAAATCCAATAAACTGTTAATAAAAATGGAAAGGTCATATGTAAATACCACAGATCTTGAAAATGAACCAGAAAAATGCTACAGTTTGCTCACAAATATAATTTCATATTCTGTTTCATGGCGTATAAAGTGTCATGGGATGTGTGTTTTTATCAAAGTATTGTGAGAAAATATTCTGTGAAAAAAAGATTTGCTTTAAATCTAAAAACAAGTGTTTGATGACTAATTGGCTGTTTGTTTCTCTGGCTTAGAAAGAATTTTTCTACTTTATTAAGAATACCCAAAAATAAAGACTGATTTAATTATTCTAGTAATTTACCAAGAGTGTTTACAATGGAATATATATTCTATCTTTTCAGTCCATTTGAGTACACACTTGTTTATGTATTTTTATTTATACTGAAATATATTGGTAGCATGTTTTATAAAATAAAAGATGAAGGATTTTGCAATGAGACTAATTTAATCCTCAGAAGACTGGATTTTACACGTGCCTGCTTCAATGAAGACAGTATTGCCTGTATCTTCACAGAGTCATAGAATAGTTTGGAATGGAAGGGGCATCAAAGAACATCTAGTTCCAGCTGCTGTGCTGGGGGCAGGAATGCTTTCCACTAACCAGATTGCTTAAAGCCCCATCCAACTCGGCCTTTCACAGATTTTATAGGCAACATCTTCCAGTGCCTCGCCATCTTCATAGTGCAGAATTTTTTTCTAATATCTAATGTAAACCAGTCCTCTTTCAGTTTGAAGCCATTCCCCCTTGCCCTATCACTGCATTCCCTTGGAGAAAGTGTCTCTCTATCTTTCTTTCAGGTCCTCTTTAGGTACTGGAAGGCTGCTAGAAGGTGTCCCCTGAATGTTCTGCTCTCCATGCTGAACAGCCCCAACTGTCTCCGCCTGTCTTCATAAGATTCTCCATCACTTTGATCATCTTAATGGTCCTCTTCTGATCTCACTCTGACAGGTCCAAGTCATTGAATTTGTCCTCATTTTGTTCCTGAACAAAATATACTTTAATATTTAAAACCTGAGATTCACCAGCTACTGGAGTGATACGCATTTATTTAATTTGAATTGGATATATGAATGGAATATAGAAAGGATAAAAGTGTATTGTAAACATAGTGATCTATAAGTCTGTTGTGATTGAGGGAGGTCAATTTCACTCTTGAGTTTTCTTTCTTGTTTAGTCCTTTTCTTCCATTAAATATATAATGTAAATGTACTGCATACTTTCACTGTACTGCTCGCCTATTTAAGAATTTATTGTTTTTCTTCTGGATTGTTTAACAGTGCTACTAAGGGATGTCAGCCTTACTACTTGTAACTAGGAGAGATTTTTGTTAAGGATGCAATTTTCTCTCAGAATGATCTTCAGGTAGTGAATTGGTAATGAAATGACCTGTAAGATGTGTGCTTTGTAATCAACACATGAATAAAAAGCCCCACTGCTTACTGCAAAACAAGATCTTGATATCAAAGATGCTCTAAAATTAGAGTGATTACACACTTATTTTTCTAAACAGAAAGATAATGGCTTTAATCAAGAATAACCTTCAAAAATAAATCAGGAAGGACACAGGAGATTTAGCCACAGGGTTACATAGCGACATTAGCAACTTTTGCGTTGCTTGTTATGAAAGGATTTTATTGTCTTTTTTTTAAATGAATCATAATTTTATGTGCAAAGGTCATCAGAGCCTTTGGACTCCTAGGGTAGTCTATTCTTATATAAAAGTAATATTTAAAAATGTGCTTATTTTCAAGTACAATTTTGCTTTTTCCTCAAAAATTGTGACTTCCGACTTACAGAAAATTTATAACAAGAAAGAGGTGTGCCCACTAGACTAGAAGCCTGGATCAGACTCATGCAGTGTGATTTGTTTGGGAAATATACTAGCATATCCCATTGCATATCCCATTGCATATCTGAAAGGAAAAGCAAATAGAATAGACTACAACTTCACTGTTTACTTATACTCATTCTTTTAGAAGACCAGATGAGATCTTAGCCTATTATCAAAAGCTTCTGAATGAAAGCGACTCCTGAATTTTGTGAGGCTGGACATACTTCCCATTATAGACCTTAATTAATGTATGCCTCATCCTATGCATTCTACTGGCAGTGCAAAAACATTCTTACTATGTACAAAGCAAAAAATCCACTGTAGAAAAGCCTTTGCAGACTGCCAGACACTGAGGTGTGTCCACATAGTACTGCACTGCATGATGCAGAAATATAAGGTAGGATTCATCTTGGAATGTATTAATATCCCAATGCAATTTTTCTTATTCTATTACAAGAATGAAGAGTCCTAGGTTTTGCTGCATGCAAGGAAAGAGTTATCATTCCCCCATTTGTTATCTATGGATAGCCTGATGATATTGAATCCATATAAAGGGCTGTGAATGACTTAGAAATCATAAAAAGCATAAAGGAAAATATTCGACATATCAGTTTCACTCCTTTAGACATAGCAAAATAATTCATTGGTTATGTAAAAACACCATTTTTAAATGACACCATGTTTAAATGGTGTCATTGGTTATGTAAAAACACCAATTATTAGAAGAAAAACATTCTGTCCCATTAGCATAACACAAAATGATGTCCATATGCTCAAAAAAATATTATTTTGCAAAATTGATGAATTTCTTCTTTGTATGTTTAAAGACAGAATTGCAAATTTGGTTATATAGAAATCACTGGAAAGCAGCCTAAGTAGCTGCAGTTTCAGCAATAAAAAATACCTTACGAAAAGCATTACTTCAAAAATTTGGTACTTCTATACACAGTTGTGTTTTATTCATTAAGGTAGATCTGTATACTGGAAAATCTGAAGGGAATTAAATTAGCATGAATTCAAATTTTCTTGAACTAAAAAAGTGCATGATAAAGATTTTTAAGGATAAGTGTTACACACTCTCATAAGGATTTTAGGCTTACTGAGCAACGTGTGACTCTGTCACCAGCTCCATAATTAAAAAAGTTATTCCAGCTCTTTTCTGCACCAGACATTTTAGAGTCTTGAGGTTAGTGACTTTTACAAGCACAGGAAGGGAATTGATCATGTAATCTTCAGAACAACTGTGCTGTCATTTTTTTCCTCTCTGTGCAATTCTTTTCTCTCAGTGATGAATCTCATGGAAGAGAAAGAGGTACGTTCTGTAATCTCAGTAGAAATAATTGGGTTAAACACCTTTTTTTTTTTTAAGTAACTCTCAGCATTTTTGAAATTTTATGCTTTGAAGAACCATGGACTATTAAGTGTAAACTTGCAAGTGTTTTCAATTAACATTTCTTTGCTGCAGACTTTCAAGCACTGTACAATTTTTTTTTTTTTAAATCTATGCAATTAAATGTTCATAATAGATTATTAATAATTGTATGAAAGCTAGTGAACACTATACCTTAGAATACTCCGGCTGGGAGCAATTGTGGCATATGTAAATACTTACCAGAGTCAGAAGAAATGGTCTTTTATTTATTTATTTTAAAGATTTTGGTGGTGCTGCAATTAGTATTTTTTTATTGTAAACTGGTTATCTTCAGAAATCATACCAAATCTCTCTGCATTCAGTAGAGGCTCCTACTCTCTTTAGCTGGACAAACAAAATATCTATATTGCATATGTTGCAGATTTTTATTCACCTAGGAGTGTTACGTCAAGTCCTGAACGTTATAGATTGATCACTATTTTACCATGAAGAAGTTATTTTTGTCAGAAAATACTGATAAAATATGCTAAGGAAAAGATACCTTGGGAATGTACGAGAATATTTTTTAATAATGCAAGGACCTCATAGGTATTAATCAATTTAGATTTAAAGCTTTCTAGATCTAACAAAATATTTGACATTACCCACTTTCTTTTCCTTTGACACTTTTCATGTTTTCCATTTCTTTGAGCTCTTTCTCTAGTCAAGCTGCTTCAAGAACTCTGAAAAGCAAAATAAAATAAAATAAAATAAATTTTAAAAAAAGGAAAAAATGAGAAAAAAGGAAAAAATGAGAAAAAAGGAAAAAGAAAAACCTTGAGAGTCAGGCTTTTGTTTTGATTTTGTTACTTTTTTTCCTATTCAGACCTCTCACATGTCAGTTTTAAACAACATTAAAATCTCTGGCTCCATAATTTTCTAACAATTTGAAAGGCAGTTAATTAGTGGGCACTGAACAAATGTAAAGCTCTCCATATTCCTCAGCCAGATCTTCTTGTGTATCATACTATCCATAAAGTGGCTCAATGGACACCCTTTACCAGAAGATTTTGTCAGAATATCAGGCACCTCATTGAAAGACCTTCCAGTATTTGCTGAGAATATTCTTCTGCAAGAGACATAAATTGCCTGGAAAGATGACAGAGCTGATGCATAGCTTCTGGACAATATCCCACCACTTTGCCATGAACTTTTATTTCTTTGCAAAAACTTGAAGATTGTGGTCTGGTTTTCTTTTTTCTTTTAGCTTTTCTTTCATCTTGGGAGACTTTTTATTCATTTCATCTTTTTTTTTTCTTCAGAACTACAGTGCTGATGTAAGTAATAATGCCTTCTCAGGTGGGGTGTTGCAGCTACTGAGACTGGTGGTATACAAAATAGTATTTTGATAGGATTTTGATAGTAGCACAAAATGTTAAGGATACAGTTGTTACGATGAATAGAAAACAAAATTACATAACCATCACTTTCTCTTGTAAGTCTCATAAGCTAAAGATACTGGGCTGTAGTGTTCATGTTTTGCTTCAATGTCCTTATTTTTTTTTCCCTCGAATGAAGCAATATTTCCAGAGACTTCAAGTCCTACAGCAAATTTCACTGAACTGTTTGAACTCTGCAGTTCGCTGAGGTCTTGGGACTGCAGAAGTCTGCTCACTAGTTGTAGAAGGTGATGTTGATTATAGCTGATCTTGAGTCACAAAACTTGTGGATGGCATAGGTGTTAAAAGGTAAATTAGATTTCTTTGTTAAAATGAGAATAGAAATCTGATATCAAAGGTAACAAGCTAAGACCTTGCAGATAATAATTTCTGTTACTAAACAGAGAAATTGTTGACATTTTTGAAGGAAATTGATAAGTTTCTCTTGCATTTGAAAGGATCATGTTCTAAAAAAAAAAAAAAAAAATTGAGGATGTCAGGCCCTTGACATCAATTATTTTGCTCTTCTCCTCTGTTGCCACTGTACTACACACTAATGTAATCATATCATTAAGTAGGCAAGGATTCTTCAGTTTTGAAAAAAAAGAGCCACTGAGTGGGGTGAGCAAAAATTTTACAGAATTTTATAACAGAAAGAAGAATTTAAAAAATTGGCTTGAAAGCCTTAGCTTTGGATGAAAACTATTAACTCCACTGCTGCTATTTTTATCAGTTAAAAAGCAAAAATTACCTTAATGCTTTTCTTAACACCTGTTTCATAAAGAGAAATATGTCTTATACATAAAAATACAGAAGGGAAAGACAGTAATCAAGAGAGAGAATTTTATCATGAACATGATTTGTTCTTTTCATTTTCCTTTTGTATAATTTGTGTTGGTTTATGCTGCTGAGTTTCGTATTCACCGTGGCTATAAAGAATCATCTATCTGTAAGATATAAGCCCATTTACTCCAGCAAAGTCAATCATCTGAACAAAACTGTGTTTGTAGGATTGTGCATCATTAGAAATTCCCTAAACTCCCCTACAAATCAAGCACGACCCACATTGTTCACTGCCTCCCCTTGCTAGAATTGAGATTATAGAAACTACTGAAGCAACAGTTCAACACTACAGCACTACCAGAGGGTTAACAAGATTCAGTTCATTTACAGTGCCTGTGAAATGCCACTGTGTTTTTTTTATTTTCTATTTCTTTTGTTCCTTTTAACATATTCCTTTAAAAGCATGCTTACGCAAACGAATAACTGTGATCTGAGTCCTCATTATATTCTAAAACCTTTATATTCATAAAAGCTTTTCATCTGGCAAGCTTTCATAAAAGTTTAGTGCAGCACTTGTGCTCTACAACAAATCTGTGTGTAAGGAGAGGGAATTTCACTCTTCACCCCAAGCAGACTTGTTATTGTGTTGCTCAGAGATGCTTATGGTGACAGCGACCTCTGTGTCGCAGGTGTTCCACGGTGCTGGATAGTAAAACTCCTGTGGGAAACTGCATATTCTCTTAATGTTGATACCTTCCTGCCAGCTTCAGCTTTTTAATGATAAATGATGCAATTAAAGTTTTCGAGATGTGTGTAAAATAACTTGCCTGATTCCTGTTAACCCTAAATAATTCTTGGGGCATTATGGAATAAATCTGACTTTTCATCTCAGCATCTCAGAATTTTTCTTTTTTTCAAGCCTGACATTCTTCATATCTTCCTAACACCGAAAGGAAGAAACCAACTAAAAACAGCTTTTCAAGAAAGCTACAGTTTTCAAGGATGCCTCAAGTATTGGCCAAAAGTAGTAAGATCATGAAAATTCCAGATGACATATTCTCTAATTTCTCTCCTAAGTTACTGGCTTAATGTTGATTTTATATTTGAACCAAACCAAATTTTATTTATTCATTTGGTTAGGGACTGAATGTATCCAACAGTTCTTTTTACAGCATAATTGACTTTAAGGTCTCATTTTTCCTGTTGATCGCCTTCTTATTTTGAAGTTATCCAAATTATGTATGAAATTGGAAACTGTGCCAGTGGGTGACTGAAAAAAACTGGTAAAAGTGATTTTAAGGGCATAATTTTATTCAATTGCATGGGAAAAATGGGAAATTTTTCAGATAACCTAAGACTGAATTAGCTTTGCCCTGCACAATTTATTTCCATGGCTTTTCATCCATGAGTCATATCATTTGGAGCTATACTTTCTATGTTACAGTTTCTCTGTGAACTGAAGATTTCACTGAATTTAGCAACAGTTTCAGCCAAGAGCATTTGAAGATTTTTGAGCTTATGGGAAAAGAGAAGAAAGCAGCCACCCTCACTCCTGAGGAGTAGGAAGGCAAGTGTAAAGGGGTAAAACCAACACAACTGATTCCTTTATTGGCTAAGTGATCAAATACTGACTGTGTTGAAGTCTGAAGGCACTAAACTTGGGTCTCTGGTGAGAGAGACATGGGGGAGGAATGTTTTCTACATTTGCAGTGTTAGCTTGTGGCATGCCTTGTTTCTGGAATACCAGCTGTGGAGATATCACATGGCAGCTTTCACCAATGGAATCATTATAATAGGTGTTACCTCATGTTTCAGTATCTCGCTCTGTTACAGCTTGCACTATTGTGAAGAAGATCAGGATAGCACTTTAATACCATTTTTCATTAAAAAAACCAAAAGAGCCAATGAAGAACTCATCAGGCAAAACTGATACAGAGTCAGATCAGAAGAAAAGAATCAAAGCTCTCAGCCAACCAGAAATCTTCTCATAAAAAAGATGAGCACTTTCATGATGATTATGTGGTTGCCATATCAATAAACCCAGAATATTTTCAGTGTACTCAGTTTCCATTACCAACAGTGGCACAGTTTCTACTGGCAAATTGGGGGTTGCATTGGATCACATTAATTCCCTTAGAGAAAGCTACTTTAAAAAATTTGTAGCTTTAGAAAAATTCTGAATGTGTTACAGATAAACATTTCTATTCTCAAGTGTAAAATAATTTTATTTTGTGTCTGTGTGTATTTGTGTATGCATGTACGTACACAAGTGTACTTCTACATACACTTTCTAGAAATTTACTCCTTATAGTGAGATTTCTGCTGTTTCTTGTCGTGTTTTCCAACATAATAAAGCAAAACAAGAACACAGTATTTGTTCTTATATCAAATCTCAGAGCTGACTTTAAAGCACCATGCAGAAATAGAGGTAAAGGTGGGTGCCTTTGCTGTACTATTTCTGCAGATGATCTGGGATTTTGGATTTTTTTTGCCTTCTATAATTAGCTGATAAAATCCAGATACATCGTTAACTCTCTTCCTAAAACCAGGAAACTAGTCTTTTTTTACCCCACAAAAGCAAGAAGGCAGAAATAGAAACATAGCATCAAGTAATTTTTACTTATCTGAGTGTCTGGTGAATATTCCATAAACAGAAAGTCAGTCACATAAGTTAGGCAAGAAATTGATTTGACAGTATATTTAAGTAGTATCAAGGTTTATTATTGTATAGCATAGTAGTATATAATGTTCTACCAATAGGAGAATATATATTATAATGTCGTCATTCATCACTTGATATATCTTAGAAAGAATCAGAGAATTGTAGAATGGTTTGGTTTGGAAGGAACCTTACAGATCTTGTTCCAACCCCCTGCCTTTGCAAGAGACATTATCTGGCCTTATATGGAAAAATTCTGATAAAAGAATTAGCTTACAAAAAGAGTAAAGATTTAAGCATAGCTTAATGCTAGTTCATCATTTTAAGGATAGACAGTATTATGTGTGTAATTTTCAAATTTTAGTTCCAAATTATTTTGTTATCACTGCTGTTATGTTTAAATTCCTGTTTCTTATAAAACATGTTATGACGCTATTCAGTTGAGATGTTGCTTATAGAAGGCTTTCTCATGATACAGAAGATGAAGGGTGTTTATTAAAAAGGCAATAAATCTTTTCTTAATAACTCTGGCCTGGACTTTCTTGTGGTACAGAGGTCATCCCTTTCATTGTATTTTATTGTATTTGAGTCATCTGGAGACCAAAACCACAAGAACATCTGAAAAAGCAATATTAGAAATACTAAGAAGTAAATGGGAGTGTCTTTTCCTTTCTTTAATTACCAAAGAATTTAAACAATAACCTCATGTAAAAGGACTTCCATTCAGTGCATATATTTGTAATCCAAGTATGAACATAATCACGAGAACCCCTGCTCAGTCAAGATCTAAGCCACAATGTTCCACTTACCCATTGCTTTTTAAAATGTCACCCACCCTTAAATTACTTCAGTTTTTCATAGGTGAAATATGGACAGTACGTACTCATTTGCTAAGAGGTCTGCTAGGAGACAGTTACCAATTCTTGTGATACTTTTTTATCTCTTCCATGGAAAGGTGCAATATAAAAGATCATGACATATTCATCTATTCATAATGAAAACCATAATTTATAAGGTGCTGTCAAGCAGGTCTAAGCATGAATGTTCCGTTTTTAATTCTCATTTTGTGACAGATAAAATTATGTTAACTAAGAAGTGGGGTTTTTCCAAAGAAGAAAAAAACCCAACTATGCAGAATACCTTTCGCTCAAAGAGACAGGTCTGTAGGTGGAGACATTAGACCAGATTTCAATTTAAAGCATTTTTACTCATGTATAAGACACAGTGTTTTGACAGGTGATCATCCTACCCTGCTTTGTACTGGTGCAGTTTCGCCTTGAGTACCGTGTACCCTTTTGGGCATCACAATAGGTAGCGGGTTGACCTTGGCTGGATGACTCTCTATTGCTCTGCAGATGGATTGGGGAGGGAAAATACAGAAAAGGGTTCATGAGCAGGCATAAGGAAAGAGAGAGATCACTCACCAAATACCAGCACTGGCAAAATGGGCTCAAATTAGAGATATTAATTTATTAGTAGCAAAATCAGAGCAGGATAAGGAGAAGTAAAACAAGACCTTAGAAACACTTCTGCCTGCACTCCTCCCTCCTTCCCAGCTCTGGCTCCTCCTCCTCCTGCAGCACAGGGATATAGGGAATGGGGGTTATGGTCAGTTCATCACACATTTCTTCCACTGCTCAGGGAGAGGAGTCCTTCCCCTGCTATAGCATTGGGGCCCTCTGGCAGGAGACAGTTCTCCATGGACTTCTCCAGTGTGAGTCCATCCCACGGGCAGCAGTTCTCCAGGAACTGCTGCAACATAGGTCACTCTTCCACGGGGTGCAGTCCTTCAGGCGCAGCCTGCTCCAGTGTGAGTTCCTCATGAAGTCACAGGTACTATCAGGAGACCTGCTCTGGTGTGGGCTCCTCTCTCCATGGGTCTGTAGGTCGCTGCCAGGAGCCTGTTTCAGCACGGGTTTTCCACAGGGTCACAGTCTCATCTCAGGCATCCACCTGCTCTAATATGGGTCTCATCCACAGGCTGCAGGTGGATCTCAGCATCCCCATGGTCCTCCACGGGCTTCAGGGTCACAGCTGCCTCACCATGGTCTGCACCACAGGCTACATGGGAATCTCAGCTCCAGTGCCTGGAGCACCTCCCTTCTTCACCGCAGACACTAGGTGTCTGCAGAGTTCTTCCTCTTGCATGTTCCCACGCCATTCTTCTCTGACCACAATTACATCTGAAAAATAACTTCCTTTTTTTCCTACTTCTTAAAGAAGTTATCACAGAGTTGTTACATTGCACTTTTTCAGAAAACTCAATAACTAGATGCTCCACAGAACAGTAACACTTACTAAATAGCTGTCTTCGAGAGACAGTCCAAAATTCACATCCTGCTTATGTCTGAAAATGCTGACACTTGCCCAAATACTTACATTGACTCAAAACACATATGTTATCATTTGGAAAATTTAGCCCTCATCTCTGATTAATATTATTGTGAAGTCAATTTCTAAATTTAATGTACAGTCTTTATGTTTTCTTATGATTCATGTATTTCCTGGACATATATTTACTGATAACATAACATACACAGACTTTCCATTTCCTAGTCAGTATTATCTATCAATGAATTTAGTAGTTACAGTCAAGTGGAAAAAGTCACTTTATTTGCTCTAAACCTCTGCTTCATTTTGTAAGAGGCTTGAAAGATCAAATGTTTAAAGATCACAAACTGTCCCTAGTGTTCAGTTGCTTCCCAGCTACCAAACAAATTTGAAATATATTTTTGTATCACACAACATCTGTCCAATGATGTTCTAAGCAGAACTTGAAAGAAATATTTACCCTTTCTTCCCACTTCTTTTCATCTGTATTTTGTCCATCTGCTTATATGCAGAACTGCTACAACAATGGAGGTGCAGGAACATTCTGAAGGGTAATTGGATGTCTTCCTGAAGACCAATCAATTGTAGAATGTGGATCAATTGAAAACAGCACTCAGAAGCTTTCTTTTCTAGATTTAACAGATTTTGTGCAATTTTAGGACACAGAAACAACTGCAGCTTTCTTTAAAGGGCAAAAATGTAAATCTTAATTCAGTATTCAAAATATCAATTTTTTTCTTCTTGTGTTAAATTTTGGAAATACATTAATAAGACAGACTTCTTTGGGATTAGAGGAAATTTAGAATTAGACTATCCACCTAGCAGAGTCCATTGTAAGTCCTGTGTAATGAGTACAATTCTTTAAGTCTTGGTGAGTTAATACTGAGTAGATCAAAGCTAAAAAAACTTCAGAAGGTGGAATTTATTAAAAACAAAGTCCCTGATTAAATGTGTTGTTTATGAAATGTGCTAGTTTACTAGCCTTAGAAACTGGAGTCATGTCTATTCCAAATAAAAGGTTCTCTGTAAGCAACAGCAAGGTAGCTGTCCTGTATTTCTGCAGTAGTGTGAGAGACAGGATGGATGAATGCAGGGGAGCAACCAGGAATATAAAATGTGTCTAAAGTTGGAAACGTGCAGGGAAAATGCTTATCAGATAAAAACCATCTGCAGACTAAGTTCTGAAAAGGAATTCAGATTGCAGAGCAGTTCAATTCACTCTGACTTTGTTCATGCAGTTCTACTAGGAGTATAGAGGCCAGGTTTAGACACTTGGTTCTGGCTTAAATGGTCCATGTGGTTCTCATCCCAATTCTTCATCCAAGTGTAGTGGAATAAAATGGCAAACTTAAATTCATGATTTAAGAAGATTCCTCTGTATCTAATAGTATGCTTATGCTAATGGCTGAATAGTTTTCACTGGAGCAATAAGACAGACCACTCAATTTCAAATTCATCAGTATATTATGTAGGCTATAAAAATGTAATCTGAAGGGTCAAGCATTTTTTGTTTTGTAGCAGATGCATTATTTTTCATCGACAAACTGCACAAAGAAGAAGAAACAATGCTTGGTCTTCTAATAACAGCCTTCAGCATCTGCTTTTATTTCTTGTTCTTTCTATTATCAGTATATTTATGGTAGTGCTGTTTGTAGGCTGAGAGCTTTCAAAAAAAACCAGTGAGAGGTAGTTAAATTTTCAGAAGATTCACAAACTAAAAGGTTCTTTATAGTAAAATGATTAACAGGAATAAGGAAAGAATTTCAATAGCTTTTTTCTCTGTAGAGAGTACAGCTCAAAAAACCACTCCCTGTGGATAAAGTGAAAGTAGTAATAATGCATATGGTAGTGTCTGCAGCAAAATATGTCATCTGGTTTTGCATGCCATCCAAGCAGAAAACTGGAAGGAAAAACCCACAAAACATTGGAACCTGTTATATTTTTAACTTCAGCGCATTTCACCTCATCCTTTACAATTAATTTCCTTCCCTGTCCTGTCACTTTAGTGGTTTATATTCAGAATGGAATACCTAAATCTCCTGGCAGGAGGGAAGTCCTTTACTAGTAAGTCTTGTGTGCTATGGTTCATTTTTACCACAGAAACTGATGTATAAAAATATAGTTCCTACCATTAACATAGTAGATAGAAGTAATACAGCCTGCTGCAATACTGGGAAAATGCAGCAGATTTAATTTTCCTATCCCTTCATAAGTGCTGAATTTAATTACTTGGATGACATTCTTTCTGCAACAAGAAGGAGATTTTGTACCATATCAGTGAATTTACACAAGAAAAACATTGGGCCCAAAACTAAAGAACACTTTCCTAGCTACTTAAGCACAGGCACTTTGCAGAAGGAAAATGGAAGTCATTATTTAAAAAAAAGGCTTCCTACTATTGTACCACAGAGAGCGATTAATGAATTGTATGAGTAATATGGATGTTGTAACCACCTACTGTTTTTGTATCTTACTGAGAAACGTCAAAAGATGCAGCAACGAAATGATTCCAAGTCCATTTCCTTCCAGTTCCCTGTGTCCTACCCAGGCTTAGTAGCTGACACAGTTCTACTTGCCAGAAGCCAATGATAGCTGGTATTGTGTTGGCCCAAAAGAGCGATCATCGTTTTAGCTAAGGTTATAATGACTCTTCCTGCCATTACAGTTCACAGTTGGCAGAAGACCTACAGCAATTGGATTGACACTCCTTTCTAACAAGCTATACTCATGTACTTGTGTTGTGTCAGTTCCATATTCCCTACTTTACAGATTTTTTCTTCACTTGGATGCCTTGCTTTCAAGTTAAGCATTTTTGCAGTTGACATTTGTTTTAGCAATTTATAGCTGTCTTGGGAATACATTCCAGCTCTCAGAATTTAAGTGTTGTTGGAAGAGATATGAGGAAAAGTCTTCTATAAATCTTTCTGTTAAAAATGTAAAAGAAAATAAAAACTTAAAAAATAATCCTCTGCTTAAATATTGTGTGGGGATGATAAAACAAAGATGGTGGGCAAGTCGTACTGGCATGATTGGCATATATTCACTTATCTTAGTCTACAGCTGTTTAAGATTTGGATAAGTATCTCTGATGAAAAAGCCCTTTGCAGTGTGCGCTGTTACTTTGCAGCAAGTGTTCCACTTAATTTTAGTTCAAAATGGAAATTATTTAGCTGGCATGTAGGCTGTAATATCAAATTCAGGTCAATACATCATATCTGATGTTACCAGCATGATGTTACCATTCAATTATTTAAAACCCCGAAGTTTTTTGTTACTGACCACCCGCTATTCTTAAAGTCCAGAAGGAATTTTACTTTAACATCCAAAGGGTTTTTTTAAACATATTTCATACATTTTCCGCTAGCTTTTTGTTCAGATGTTGAAGCACCAAATACAAGATTGTTGTCACTTTGACAAGTGCATTACGTTCTCAGATACACATGAATTCCTACAGCAGAGGTGAACAGGCAAGCAGTTATTCTGTGACAACAGTACTGATAAGAGGAGGTGAACAAAATGTCTCTGTCTGTATTTTTGCCTGTGTACCATATATATGCTACTGATTTGTAGCAGGGTATGCAAAGAGCCTGTTAGGCTGCCCTTACTATCCTAAGTACCTATTTTGTTTTCTTTTTACCTTTTGATTGTTCTTTCTTGTTTCTGCAAATAAAAACAGGACTCCTATCCTAATTCACACATCAAGATAGCCAACATTTATGCTGATTTTGTATAAATGCCTTCTGTTGTTGTACTACAACTTAGTTTTCCAACAAGAGATTAGGATTTTTCTTCCTACATGTAAATCATTATTTCCTTTCATACCATGCAACTGAACAAAAAGATATAAAATATTTAAGTAACGTTAAAGTCAGTGGAAATAAGTGACCCTTTGGAAAATGGCCTTGGGTTGTTTTCCTTTAGAGCAGTTATAGAAACACCAAGTTTTAGAGCTCATCCCTCACTCCTAACATTGTATTTTCACTTCACTGTTACTCCATTGAGCAACTGGATAAAGGTGAAGCTTGAGGAGTGACAAGGAAGGTGACTCTTACAGGAGAAATTGATGTTAGGGTAGAGCTCTCTTCAGTCAGATTAATGGCTTGAATCAATGGATCTGAGATGTCCTTCTGTACCCAGAAATTCCTGCAGTTCCTGGTATCCTTTTATCTCAATCTGTTCCTGCAAAATTAAAATGTATTTTGAGATAACTTTTTGGGGTTTACAAACCAAGTAAAGGATTAAGATGCCAAACCAGCTGCAGCTTCAGCAAAATAGTTGAAAAAAATGAATTCCCAATGTGTAATATTTTTAAATAAATAAAACTAGATGTTACCATTGCAGTTGTGCCTTTAAAGATTTATTGTGCAAGCAGAATTCTGCAATGTTTTTTTCACAATATCCTCTCCATTTTGACAACATTTGGTAAGATACAAAAGGATCAAATTACTTGCTTTAAAATACATACTGGTAATAATTTAGTGGTATGAAAACATTGTGCTATAGATTGTGAAATATTTTTCCAAAATATTCAGTGACATGGCAATGCAAGGTTATTCACTGACTGTGACAAAGGGGTAATAAGTTCTAATGTCCTAACATAATATTTCTTCATAATCTAACCATGGAAAGCAGAAATTGCCTTTAATAATTTCCCACAGCTTTAAGAGTTAAAAGAAATGAGAAAGTGAAATATTCTTAAGAGAGAAAGATGCTCACTGGCAGAAAAATAAAATGATAGTTTGAAAGAACCGCAGTATGTGTTAGGATAAATGGTGTGATGCTTGGAAATATTGATGCATTAACTTCAATATCTAATTTAAAAATACCATTTAAAAAGACTAAATCATGTGAGAGAACTAGATTCATGTCAATTGTTCTTAATGAAAAATAAATCTACAAATTTAAGTTTCAGAAACACAAATTATATAGTCAAAGTCAGTCCTTTAATTTACACTTCCAGATTAATAAGAGAATTCATATATTGGTAGGTGACTCATTCTCTTTGTTAATTTTCGAGTTTAACACAAAATGTAAAAAATTTAATTCCTCACATTAGAAAGGAGACTTGCTGCAAAGACATTTTCATTTTATTTCAAGTGAAGTACCGATTTCTTCAAAAATATTAGAACTGAAAGGGATAAGAAATGAAAACAAACAATATGATCAAACAGAGTAGATCTCAAAAAGGCACTTTCAAATATGTGTGTCCTGGTGGAATCTATACCCTTGATACATGAGGACAAGCAAATCTTTTAAGAATGGGATTCACCAAAGCCTTTCCCTCATTATCAAAAGATGCCTAAAGTTTTAAGCAGCAAAATCCCCCCTCTGTCTGCAGGCAATATTCCTCCTTATGCAGCCCACAATATCATTCACCTTCTTTACTTGTAGGGGCACGTTGCTGGCTCATGTCAAACTTTGTGTCTACGAGGATCCCCCAGTCCTATTTTGCCAAGCTGCTGTCCAGCTCCTTGGTCCCCAGTGTGCATTGTGCATGACGCTATTTGCGCCATGAAGGAATTTGCGCACCGGTGAAGGAATTTGCACTTGCCTTTGTGGAACTTCAAAAGGTTTCTGTCAGTACTTTTCTCCAGCCTGACAAGGCAGCACAACCTTCTGGTGTATCAGTCACTCATCCCAGTTTTGTGTCATCACTGAATTTGCTGATAGCGTGCTCTGCCCCATCATCCAGATCATTAATGGAGATGTGAAACAGGACTTGACCCAGTGCAGACCTCTAGGATACATTGCTAGATACTCATCCCCAATCAGAATTCATGCCTCTAATAAGTAGTACAATTTTCCCTGGGGACTTTACTAACCAGTTCCCTGAGCAGTCTGAAATCTGCCCTCCTCACGTCCAGAGTTGAGGTTTTGCTCGGCTTTTCCTTCCGTCAACACAGATTATAAACTCGATCACTTTCAGATCACTGTGGCCAAGACAGCTGCCAATCACAAAATCCTCTCTGTTGAGAAACACGAGGTCGAGAAAGGCATCTTTCCAAGTTGGCTCCCTCAGGACCTGTTCCACAAAGTTGTCATCCAGGTTTTTAGGAATCTTCTGGCCTTGGTTGTACCATCTATGTGATGCTTCCACTTAATTTCTGGCAAGTAGAAGTCCCTCATAAGGACAAGGGCAATTGAATTGGAAGCTTCCCTTCGTTCCTTAAAGAATAATTCATTGATGTCATTGTCCTGGCTAGGAGGTCTGCAGTAGACTCCTATAATGTCATTCACATTATTTGTTTGCCCTTGATTCTTATCCAGAGGTTCTCAACTGTGCCATTGCCAGTTGTGTCATGAAGATAAGAAAAATAATTTAAAAATAGAATTGAGAGAAAGAGCATACCATCAAGTACTGAAAAGGGGAGGAGAGTTGCCCAGGGTATAAAAAGTGTGGGCTCAAAGTCTCTGCCTTATTTTTTATGGGCTATGAATGTTGCTAATTGACCATGGAATGAATCCATAATAAAAAGTTACATCTCTCAAAACTAACTTTTGAACAAAAATACACATGAAAAGTAATATTGAAAAAGTTTTAAGAGGAATTCTTGCAGGTATTCACTGATAGGAATGTGTCCTAAGGATTCAAAAACACCGGTATATAGAATTAACTGAAGATAAGAGTTATGTGAGCACTAGTCTATTTCCATGTGCTATGTCAAATATCAGTTGTGGAAAAAGGCTTAGAAACTATTTTAAGAGTTCAAGGGAGAGAATACTTTGAAGGACTAGGTTGATTAGGAGCAGAAAATATGGGGTTTTTTATGAATAGAAAAAAAGAAATTTATGTATTGGTGATTTTTTTTCCCTTCTAAAGAAAACCACTACAGCTTCTGAGTTGAAGAGAGAAAACTGAAACTTTACTGTTTGAAATATTTTGGCAAGATTTACATTGCAGGTGTAGAAGTTTTATATTAATAAATAACTGAAACAATAGAATGATTCATTGGCTAAAGGGTAATTAACAAAGAAATTTCTTACTGAAAATTTCAGGAGTCACTGGAAAGCAGGAGTTCTTCTCTGGATAGCATAATAGGGTGTCTTTTGGGCCAGTGTGAGAGCTTCCCCAAAATCTTATGTCCATACAGTCATTTCAGTGCATTACAGGACTCTGAGAGTAGCTCAGCCTCAGCAGGACCGAAGAGAGGCACAAGGCATAGACATGAGCTATTGGGGTTAGGGAATGAGACCTCTCATCTCATTTTGTAATTTCTAGAATGACTAGACAGAGATCTACTTGAATGTGTTATCAGAAAATTGTATTGACTCTTTTAAACGTTCTTATTTTTGGGAATTTTCAGTAGTTTTTAGCATGTGTTTGATATTCAGCAGTCACCCTTCAAGCTCAGTGATTGAAGAGATATCATGTTGTATTATTTCTGTTTCCTGAGTAGATGAGCAAGTGAGCAATGTTTTCATGGCGCTGCCCAGTCCTGCAGCTACAACTCTTGGACCAAATGAACATATATTGACTTTGTGCCAAACAGACTTTTGCTTTCTCACTTCCTTGGAAAGGGTAAAGGACAGAGTTATCACATGAAATCTGGTAGTGTTCAGATATGTTAGACCATGTTGTGGATGTCCACAAATTATTAAAGTTGAATTTCTGTTGTCAAATTAACAAATTTTGAGAACAGGGTTCGTGCTCTATTTTCCTCATATTTCTAATTTTGTCTGATGCTTACAAACTCCTGTCAAAGGCACCACCCTTCTTTTGCAAATTATCGTAGGAAACGAGGAAAAAAAGGAACAGAGCAGCAGAGCACCAAAGCTAACACAAAACTGTAAACCTGTAGAGACAGAAGTTGTACATAAGTTCTGCTATGTATGGAAATAATGGTCCACAGCAGTGGAGAAATGAAATATACAGGCTACAACCTTCCACGAGTGTTTTAATCTAATGTTGGAACAACAGAATTGTTAGCGAATGCAGCTGTATTCCTTGTTCATTTGTCATCTTATTAAGTGCAATGCATATCTAAGCCATGTGCCATCTGCTTTTGTTCATAAAATGGACCTTAAAAACAGTTATTGCCTTTCTAGATAATGTTTGCACCAGCCAACACATTTACAATTATATCTTTTAACTTAAAATGTCCATCTTGCAGCAAAATATAATTGGAAGAATACATGTTAGGATGGAATTATTTATTTTCCAAAGAGAGAAAAACCCAATCACTGATGATACAAAATGGTGAATGTATTGAGATAGGAAACCCACAGCCTCATTTCTCTTCTGAATTATGAACATCAGAGGCATAAGTCAGCATATGTTTTATCTAGAGAGAGTCCTGACTGTAGGGCTATTGCCTATCCAAGCCTCTATTTACTTCTAACACTACCTAGTTTACAAATACCGCTGGGTTGTGTCACTTTCATCTTTTTCCCCATTAATGAATAACATTGTCAGCTTTGGGAAGCAAGGAATTTTTTTATGAAAAAAAAATGGTTGCCTCACCAGTTCTAAGCGTGCTAAAAGCGTATCATTACAGTAATTATTAGTTTAAGAAAAAAAGAGCTCCAGGAGAGGCAAGTGGTTCAAGTTTAATACCTTATTAAAACAATTTCAGAGTGTGTTACTGTATCAGTATTAGTTTGCAGAAACCTGACAGCAAGGCTTGCCTTTCTCCCACATTTCACAAGAGTGGTCTCAGGAGAGAGAGAGTCTGCAGCCAACATGCTTTAATCTATGTGAAAGTAAAAATGGCTTTTGTGTCTAACACAGAAACATTATAGGGTTGGCTTTTTTCCTTCTGAAGGATTTACATTAAGGGTTCAGAATAATAGATCAATGTTCAAAATATCCCAGAACTGCAATGCATTTTTCAAATATTAGACTTAAGTTTGAAACTGTGTAATAGTAGTGTAATAATGTGCTCTCTTCAAGCTTTCAGGGTCATCTTTTCTGTTTGCCAGGTCATTTGCAGAAATCATAGGCATGAGTGGTTAATGTAAATCAGGATATGCTTTGATAATGAAAGGAAAATTTAAGAAAATCAAGAGTTTTAAATAAAGGCATACTTTTCTGGCAAGTTGTTTTGATTATATATTTTTGATTGGGAGGAGGTTTTTGTAATTAGTAGTAGAGATTATGTATTATTTCTCTAATAAAAGAATTGGCTATAAATCCTACTTTTGTAATTTTTTTCCCCTCTTAACTAATAACTACATTTTGGTGATTTAAGTGAGATGTATATCCCCTTGTTTTAAATTCATGTTTCTTTCAAGATTGAATGGAATTAAGCAGCAAAATTTTCAGTAATAGGAGAAAAAAAAAACCGGATAGCTGGGTGTCACTCCTGTATTACAGGTATGAGAAACATTTGCAACTTCAGATCTCTTCTAATCAACTTACATGTCAAATAAAAGAGAGGATTGAGAGCTACACAGATACTCTACAGATGGATGTTTGAAATTCAACAATTAGGCCTTGTATTTTCATTTTCCTTTTTGCTTCTGGTTTCTGTTGCTTTTGCTTTATTTTTTTTAATCATTAGAATCCATAGCAATGTTGTTAAAGACATCGATAGATTTTAATTCATTTTTAATACCATATAATATTGAAAAGAAGACAAAGAGATGGGCAACAGCTGTTGGCAAGGCAAGGTTTATGGCCATGTTATAGTGTATTTTATTCCAAAACCAAGCAGGTAGTACAGGGAAAGCATGATGGGAAAAGCTAGAAAAGTTGAGTATACCTATATGCTATAAGAAATTAATCTTTCCTGATACATCAGCTTCCTAATGGTGATTGCAGGATGCAAAGATTTGTCAGTGTGTTAGCTTTTGTGGTTTAATTTAAGAAGATAAACAATTTGTAGAATTGTTATTTAAGAAAATTATTTAAATTTCCATTTGATATTCATAGCATACCATTAAAACAAGTTGTATGAATGAATACTAAGTAAAATATTTTGCTATTAAGACTTAAATAATGACTACAACTCAAGCATGTTTGTAATTATCAGAGCTTCATCTTGTAGAGATGTAACTAAAAGGTCCCCTAAATGCTCATTTCAAAAGTAGTTTCTGCTTGGATAGTAGAAATGTGAACCAGGAAGAATGATTGTCCAAAAATTATAATCATAATAAACTCCAATTCTCAGTTAAAATATATTGACTATAATAAATACATTCAGTTATATAGCCACAAAGTCATCTTACTTTTACCACTATGTAAAAATTGCCACATTGAACATTGTCCTTAAATTTACAATACTGTCACATTGATTTGTTCATATCCTCAAAAAAGAGGTAAAAGCAAAAGACATAATTCTAACTCCAGAAGATAATAATTTTCCAAGATTATATGACTATTTTGCACCAGTTCACTATTGTGTTGGGCTTATGTGGCCAGATTTTGATTACGGAGTGGCTTCAGTGAGAAGCTGCCAGAAGCTTCCCCCATGTCCAGCAGAGCCAATGTCAAATGGCTCCAAGATGGATGTGCTGCTGGCCATCTTGAGCCAGTCAGAAATGGTCATAGCACCTCTGTGATAATGTATTTAAAAAGGAGAAGTGGTTATTGCACAGGTGTAATTGCAGCCAGAGGAGCGCAGGGTGAGAATATGTGAGAAGAACAATTCCACAGGCACCAAGGTCTGGGGCAGAAGGAGGGGAGGAGGTGCTCCAGGTACTGGAGCTGAGATTCCCCTGCGGCCCATGCCAGAGTAGCTGGATGCCTGAGAGGAGGCTGTGAACTCCTGGGAAGCCTATTGCTGGATAGGGTCCTGGCAGGGACCTGCAGACTCATGGAGAGAGGAGCCCATGCTGGAACAGGTTTGCTGGCAGGACTTGTGACCCTGTGAGGGACCCACTATAACTGTTTCTTTATTTTAGAAAAAAGCCGAAAATTATTATATTTTTGTTTAAATAAGCTCTGTGGGGAGGAATGTGCATTTTTAAAAGCTAAGATCATTCTAATGATTAGACCATATTCCCCTAGTGATATTTAACTTCCATTTCATTGAAACTAATAGGCTTTATGGTGCTATGTACAAAGGCAGAATACCTTTAGTTCTGTTTCTACCTTTCCATCAGTTTTCATATTTAGAGGACCAAAGGCAAGAGCCACCAAAGTGGGGCTTTCTCCGAGCACTCCACAGAAATCTCACATATTAAAGTGTGAGTGCAGATGAGCAGGTCACAGTCTAGTATTACTTTTAAGCTGGTTTTTGAAGCAGAGGACTGAGTGGAAAATCTGATCCTATTCCATTGTACTTACAGTGGACAAGGGGAATCTAGAGTTTTGAAAATCCCAGAAAACCCAGCTATCTACTTCATGGAATATTTTCCCATTACAAAAACTGTTGACAGAAGCTTCAGGCAGGTTCACAAGAGGGGTGTTGGGTATATGGCAGGAACAGAAAATATCAGAATTGATGCTGATGATGAGAGGATTCCCTGAAAGAGGAAATAGTACAAAAGTGCTGTTGAATTTTTATCTACAACAGCAACTACAAACCAAGAGTGACTACGTGTAGTATGCCCCCATCCATAATATTTCATCATCAGAAAGTCTCAGAAATAACTGAAAGACATCAGCATCAGAATTCCGTGATGCATCACAAAAATCTCATGCTTTATTATTTTATTATTTGGAAAATGAAGAAAGGTTTTGTGAAAATTTTGTGCCTCTGGAAGCAGGGGAGACACAAGTTCCTTTACCCTCATTTTACTCTTGAAGATTGTTTACTACATCATATGAAAGTGGTATAGTAAATTCTCATGTCACAACTGGCATGAATCCTTTTGTTCCTAAACACCATAGCCTGCACTCCTGTGAAATCGAGAAGTTCACTACACTGATATTTGCAAGTGTAAAGAGTGTGGAATCTCCTGGGAGAGATGAAAGTTGTGTTCTATTAGATCTTGATGATGAATCATTACCAAGTAGGGAAAAAAAAAAATTATTCACTCCATTAAATTTTCACACACACTGTGTTTTTAATTTAATAAGCAACTATGTAAGGACACATAGAAGAGAATGAAAACTACTCTTTCAGAAAACAGTTTTACTAGTTTTATAACATTAATCATATTTCACCAGTTTTCTAGAATTTTAGGTGCCATACCTTGCAATGAACCCTGCAAAGGATACTTGTGTTTATGATGCTGTTTGCTCTAATCTCTGTGGCAGATGAAACACTGACATAAAAACAGCCACATTTCCATTTTTCATCAAACGTGTTGTTGATATTTAAGAGTAGGTGGGCACACTTCACATTTAACAAATGATCAGTTGGGTAATTTTAATGACAAATGCATCTCTGTGTGGTCTGCCATTTTCCAGGCAGAGCATTTTTCCCTGTCAGCACTGCTGTGAATTTCAGTACATCAACCAGACAAAACTGAACTCAATCTTTTACCTGCCTTGGGAAATAGGTAACACATTTCTGATTTTCTTCTCAAATGCTTCTGACTAGGATGCAGAGCATCTTAAATTAGCAAGGATTCATCAAAGAATAGTTGTTATCACTCTCACCCCATGACTCTTTCCCACTTTATACACCTAGTCACGTGTGCTTGCCTGCACGATTCCTTTAAAGCATGCTATGCCACAAAGAATGTGTGTGTGTGAGACAGAGAGAGTTGGACAGTCCTGCTGTTCTGACAGCTGTGGAACGACACAGGCATCAGAACTCTGTTGACATAAAGCTGTTCAGAAGAATCTCTTTCAAATGCTTTCATTTTACATAATAAATGCATGTTTATTGTAATCTAGTATACTTTTGTACAAAATTTGTTTATATATCCTTCTTTATTTAAATTCTGCTTTGTGCAAAAACAAAAAGATAACCTGTGAGTTATGCCTTGAAATATGTTCTCACAGATATACAAACCCACTTTTAATAACTTCTGCCCTCATTCACATAAACGCATATTCCATGTATCTTCTGTAGCAGGCCTAGGTATAAGCCTGGCATATATTGATACCAGGCTGCAGCTGAAGTCATATCTTCTGCATTGGGTTTCTCGTGAACAGCTGAATGCTGCGAGTGGTATGAACCACTGTCAGCATTAGGAGTTCCATGCAGGGAAAGAGAAGAAATGTAGACGAAGATCATACAATAAAATTCCTGATGAAATGGAGTTGTTGGCTACAAGAATGGATGTAACTGGATGTTATGGATTATTGCTCTTATGGGCAGCAGAAAATGTCTTAGCTTGTAGGGCCTCTTTGTCCCTGATTAGCAGAGATCTGAGGTTAGGAGCTAGAAAAACCCTGAGATTCATTCAAGTTTTAATTGAACTTGAGTTCAATTTGTTCAGAATTAAGAGCAAATTCTGTCCATGGACATGGACATGGGAAAGGCAGCAAAAGGATGGAAGGATGTCTACATTATTGCTTTGATACTGAAGTACTTGAACTTCCACCTACTGGTTTTGCTTCTGCATAATATAACAAGGTTTCTTTTTGTCCTTCATCACAAATTCTACTATTTTCTTTCCTGACCTATGGGTTGCAGAAAAAGAACAGAAAAAAAGCAATGAGTCACTTGGATCCTGCAGTGTTACAGAGCAGCATCAATTCTTGATTTATCACCTTTCATTAGATTAGAATTAAAAAAAATACAAATAGCTGTGAGAAAATGGGATAAGAAAAATGAAGGTAATGTGGGCAGAAGTAGTTTTTCTCTACATTTTTGGCTGCAGATATTTAGTATTCGGCCCATAGTTCCAGTCTTTTATCCTGCCTGCCTCTTGTTTCTTGTTTTTCTGGCATTCAGCCTTACTTTGGCTGAGCTGATAAGAGGCAGCTGGCACAAAGACTTATTTGCATCTTTCTCCAGCTCTGCAGTGACTCAGTGTGGTAGGTAACAGCTATGGAGGTGGAAAAACTTGGGATAAACTAAGATTCTAGAGGAAAGGCAAAAGAGAGAATAAGTAATTAGATGGAAAGCAAAGTCAGCATGGGCTACAGAGGTCAATGCTTCTGAAAATACATGGTGGGGACAATAACACCCTTCAGACCTTCAGAGAAGGAGACTGATTCTCTGCAAAAATGTTCCAAAGAATGGTAGACTAGATGTAGTGAAGGATAAGGGATTTATTTGGGAAAGGATTCTTAGGTTGGGGGTTTTCTTTAGATTTTTGTAATCTTAATTAATATTCATAAAAGCAACAATACAATGATGGTCTTATTGTTCAGGTTACCTTTTTATTTAACATAAAAGTAGTAAATATATTCAATAAATTTAGTAAACATATCTATGATGATTGGAGGAAAAAGAAATTCTCAACAGACATAGCGAATCACAGTATTTTCTAATCTGCAGTCTAGAATATTTTTTGTTTTCATTTCTAGTTTTGTTGGCTTTTAAATGAAGAAAGATATTTTAATGTGCCCACGTTAATGATTTCTTTGTCTTTCTATCTATGGTTTACCCCTTACTCTATATGGAAATGCATCCATAAATGTTCTTTAAACTCTTAAAAGTGTGGAATGTCTTAAACAGCAGGAATTACAAATGTGAGTGTTTCAAAAATGAAAAAAACGCAGCCACATTTCTTACATTTCTCGTATGATTTCTTCCTGAATTATTCATAGGAAGACTTGAATACCAAGAGCCTGGAAAGTTTCTTTCTATTCATGATTTCACTTATCAGATCATTGCATAAGTTAGAAACCTATTTGATTCCCAGCTGATTGCTAGTGTCCTTAGTTTTGATTGGGGATGATTGTTTTGCAGATAAAAGTCAGAGAAATATTTAACCAGAAGCTGAAATTGATCCCTTTAGCATGACTAAGAATAAGACTTATCTTAGCATGTTGAAATAGTATGAAAACATAAAAAAAGCTTTTCTGGATCAGATCAAATGTATCACGACGTTCAGTGACAATAAGATAATGCTTAGGGAAGGCACATAAATCTGACCAATACCTGATATTAATTTTTCTCATGCTTCTCCACAGTCATTGGATTAATGATCCTGACTGCTCTCTTCATCATCTAGTTTACAAGCCTATTTCTGACTTTTTTTTCAATCCCTTTTTTGAAGCAGCTGATTCCATCTACCTCCACAACCTCCCCTAGAAAGAGATTCCAGAAAATTTCTGCCCACTGTGCAAAGAAATATATTCTTTCACCTATTTTAAGTGCATCTCCTTGTTGTCTCAATGGATATTCTTTAATTCTAGGGTCAGAGAATTAGGTGGCTAACTGTTCCATGTTCATCTTACCCATTCCATTAATGAATTTGAAACCATGACCTCACGTCATCCTTATTCTCTGCAGAGGGGTACACAGTTGTTTTCATTTCTCTGTTTGAGGAGGTGAGAAGCCCTTCGTCATGTCAGCTGCCCTCTTTGTGCTTATTCTGTCTCCAGGAAAGCCTTTTTGAGATACAGAAAGCAGCAGTACAGGTGCCACAAAACCTGCACAATTTAAAGCTTTCCAGAGAAAGGCACTAATGTTTCTCACTCTCTCAGGAGAGGAAAAGGAAGATAGAACAAATGATATTTAATAGTCATTGTACTTAAAGCTAAAATTTGACACCAGTGAATGGGATTTGAGGAAGAGACCATAATAGAGCAGAAATAATTTTCAATTTGTCATAAAACCTGTACAAAGTGTGATTATGTAGTTATTTGGATTGCACACAAGAATAGTTTTCCATGGATAGGCAATACATGATTAGTTGTATGAGAAGTAAAGCTGCAGCTTTTGTGGTTGATCTGAATACTCTCTCCTTCTGTGTTTATGATAACTGCCAGTTATTTTGTCACAAAAAATTTTGGGATCAGACAGTATCACAGTGACACAAAGTGTATCTTCTACTCCACTACAGAGTAATAAGAGTTCAGCAAGAGTGTAAATTGTCAGGATATCAAGAAACGGTTTTAGAGTTCAGAAAGACTTCTCTCCTCAGAGACAGAGATGAGAGTTTCTGAGGCTCCAATATCTTCAGCTGATAAGAGTCAGGAAAGGCTCATACACCTCTCACAGTAATAGATGCTATTATGGAACTGTCATTAGAAAATCATTGACATTCTAGCCTTCCCTTAAGTGTGTCTGATAATGAGATCCTAAATAAGTTCTAGCATGAATAAAAATTAGGGGGGTTCATATCATCACATGTGATTCTATTTGTGCAGTCAGTGTCTAAAAAAGCANCCCCCCTCCCTCCAAAACCCCCAATCCCCAGCCAGACCAGAAAATACATGAACAAACCACCTTTTCCAAAGTATTTGACTTACTGTGATCCAAGACTGGAAGAAGGAAGTAAAAATGAGGTTTCTGAGGAATTTCAGAAGGCTTTGCTTTTATTGTTTCCTTGTACAAGTATGACATTTTAAAAGTATTTGTAAAAGTATACTTCTTGTAGGTAACATCTTCTCCAGACTTTCTTATTCATCAGAAAATCTTATGGATTGGACTACTCTTTCTTCATGACTGAAATTTTCAGCAAGACTTCTGCATTGTTGCAATTCTCTCATGATACATCACTATGTTCCTTGCAATATGTTCCTTGCATCATAACTTTTAACAAGTGAGTGCTAAGACTCTCGTTAGGTGAAGATGATGTTTGGTCTTGTTATGTGACAGGAACCATTTTTTTCAGGTTGCCGAATGAATTTTAGCTATTTTATTTCAGACGCATGGATCTTTTGTCTTAGGTAATCCATTGTCTTTTGTGCTCAGACAGGTTTTCACGAGTTTTTACATAAACTTAATATGGTTATTTACTGACACTTTTGCTCAGCATGAAATAGAATCTTGTCACTTACTGTTTTAATGTTCTTTTCATCTTCATCTGTATTAATAGGATAAGTTGTGATTTTCTCCTGTACTGAAGAAAATATGGCATAGGGCCCTTCCTGTTGTTTTCTTTAGTTCTTGCAGGGGAGCCAATTTTAAATCACACAGGAGGCTGATAGACAAGGAATGAATTGCTCCAGCTCACAAAAGTCTGAGGTAAACCACTTTCAAAGCTATGCAAATATTTGTGATTTGCTGTTCCACTCTTGAAGTCGTGGGTTAGGTTTATGTGCTTGGTAGAAAGGAATTAGCTTCCAAAGTGAAGTGGACAGAGAAAGTAAAGAGCTGCTCTTGAGATATGACATCCTTCATGTAAAGATGTTCAAAGCAATAACAGAATGATTATTTTTCTTGGTGATTTGTAACACAGTCAAAGGTGGGTACACCAGAGATGGAATGTATCCGATTGTTCAGTCAGTAGATTCTTGGTACAAAATATCTCTGGGTATCAGTACTACTAAAAGACATATAGGGCTCACACTCATATTTCATGTGCACTGACAAACTAGTGGCACAATTGCTAAAACTACAAATTATTACAAATCTGGAGAAAAATCATATCTTTGCAGCAGAGATAAGGGAAAAGAAGATTTGAATGTCTCTGTGTTTCCGCTGACTTTTTTTTCTTTCATTTTCCTTAAATATACATTTTCCACAAATATACATTTTCCACAATTTTAACTTCTATTTTGTGACCTATAACCTCATCTGTTTTCAAGGGCACTTCAATTTAAGAGCAGCAGTAACAGCAACAGGAATAGCAGAAGCAGCAGCAGCAGGGATTCTGCCTGTGTAGCTATCAGAAGTATTTCAGTAATGAAAGGGATAATTGGGGCTCCCTGCCTCTGCTGTAATTGAAAGTCTAGTATAGTGCCTTTTTCATTTAACTTTATTGCTTGAGTTCAAATTGTTGTATAATAGGGAAAGCAACACTAGAATAATGTCTCTACTAGTGCTTTCCTGTCCGTTCACCACTTGGAAACCTAGCATTAAAGTTAAAAGGAAGAGCAATTAGAAATATTCAATTATTAAAGAGGGAAAAACTATAATTATAAATTTCAGTAATGAAAAAGGATTGCTTACCAAATATTTACTTACTAGTTCTTACTATCAGGTTATCTCCAGTGAGCTGGGAAACAAGTAACATGGTAACACAATTGTTCAGGTAATTTATTTTGAATTACAATGGAAAACCTTTTCACTATGAATTGCAGTGACTTGTAAACTAAATGGCTACAGCTATTCCATCCACTGACAAAGCATAACCTTAAGTCTGAAAAGTTTTGAAGTATTTTCACTTTCTGCTGTCTCAACTGCCAATGAGGATATGTAGTACATTGCACAGTACTCTGATAACAACTATTCTTACACAGTAAGATTTTCAAATTTTCTTAACTTTTTTCTACTGATCTGACATCTGAGTCTCTACAACAGCATACATGTAAAGAGAAATACAATGGGATTAACCATTCTAAATACATCTGAAATATTATGCTCATAATTTTCGATTATTTGTATCACTGTGGGGAAAAAAAGCGATTTTGAAAATAGGTACTAATTATGGATTTGAGCACTATGTTTCCTGTCTTATAAGAGACTGAGCATTATGGGCCTTTCTCCCATCCTGACATGGCATCAGCTGGCTTCTACTTTCAGAGTAGAACCCACGTAGATACTCTGCAACGATGAATCTATAAAGTTTAGTTTTGTCCCTATCAGTACATACATTACTGTATTTCAAGTAAAATAATGGAGCTACTATGAATGTAACTCCTTTAAAATTAGAGCAAAAATTTTGATTTATATTTAATTCATGGGCTTTGAGAGGGATGCTTGATATTTTACAGCAAAATTCAAAATAAGAAATGCAGGGAAAGAATCTTCAAGGACTTGAAATAAAAAGAAGCTATCAACAATCATCCTCTCCTGCCTTCATGAAAAGTGACAGTGCCCTGTCTGGTTTGTGTGTTTGCGTATTTTATTAGCTGCTCAGCACTGTAAACTCTTTTTAATAGGTGGATATTTCTAGTATGTGTAAAGGGATGGAGACTCATTTAGACTTTCCATTCTATATCAGTTAAAGGTTTTTTGGGTCAATACATGTCTAATTCATGTCCTGTGAAGAGTCACTCATCCTATGCTAGTGTTAAAGAACTGCCATGAAAACACAGAAGCGAAGACAAAAGAGGAGAACAAACTGAGGTATCATTGTGATGTGATGGAGAAGATCTCTGACCAAGCTGAGATTGTGGGAATTTCATTGCTATGTAGTCATTAGCTTAATCAAAGCTAGAGATGAATTTGGTTTGAGTAAGAACAGAACAGGAGAGTAGGCATTATTAACTAATAACTGTGCGAGTTCAAACTGATCTGCATAATGTGAGTCCTTGGACAAAAGGTTCATTTATGTTTAACATTTTGGTTGTCTGCTACCAACAAGCTATTTTGTCTCTGTTCACAACTCTGCAAATAGTTCCAGTTAAATAATCCAGTTCTACTTGGATTATACTTTGATGTGCATCAGCGGCTGAAAGCATTCCCATGTCACTATCTAACATCAAAGACAATGGACCCTGTCTCAGAGCAGCTACTTCCTAACCTGACTCAGCAGAGAACACAGAGTTTCAAATTATTGGACAAATACCAACAGTTGACCCCAAGTCAAGTTTCCTTCCTAATGGTGCTAAAAGATTCAGTGATAGTGAAAAAAAAAAGTTTGTAGTTGCATTTTTTTATATCCTTATTTGGCTCTGTTATGATAAGGAAGTTGGTAAAGAATGGCATCAAAACTAACCTTTATTTCTGTACTAGAGAACTAGTGCTCTGTTGCCACAGATCATAAAAATGGGATAAGACTTTTGACACTTCTTGTCATTTCTACCCTAAATATCCTAGAAACCTAGTTAATTGAAATTCATGAGGAATTTTACTGCTTATGGCATGGGGGTTGGAAGTAGATTATCTTTAATGTCCTGTCTAATCCAAACCATTCTATGATTCTGTGATTCTATGATCTTACAATAATTTTTTCAAGTTCCTTCTGGGCAGGTCAAATTAAATAATTTCCATTGCTATTAGAAGGTAAAATCTTGCCTCTACTGTGCTGCACAGTAAAGAATATTCCCTGCAGTGTCCTTAAAGACAGATATGAGATATGAAATCTGAAGTTTACTTGCTTTATTTGTTGTTTTGGCTCCAGCACAGTATATATGTGTAAGAAAGATTTGTTTTCTACCCTCTGTATTTTTTTTTCAGGTGATATTTAGAGACTCTAAGTGTTTTACCCAATTGAATGACTAATGGAAAAGTACGAAATGGAAAATTGTTTAAGAATTTTTTAAAAAAATATTCAATTTTCTTGGATATTCCCAGTTTCCATTAAATCTGAAAAAAAAAAGAAAATAATGACTGTATAATTTAAAATGGGGACCTGAAGCATGGTTTCATTCCAGGAGAATGAAAATATTCTCAGTTCTGAAAAGCAAGCAGAAATGAGCAAATAGTAGAATAGTTTCCTGAGTATTCATTAAAATTTGAGCTTGAAGCCTTAGCTTTCCTTCCACAGTGGAATGCTAAATCTCTGTTGATAAGGGTAACAACGTGAAAATTAAAATCAGTAATGGAATTACAGAATTCATGCAATTATATAGGAAGAAATTTTGTAATATAGAAAAGAAATGTATATGTACTGAACACAGAATTTGCATATCAGACTTGCTGAGGAGTTTGATGTTAGGCTATCTATAAGGTACACGAGGTTTGCCCCACCACCACCCCTAACACACAACGCAGAAACTGTTTTGCTGCTACCATAAGGGTCATATCTATTTTTAACTGCAAAGAATGAATATTCTGTGTTCTTGATAATATTCTGTGAATGTTGTAGGAAAGGTCTATAAAAAAAGAGTGATGAAATTTTACTCAGTGAAGACTGAAATTAGAAGAAAATATGCTTGACATAAAGGTGGAGAAAATTCTTTTCTAGGACAAACTGGAGAGAGTGAAATTGTATTTGGGATTATGATTGTGTGCACACTGTGCACTGAGATGAGGCAAGATTGCGCATATTCACACACTGTACAAAGACTGGATTTATTCCAAGATGTGGGCTGCATTTCAGATTGGTTACTCTTTTAAATGAATGATCTCTTCTTTCCTATTCTATTACTTCAACTTCTGGACATGTAGCTGCAGTCTTGGTGAGAGCAGCACAGTTAAAATGCACATAATAATAGGTATACTTCCTTTATTCTGCAAGATATAGAGGTCAAAAATGTTGTTTATGCTGGATGGATGCTTACAAACATGCTTTTCCTAATGGAACAGTTTTGACAGCTGAGATTGGTTCAGCTTCATGACATTCAGAAATGCATCAGTACATGTCTTATTCTTCACAGCAGGATACTTAATGATTGTGTACTGTAAATTACTCCACAAACACATAGGTATAAAATAATTTTAAAATATTAAGAATGAGAAACCAGAAACCCAATTAAAGAATATTGTGACCTTAAAATATAACAGTATTATATCTAGGGTAAAAAAGATTGTAAAAAAACCCCCAAAAAACCAGAAATGAGAGTTATGCCTCTGTGAATGATTTTACTCATTCAAATGAAATCAATCTTATAAATAAAAATTTACATTATTTCATCAGGAAACTCACATATACCACTAATCTTGAATAAAATTAAAATTTTATTTTGAGAGAAGTAAATTGTCAGGGGCTTTTGTCTCTCCTGATACAACCAAGACGAACTTCAGGGATACTCTACCTTCTTTCAGCTTATAAAGCTTATGTCTTCAGCTGTGTGAGATGTGCAGCATGTGATGGAATTATTGTACACTGTTTGTTGGTAAGGAATAGTCGCAGGAATGGGTAACTCTGCCAAGTATTCTCTGAGGTGATTATTTTTTACTCCTTATTTCAGTAAGTGACTAATTTATGTTGTCAGAGATTTACTGCCTGCTGTTTAGCATGTGACAAGGTGATTCCAAACTGTACTGTCTGAGTTACTTGAACTCCAGCAAGGCTGGAGTAATTACAGTGTTATATAAGTGGAATTTCAATGGAAACAGTATAGATAGACCCTGGGAAGTTCAGAGTACTCTTTTTTTTTTTCTCTATATAGGATGTTGCTGCCGTACTGGAGTGTATCTGCAAAGAAATAATGATGAATTGAATATAGAGATTTTATTTACTTATTTATTTTAAATTCAATAGCTACTTTGGAAAAAAGAATCATACATTCCATGTCAACTTTTTAAAAGTACAGACTACCAGGAAAAATTGTCTATTAATCCAGTAAAATATTCGGTTAAAAAATGGACGGAAAACCTATATCCAGCAGTTGCTACTCATGTCCCTTGAAATGGAGACTGGAACAGAATGTGGGTGCCAGATATAAACAGACAAATTTCCTTGTCTCATCCACATATTCAGCTTCAAAAACAATTTAGCTCCTACACACTAAATATGGAACAATAGTTTTTGTTCTTTATTTACTTTTATAAAGTCTTTCAGCCAATACCCAGTAGATAAAATTAATCATATACTCACTTTTGTGTTTTACAGTCCTGTCTCGTTATGACTTGGTACTTGAGAAAAATAGATAGTATTCAAAAATTTTTTCTCTATCTCAGTTTATTCAAGTCACATTTCCAAGTGAGTTTTTTTCTGTAGCAACAGGGGACAGAATTTCTTATGTAAGGGGTGGGCAAATTTAAAAATGTGCATTGGAGAATGCACATTATCTAAACTTTTTTTTCATTCTTTCACCTAGAGCAGACAGGGCTGTGAAGAGAACAAAACAGAATTTCGAATCTTGAGCTAAATATTGTAAGATCTGGGGCAGAATCAGATGACCCAGAAAGAGTTTCTGGTTTTATGGAAATAAATATTGTGGAAAAAAGAATTCTTCTGGAAATCTGGTATTTTCATTACTCTTGTAAGATAGACAGGAAAGAGATGCATCCAAAAAAAATGAATTGGTGTTCAACATATGCACTTTGAAGTTATTGTGATGAACTAGTAACACAGTCCCTCACAGACAATCTACTTTTGATCAGCAGTAGTACAAGTTAGGGATTTTCTCCTCAAAAATAGATTCCACCATAGAATTCCTGTCCAGAACCTTCTATGAACATATCCAGTTTCTCTATATCAGAGCTAAATCAATAATCTTCACACAAATTTGAAATTGAACCTAAAGTATACTGCCAAAGTAATGTCTCTGATGATGAACTTTCAGTTTCAGTGACTCAAGAGACTTCTTTATTAAACTTGGTAATAAATCAACCTACGTTATATAAAGATCAGATTAGGGATTTTCATATTGACAAAAGGTGAAGCAAACCTCTATGTTAGTATTTTTAATTTACATCTTTAATGAGGTGCAACATCACCAGAATCGCTGGTTTCCCTCTGTGTTCCCTAGGCTTCCTTCTATTTGACTACATAGGACTAGAGTTTCCTTTGGTGTACTTGCAGTCATCTCATATATAAAATAATAGAGAAGCATATGAATTTAGGAGGCAAAAATTATAAGATTTCCTGCTTACCACAAAACAATTTGCACACAGATAGGACATTTCCATGGACCAGCCTAATGCAAGCATGTTATCACCCATCAGAACATTGGAATTGCTATTAATTACAATTTTGTAAATTTAATAAACTTCATGTCAACATACTAAAACCTCAGGCTAACAATCTAATGTTTCTCTTTGCAACCAGAAAGTGTTGAAAGTGTTTTGCGTCACTTTTCATAACTCAAAAAAAAAGTGATTCTGGCCTTTAGTCTTTTTATTCAATTGTGTCTTCACAGGAATGTCTTTCTGAGAAAGTAAGTATTGTAAAGATAAAAGCTCACAAAACAATTACATTTTACACAGATGTGATTGTCATAGTTCTGAATTATTATTGAAATTTTCTAACCAATTCTTTTTACCTTTTAGGCTTTTAATATTAATATTCTCTATGACCGTTTAGAGAAAAAAAAGTCATATATATATATAAGAAAAAAAAAATTAAAACTTTCACAAGCTATTTTTTTCATTTCTGGGAGGGGATAGATGTTTTGACCTTAGAACAAATTGAAATTACTAAGCTTTACCTTCAAGATCCTCTGAGGACTCAAATGTTTCAGCACCATGAAATGAAGCTGCCAGTAATTCAGATTTATGAAACGTTCTGTAATGTATAGAATGAATAAGCTAATATTTTAACATGTTATATTTATAAAATTGATCTCAATGTCCTTGCTCTTGAAACAAAGGCAAAAGCTAAAAAGGAGCAAAATTAGCTAGTTTATTTGTTTATTTTGATATATCATTCAGTAAAAAGATCTGCATATTCAAAATAGTTTATGTTTGGTAGAACTGAAATTTGTTTTTCTTTATAGTAGCAGCACACAATACTCTGAAAGAGAAAACTAAATAAATAAAAACTTACTCCAGTAGGGTTCTGCTGATAGCTAACACTGAGATAGAGAGAGAAGGGCATTTTAACTCGTGATGGCAGCTGACAAAGGGGAGGTGGCAAAGACACCTCTTGATAACCCTGCTGGCTTTCTCCATTCTGATGAGGGAATATTGCATCTGCTTGGGACCCCATGGCTGGCCTGAGGTCTAGTGCCTGCCCTTCAGGAAACAAGGTCCTTAGCAGGTGACTGCTTTAGAGGCAAAGACATTTAGCTCAAATTCTGCCAAGTTCTTGGAGAAAACTGACCAACTCAAAATCCAAGAGTACAGGTGCTCTGGAAAGGTGCACTCTTATAACAACGATATCACTAGTTCTTCTGCTGAATGTAAGATGTCCTTCAATTTAGGGCGTATAGTAAAAATTCGTGCTAATACATAGATTATAATGTAGAATGAACCAGTATATCCTTAACACTAACTGTGGTTATTAGTTGTATTCTTCACATTTCTTTTTGCTTAGCAATGTCATTTGCACTTGATTACAAGTGCATATAGGTACACATACACAGTGTAATAAATCTATACCAAGTTCTGCTATATTACTCAATCACAGTATGTTTAAGCAACAACTATGAAAAGTAAATAGGGGTAATAAAAATATGTCTGTTAGACCATGTTAAACCAGATTTCATTGCTAACTGTATTCATACATAGCAAAATCTGAAATTTCCCACCCTCCTAAAATAACACAGACATCCTAGGCAAAAGAGCAGCAGAAGACATTTTCTTCACACAGTACCAAGGTTTGCAAAAGCAGTAGTGACAGAAATGGGCTCACTGAAATAATGTGAAACTGGACTTAGCAGGGAATTTTACGGATCATTTCTCAGAGCCTGATCCATGCTGGGGGCAGTGGGAAAAAGGGGAGGGGTGACAATTTGAATAGTGGAAAAGATTTTAGATTCCTGGAGAAAAGAAACAGGAACAAATTAGGTGGATTTTAGTGGACACTGAGTTTCATACCATATGGTCCAGTGCAACAAGTGTAATTGCCTGCTGACTTTGGGTATGAATTAGAAACACTAAATAGTAGTGGAGTTTGAGAACTGATAGGCATCAGCACAAATTTCAGTCTGTGAGCCTCAGATCTTGCTAAAGCCAGTCCCAGTAAGGGATTTTAAAACTGCCTGTGGCATTTTCAAATCAATCTATCAGTCTGTAGGTAGCAAAGTAAAGAATACACAGCCAGCAAAATACCTGTTCCAACCAGTGACAACTCTGCTAGTGCATTCTGAGCAAGCCACAAGCAATTCAAAAGTCCTGCAAGGAAAGAATCACAACAAATGAGTCTCTGTTCCCAAGAGGTTGAAACATGATTACAAGGATCAGGAAAAAGCAGTGTCACTTGAACAAGGAATAATACATTATAAAATTAGGTGCACGGAAAAAGTACTCTTGCATACAGATCACCTTAGCTTATTACAACACGCATCTTTCTGGTAACACTTTTTTTCCTTGGAATCTAAAGCCTATTTTCTTCACTCTTGCTTTTTTTTTTTTTTTTTTTAATTACCCAGATTAAAACTGCAGCATTTCAGGCCAAACTTAAATTAATCCTATAAGGCCTGACCCATCAATGAAAATGTTCTCTTCTTTGGAAAGCAATGAAACCTGGTGCAGGTGAACAGCAGCTAATTGCTATTGAGGTTATGATAATGTGCTCTGGAAGAACATGGTAAGACAGACTTTAGAGTCAGATTTTACTGACAGTATTAAAGCGACAAGCTCACATTGGTAATGTTGCTTTCCCATGAAGAAATATCTGTTGGTGAACTTGAAAATCGGCTTTCATTTCTGGAAGATGATGTTCAATTGATAGTGAAGACCTACAGGACAAGTCTTGCACAAAGGATTCTCTGAATGTTAGTGGTTGAGAATAACCATATTTCTCTGTACACCTGCATTTCCTGGAGTCTTTCGGCAGAGACCTAGCTTATTTCCGTACTACGAGTGGCCATTTGGTTGATTTTTTTCCAGTAAATTTGGTATTTCTTATCTTCCAATCATCAAGCACACAAACATCCAATCCAAAAGCAGCATTTTTTCTCCCCTAGGTAAAATCTAAATATAATGAAGAATATTTGTTTTGAAAGTCTTTTTTTTGTGCAAAGGTGTTTAACTCAACATCTTTGAAGGCCAGCTCCTACCTAGGTGTACAGTGACAAATAGAATTTTAAACCCAAAAATTTCCTCTAGTATAGAAAATACAACCATAAATAAAGTGCATTTCCTTACAAAAGCTCTATATTAAAACAACTCTTCACAACTAAAATAGCATTTTATGAGACCTTGTCAGTCACTTATCAGAATTCTGGTTAACGAGGTCATCTAAATCAAGTCTTACTGCCCATTTTCCACCACTGTCTTGTGTTTGAACTGGCAGTTATAAAGCTACAGAATGTTTTTGGTTTATGTACTGCACTAGATTATTTGCTGGCATAAGTATTAAGGCAAATAATCTAACCAGACTAAAAGTAAGAAGAAGTATTTGGATATAAGTGGGAAAGCGTCAATTCATCTCTCCAACCCAACCGTTCCTGAAGATGTTATTTGAAGAAATATCAGAAAAAAACAGTGAATGGATTATCACTAAAACTACTAAGGAGAAAAAATGTAGCTTTTAGAAAAAAGTTTGGAACTAAATTCCACCTGTTATCTGGTGTAAAGCCCACATAGTGTTAAAAAAAGAATGGACTAATACACCAGAAAATAGAAAAGCATGTTCATTTTTCCCATTACACACACACACACATATACATATATATATATCTATATCTAATGTATATGTGTCGCAATTTAAATTTTTCATACTGATTTTTCATTTAAGCTTTTTCGGCATGTGTCAAGGGAGTCCTAACGGTGCTTGCATACCTGCTTGCATGGAAATGTGTTTGCATTTCACAGAAACCTTTTCCTTGAAAGGATTACAATGTTCTTTAGACTAAACTCCTTTCCAGGTTATATATTTCTCACTGTGCCTCACATTCTTGGTGATCTTGGTTATATTATGCTATTCTATCTTACCTGTAAGATAAAACTTTTAGACAAATCCATAACATTTGGGTTTGTAGGGGTTTTCTTTGTTTTTGGGGCTGTTGGTTTGGTTTTTACTATTTCACTGCTTCCTTTTTAGCTCCACACAGATTGTTATCTTCTTTTCAATATTGATTTTAACCACCTAGATTTTTTCCAACCCAGAGTGCTAGGACTCCATACAACTTTATCCTTAAAAATCATATTTTGTATGGTCATGTGTTCAGTAAATGGCTTTAGATTAATTCCCATGAGATTACTGAAACATGAGGTCTACCCTAAATCAAAAGTAATAATGAGGAAGTATTTAGAAAATAGACTATAAATTTCTCCTGATTTTTGCAATCTGCAACGTATTGTCATCATGTCCAATCCCGTTACTACCCTCTGTTGCAAAAGTAAATTGTATCTTATGCTGTTACATGAATATAGTTATTGCAACAACCCAGCATGTAGTTTTTATACCAGAACAGCATATGAAACATAAAAATAAGAAGGAAGTTACAGAAGGAAAGAAGAGATATTGAAATATAAAGCTTTTGTCAATTCTTTCTGTAATCTTTTCCATAATTCCGTGTTCTACAAACTGCATAATTTTGAAGAGCGTAGTATTTATTTTTATAAAATCTAAAACAATAGAAAAAAGAGAAAAATATTTATTTACTTAAATGCTGTCAATGTCTCCTCTAATGGTTCAGTAAAAAGGGACAGCTGTGCTCTAATGTTTTACATTGGTTAATTACAATCATATTTTTCTACTGATACATTTTAGTTTTTGCTCTTTTATTAGGATAAACTGATTTTGAGTGATAAGAAATTTTTTGTCTTTTCACTAATGTTTACTACAAATTTCTGCTTGACTAGAAATTTGCATTAAAATAATTTCTACTCAGGTGCGTAAGACATGCGTATTTTTGAAAAATCCATTTAGTGCAGTTGTAGGATTCAAGTTCAGGGAAATAAAGAGGAAAACAGAGTTTAAAAGTATAGAAAGTATAAAAGTACACTAGGAAAAAGAATAGGGGATAAAAAGTGTTTTTAAATAATTTAGATGTAAAAGATGTAGATTAGGATTATGGCACACGTTATAGTCTCTTTCTCCCTCTGTGAGATGGAATAACAGAAACAAAACTGAAAAACAGGATGATGGTGTCTAAATCAGGTCAGGCTAGCAACTGTAAGCAGATCAAAGAAATCTACAATTTACAAGAGAAAAATCAACCTTCTCAGAATGTTATTGAAGGTATATTTTATTCTGTATATAATTCTATTAAAAATGAAGAAAGTAAAAGGCTAGGGAATTTACAAATTAGCAGTATTTAACGTGCAGAAGATGAAGATTTCTGGACTGTTATGGCACCACGTACAGACTAAACTAAACTCTCTTACTAAAGTAAGCTGTTCAATATAGACACATCTCCTGCAGTCATTTTCAAGTGGAATTCTGGTCATCACCCACTGTTGCATGCTGTGGTGACTTGGAACATGGGAAGCAATGAAAAAGCATCACTTCATGGATGATCGAGTTCTGACTTCTCAGTGAAAAAGCATAGCATGAGACTTCAACAGTTCCAAGGCCTTGGGCACCTTGGACCTGGGTACCACAGCGAATTATTCTCCAGAGTCTTGCTCTCAAACACATAGACATTTCAATGCTTTTAAAGCATTAGTGATGTTCGTCATGTGTTTAATGTAGGGGTGGTGCTATGCACATCCATACACAGACAACTGTGTGTACGCAAATATACTCCATACAGCAACAGCCATTCCAGGTCTGGTCCTGACTCTGACAGTGCTAAATTCAGTGATTTGCAAAACTGTAACGGTACAGCACTGGAGTGAAAAACAACACTGTTCTCAAACAAACCATAGCTGCATTGCCTCAGAGATCAGTTTAGGAACAGCTAGTGAAAAAAAATACAACATAATAGCAGTTAACACTTACTGGTGTGTTATCCTTTATCCTTTTCAAAGCACTTTACAAGCCTTGACTAATTAATTAATATGTATAACTCATCATTAGACAGCGTTGCAAGAACTTGGTATATGAATGGCTGTTACTAAGAAGTCCCTTTGGGAGGCACTTAAAAAGGTTAATGATTATTGTTGCAGAAGCCATTAGCTCAGCCTTTCTAGACCAGTTGCTCTTGTATATACTTAAGATATCCCACATACTCATAATTTGATATGGATTTATGTCTTTGAAGCATGGGGTTTATATACTTTTTGTTTTCTAGAAAAATTTCTAGAGGAAGATATATTTTTATATAACTTTTCCTTATTATTTTGTACAGATTTATTTGCATTCTCTATTGTTTGGCCTGTAAGAAAACAAGCAAAGCAAAAAGCAGTAATATAACAGTGTTGTACAATATGCTTTGTGTGATGCTTTTCAGAATTATGCAGTGTGAATCAGAAATGAGAAAATATTTCACTGCAATGAAATGCAGTTGCTTTTTGACATCTTTCTGAAATGCTTTTTAGAAACTTGCTTCTTTCAATTAGTGATAAAATCACAAGTTGCTTGACTGTTGCTGTCCAAATCCAGAAAATATTGAGTTTCAGCCCTTTCGTGAGTTATAACAGGAAGTCTTTAAAATCTCTACTTTTAACATTTTATTAGGGCAAAGAACCCCAAACCTCTTTTCTGGGCTTCTGTCTGGGGATTGGGTTAATATAGCTCATTTGCCCTTTAACACGCCATTTAGTGATAGTGTGCTGAAACTGACAGCTGGGGCATGACAGCATCTTGTTTAACAATATTTTGCCAGTATTTCAGTAAGTTTATGAGAAAAGCTGGCATATTTTGTCAGTAGTGTTTGTATTTAAGCTTCTTGCCATATAAATAAAAGAGAAAAATGTGTAAAGTGTACACATGTAAATGACTACTGCTGCAATTTAAAGAATTTCCTTTTTGAGTTTTCACAGAACAAAAATAAACCCAAAAATATATCCTTTGAGTTATGTCTACTTCATTTTATGTTCATCATGCCAAGGGACACATTTAACTAGAGAGCTTGGATCTGTACCTCCCTTCATCCAAGCCAATATTTTCTGTATTTTCCTCCCTGTGCCTCAGTTTCCCTGTCTCAGGAATTAGTTGGTTTCTCCAGAACTGAACCAAAGTGAGAACGGCAATTTAGGCAGTATAAATGATTAGGTGCAGAAGGAGCCAAGCAGAGCTGACTTTTTAATGTCATGTTATATTCAGCTGTACTAAATCCTCCTGGAGGAGAATTTTTTCTTGTGTACCTTAGCCTTTTCTTGGAAAAAGATTGTTTACAATATTTAATCTCACTAGAATGCTTTCCTCCTAAAAAATAAAAATCACCACAGATAAAAAAATCCTGAGCGACCTAATAAGCATTTAGAAACACTTTATTTTATGTTTAAAAAAAAAAAAAAACCCAAACATTTTTTACAGGTGATATTAAAGATACAGAATCAAAACCTATAAACGAATTTGAAGCTAAGCCTGTGAACAAGAATATCATAATCTTCTCAGGGATGCAGACCTCAGCTTCAGATTACTTTTCCAAGGCACAGGCACAGTCAAAACCTACTGTTATACCCTCAGGATCTTTTTCACTGGCAACAGCTATATTCACACATACAGTCTAATGATGCTATTTTAACTTAGGACTTGTGCACAAAAGCTAGAGAAATGTTTGTCTTTCTTCATGAGGTTAAAAAAATAATTTCTATATGCTCACTTGGCATGTATAGCAATTATTTTGTTTATTTTTAGATTGATTAATTTCAATTTGTTTTATTTGTTCATCTTAATTTGCACAAACTCCTAATAAAAGATGGAAGAAAATATTGAGTTAAACTATGTTCTGACTGTATTTTGCAATGATAGGTAATTGTATTTAACTGCAGGTTACATTTGCACCAAGTTCTAAAAAAAACATTTTAGGAATGTGAGACTAGATCTCTTTGCCAAACACTTCCCTCATTATTTTCAAAGTACATAAATTCCAGAATAGATTGGGTCAGTTTTGCAGATGAAAGCTGCAGGTCTGGGAATATTTGAAAAGACCATTTAGCATGTGTTCTTCAGCAATTATTTAGGATTTTAAGATTGCAGAATAAAAATGGATACAGTAAATAGCTGAAATTCTATAATTTCGTCAGCGTTTTCCTATAACTTTAATCCAGACTAATTTTAGTGTTTTATTTTATCCTAATTTAGATCAGAAATAAAGTGAACATTTGGTATAAATTTGCTTTGTTTTTTTTGTTATTTAGTTTTTCTCTCAAGGAAGTAAAATCCAGTAAGTTCTTTAATAAAGTTCTTTTAAAATTATTATGAAAAATTAAGGAGTATTTTCTCCTTTTCCCTTTCCTTTTCTCTCTTTTCCCTTCCCTTTCTCTCTCCTTTTTTTTTTTGAATCCCTTTATTTCACTTTTCCCTTTGTCTTTTCATTTTCTGTAAGGGAGAAAGAAGCAAGAGAGAGACTAAAATTATCGCATATTTAATTGGCTAAAAGCAATTAGATTCAAATAAAATTAAAACACACCTAGTGACTACATTGCCTCCCCATAAGGACTCTTGCTTGGTACAGGCCTTGCCATTCTTTTACCACACTTGCTTGTGCAGGAGGTATCTGCTTGTACTATGATATTATGATAAATATTCCCTTCCCCCAAATTCTTTGTTTGGAGAGTACCTGGATGATAGCTAACTCAATCTGTATTTTAGCAGTACCAGTGACAAATACTAAATTTTGGAAACAGACAATATTCTGACAGTCTGTGAGACTGAAGGATTAACAGATTATTTAATCTATAGAACCCATCATTTGGTCAGAAACTGGAAAGAAAAAAAAATCTCTCCATTAATTCATGGTATTTTTTGTAGTAACATTCATCATAATGTTCCAATTACCCATTAATGTACATGTCACACATGTTATTGTAAGATTTGCACTGTAACTCATCATTGATTAACTAGACGATCATTTTAAAGTGCTACAGGAATTATACAAAGTAGCTGTCATCTGCTTTCAGCTATGTTTAATTTATGCTCATTACAGTTGCCAAGGATAAATTTTTTGCTGCCTATGCAAATGTTATGATGCTCTGTTATTTGAAAAATCCAAATTAATATTTTGACAGTGAAAGATTCAAATGAAAAAAACAACACTCATGCACAAGTATTGTAGAATGTTGTTAAAAAGACGAAAATGTTCCTACCTTCCTGTTAAATTTTAACAAATAAAAA
>VZRV01001679.1:198850-334481 GCA_013398115.1 Falcunculus frontatus | reverse complement strand
CCCCCCCCATCAATTACTGAGTGCTTGGAGGTATTTAAAATTGCATTTAAATTTAAAACCCAACTTAAAAAATACCCAATATAATAATTTTTAAAAAATCCAAGCCACCAGTGCAAATATTCATGTGCCAAGAGAGTTAGTCATGTTTCATTTACAGAAAATACCCTCATATCCCAAAAAAAGACATCGGGACACTGATTAATTAAAAAAAATTACTAAACTTACATGTCCTTCAGATGCCAACTGGATTGAAGTCATTCTGGTATGCACAACAGAACATAATTTACTACATTCAAAGCAGTCTAATAATATTTTGTCAAATGATACTCAGACATTTCCCTTCTTGGTTGTGCTGCTACCTGGGCAGTATTTCTTTGAAATAAGTGTTTGAGGATGTTCTACAAGGGCACCTTGGATCAATGAAATAGGACACATTACATATCAGAGGGTGCACAGATAGAGGGATAACAAAGAAATTCCCCTGGATACGTTATCATACAGGTTAAAGAGACTTTTAGTTTTCTTCAGAGCACAGATATTAAAACTTATTAAAAGTTTTAATAAACTTATTAAAAACAAACTTATTAAAAACAAACACAATTGAACTACAGAAATTAATGTCTTTGATACAGATTTGAATATTTTAAACATGCTCAAAAAGAGGGGTTTTGTAGTAAATATTGAGGCATGCCTGAATCTGTCTTTAATATATAAAGACAAAGAGATCTGGGTGAAAAATCAAGGTCTTATGTTTCAAATTCATGATTTTTTTTCCCTCTCTTTTTCTTTTCTTATAATATGATCCCTAACTGGGACTTTGATATTCATAGAAATTGAGAGTTCATGACTACAGGGTAATGGCATGAAACTAGCATCCAGATAGCAGGCAGAAGATGATCTACGTTATTCGTAAATTATGAGTCTTGCAATTAATTCTGTTATTCCTTTGCAGTTTATTAAACTACTTAATTTATTCTTCTTCACATGAAAGAGTCTGGTCCATCCAGTAACTGTATTGTTTCCTCTCATTTTTGATGAACATATTTTCATAATGTTTTGTAATTTGAATTCTGCTTACTTTCTCCCTGATACACTGGAATTCCACCCATCAAGAATAGAGGATTTTTTTTTTTTTTTTTTTTTTTTTTTTTTTTTTTTTTNTTTTTTTTTTTTTTTTTTTTTTTTTTTTTGTTGTTGTGTGGTATCTGTGTTGCCCCAGGAATTCTTTTAGCTGCAAGAAAATAAATACATTACAAGTTCAGTTTCCTTAATTGCTACTTGGGACTGTTGCTTGGTTTCACCTGTAGAAACAGGTGTAATGCTACCATCATCAGAAATTAACATTTTTAATCTTTTGGAAAAAGAAAAAAATTATGCTATTTTTTAATGATATATTCTTCTCACTAATAATACTTCATTCATTAGGTAGCATCAGCAGTGGAAGAGCTAGAGTGAATCTCATAATCTATTAGGAAATGAGACTTGTAGAATTCTCAGAAGATAAAAAGTTCTTTTAAATGGTTCATTTCATTATTTAGACAAGGAGAGACATTGCATTATGTATGACATTTTGTTCATCAAAGAAGAAAGAAATAGGCTCCAAAGTTTCTGGGGAAAAGCTTAACCTGTATCAAAGTGATTAAAAGAAATAGAAAAAAGTACTGTGCAATGTGCATTTAAGCTAATCTAGCAAAAAATGTTTTATGGTGTGCTAATTCTACTTTTCGGGGCTGGATGGTGACTTAGCTGCATTAAGTCTGATTATTTTGGAATGCTCTTTCAGATATTTTAAATGGAAAAGAAAAAAATATGAATGGCTGTAAAAATAGCTTGCTGCATTTGGACACAAGCTGGTGTTGAATTATTTAGAAAGGAAATCTATGACAAATATCAAATGAGAAAAAATAATCCAATTTTATGTATACCAGAAAATGAGAGAGATTTTTAATGAATTATTTTATGAAGAAAACTTAAGAATTGACAATCTAAAAGTACCATATGCAAAGTAAGATTAAATTGAAATAATGCTTCTTTAAGTATGCTAGTATTACTCTGATTTAAGATGACATGGACTTAGTATAAAACCATTTTTTCAATTAATTTATATATTGCAGATGCTGAACTGAATTTAGAAAGAAATATGAACTGTGGTATGGTTATGATTAGCAAAATAACAAATCCAGAACTATGGAAAGAAGGGTTATTGAATAGCTGCAGTTATAATTACTCTGTGAATGTTAATATTGCCACAAATTCACTGGAGTGTCCGAAAATATAAAATTAAAGAGATGATATTTTAATAATTTTGTAAATCGAGTCCTGCAGAAAAAGTAAATTTTACGTGTACATGAGCTTTGAACAAAGAGATGCCTTACTCTGGGCCCAGAAAACCATATAATAAAATATTTAGGTCACTGTCTTGGGGTGACTTTATGATGCTGTATCCCCTATTGCCTGCTCGTTGCCCGATATGAATCCTGTGCCTTTCTGTGCCTTTAAGCTGGGTCCTAAAGTAAAAGGAAGGGGAGGGAAAGACAAGTAGATTCTTCAGCGCGGTTTTGTGTTCAAGGACTCACAGACTCCCCCGCGTTCTCACTGCTGCAGAGCCGAGGAAGCACCTTCTTGCTTTTAGCCAGCTTTCAGCTCTGTTTGTCAGGAGACAGACGGAGAGTTAAAATTCTTCACTTTTTATCTAGTCTGCTAGCTGAGGCAAGAAAGTTTTTTTTTTCCCTGGGACTGTGGCTTTTTCCTCTTCTGGAACTGTTCAGCAACACCAGAACATCCCTGGGAGGCCCCATGCCGTGGCCCGGAGGGGCCCACGCCGCACCCCAGGTCCGAAGAGAGCAGAGCCACACCTACAGAAAGGACTCTGAATTTACCAGGTCTTCCCCACAGCGAGAGGTTTTATCATCTAACATTATTCATTCTTTTCTGTGCCTGCATGCACCCTGCTTGTTAAAGAAACAGCTTTTTTTTCACTTTTCTCCAAGAAAATTCTTTCCGAACCTGTGGGAGAGGGGCTGCTGAAATCTGCCTTCTGTTGGAGGATATGTTCTTTTGAGATGTTTCCTCCAAAAATCTCTCAAATCAAGACAGTCACCAAAAGCCATAAAACTCCAACTTCCATCTGGTATCTCAGGAATTAGCTTTTAGGTTTTCAGACCCTGTACTGGTTTATTGTGTAACTATAAAACTTCACATAACCTATTAACTACTGTTAGACATAACAAACCCTTTCAGGGCCTGGACTCAAGGCCCTGTTGTCTCAGCCCTCAAAATATCTAAACTAAGTCTCTGAGCAGGGAGAGCAAACTTGGGGTAATTACATAATTACCTGAAATTGTAATTGGTGAATTCACCCTGATATGCAAATGAACCAAACTTATAATTTGTGAAAAAACTGTGACCCAGGGTCCATCTTGGGTGTAGCCTCTTGACTGCCCAAGGCGTACCTTTGAAGGCTCTTCAATAGAGCTTTTCAGTACCCTGTTTTATTCTCTTAATCTTGTCTAACCTCTGTTTTCAGGTAGACACTCTTAGGCACCAGCTCTGGCGACCCCGATGGGACAAGGAGGCTTCTGGAAAATCCTCTGGACTGAGGGAAAGACCCAGCAGCTACCTTTCTCCCCACTGCCAGCATTTCGAGGAGGCGGTTGCCACAGTCCAGACAGTGTCAGAGACCAAGGATTCTCCAAATTGAACACAGAGGTATGGGAGTGAGTCAGTAAAACTGGTATTTTGTTGTTAGCCCCTGGGTTTGGTGTTAAATGGTCTGTTATAGTTTTGTTTGGTGTGTAGAAAGATCAGACAGGGTCCAAAGGGGGTTTTAGTTCATTTGTCAGTTTGTTGTTTCCCCCGTGTTCACTGTTTGCTTGTGAGAAGTAGGGAAGGATGCTTTCTGAAAAGGAGCTTTAGCACTGTAGTGCCTAATTTTGGCCTGGGGCCAAGGGTGGGGTAGTGGTTAAGCTGCCACTCTGTTAATCCAGGCTTGTGGGTTTGAGACCCCTATGTTTCTCATTCTTGTTATCTCTCTCTCTCTCTCTTTCTGCTTATTATTATCTGGTTAGTTTGCTTTGCTATGTTTCTGCGATTTCCTGTATAGAAGCGCAGGCAATAGAAGCGCAGGCATGGGGTGTATCTTCTCACATGAAGATACAACTCAAATAACCCAAGACTCCCCCCTGGGCTTAATATTGAAAAATTGGCAAAAATTAACTGGCAAAAATACATTGCTTTCAAAACCTGAATTGACCAGACTGTCTGAAATAATTTGGCCCACTTATAAATTACTCAACAATGAGGCATGGCCCAAATTTTGTAGTTTAGATGAAGAATTAATATCAAATTTAATATCTCGCATATGTCAGGACCAGTATTTCAGAGAGTTTCACATCTTGTGGAGACTAAGGACAGAAGACAAAGAAAGTTTAAAGTCTGAACTGTGTTGTGGCAATGTGTTATGTTGTTTGTGTTTCCTGTTAGAAGTCAAGATGGTGTCTCAGCAGGCCTTGGTGGTTTGCTTCTTCCCACACCATAATATTCACATCTGGTATTATATCAGCATAGTGTAAAAGCTTGCTGTTGTAGGACTTGAAGGTGAACTGAATCTCCCATGTAACAAGTGATAGGACAAGAGGAAATGTCCTCAACCTGCACCAGGGCAGATGTAGATTGGATATTGGGAAAAAATTTCTTCACTAAAATGGATGTCAACCATTGGAACAGGTTGGCCAGAGAAGTTGTTGAGTCACCAGTCCTGGAGGTATTTAAAGGATGTGTAGTTGTGGCACTTAGGGACATGGTTTAGTGGTGTATGTGGCAGTGCTGAGTTAGCAGTTGGACTTGATGATCTTAAAGGTCTTTTCCAACCTAAAATGTTCTGTGATTCTTATACCTGTTTTCAGGAAACATGTGCTGGCTGTTCCTTCTAATGTTTTTACATTAATGGGGAAATGTAGTGGTTTAGTTCTCATCTCTTACTTTCTGTGAGATAGGAGATTAGAAGAAATGCAAAGCAGGCTCAAACTTAAAGAATATGGAAAGAATATTACTAACAGAGTTCAGAGTAAAAAAGAAATAATCAGAGATTAAAACAAAACCCCCTTTTCCTCCAGCACCCCCCTCCTTTTACCCAACTCTCACAAAGGATAACAAAACATGGGATTTGGTCAGCACTTACAGTTCTTAAAAGTCTCTCTCTATTATTTGAGGAAATAGAGGTTTCTTTTGTGTCTCATGGTTTTCCCAAACTGCAGCAGCTAACAATCCCGCCTGGAAATCTGCTGCTGTAAAAAATATCTCTCCCATGGAAAGAAATCACAGTCTCTTCCACGCTGTCACCAGGGGCCACATATGGGGTATTCTCGTTTAAGGAAAGACAAAATTCCAGCCTGAAAACAACAGCTCTCTTCTTTACAGAAAATTTTTAAAGTCTCTCACAACCTCTCACAGCTCCTGGGTAACCTGGTATGGTCACCTTTGTTTCTCTCACAGGCTGCACACAGAATTCTCATTCCCCCTATGTCTTTAAATGGAGTAAAGAGAAAAACAGTTTGTGATACTATAGCTTTTACCACGGTCTGCAAAAAGCAGGTTTAAACTGCGCACAGGGGGCGCGACTCCGCCCTCTGTTCCCCGCCGCCATCTTCAGCTTCACTCACTTTCTCTTTCTCTCTGACTCTGAAGATGCCATGATGACGAATAGTCTCCATTGTTCGGGCTTTACGATGGAGAAAGCCTTGCTCCCATTATGCTGCTTGTTACTTGATGTTATTTTACAGTTCAGTATAGCCTGAGTTGGTTGCAAAAAAGTTCCATCAGCTCCTGCTGGATCTGCATGGCCACGTGGGGGAGGGGGGGCGCGGTGTCCTCAGCAGCCGCTCCGGGAGGTCTCGGCTATGCAGCCATTATGGCTGTTCCTCAGCTGCCCGCGGCTCTGAGGGGCTCTCCCATGGGCACCTGGGGCCCGTGCCCCTGGGGGCCGGGGAGGCCTGGGGCAGCTCCTAAGAGCAGAGCCCGGTGCCAGATCCCCCCCTCTCCCCGGAGGAAGACTCCAACCAAAAGGGACTTCCTGTGTCTCCACAGGGCTTAAATATGTAAATTTCGAGAAGCACTACTGGTTGAAAGATCTGTCCATCAACTCAGGTTCAACCCACGACAGGAAATTTGAACGCTTCTGATAAAAATGTCAGAAAGTATATGTATCTGATAGTGTAACATTTCAGTAAGAAATCTGCCTGGAAGTTTCAAAATGGAATGTATGATTTCCTTCCTGTTAATGTTAAAAATGATCTTACACTTCCTTAAAAATTTTAGATTTTCCAGCTTTTGATTTCTTTTTTTTTCTCTTTTACTTTTTCTTCCTTTGTTCTGTCCAATGAAGGATCCTAATGAGTGCCCCTGTTTTTTCCTTTACTCAGTAAATGTACTGATGACATGATCTGCAGCAGAGTAAAGCTTCCACATTCTTCCAACTGTGGAATTACCCTTATGCCTTGGGAGGCTTCCCTTAACGTGTACAAAATTATTTGTTATATCTAATCTCCCAAAATCCTTAAATATTTCCTTTCAAAGTCCAGTGTTTTACTCACACTTATCCAAAACAAAACCTGTACCCAAAGGAAAATATTGTGCCTAAATTTTTGTTCTAGTTAGCTGGACTGCTTACTTTACCAAAATGGGGCGGGGAAAGTCTTCAGTTATACCATGCTTAAAACATGAATCTTTTTCATCTGTCTTTTAAACAAATGAGTTGGCACAGAGCTGTTACTATTTTAATAACAAAAAAGAGCAAATGTTCAGATAGGAGCTCTGAGGAACTGACTCAGTATTAAAAAAAATTATATGAAAGAGAAATATATTAACTCTGCTTTCATGATTTACTTATTGCAGTGTGGAAATTGCAGTTTTAACATATATTAACCATGTTTCAAGGCTTTTTTTAAAAAAAGGTGCGTATTTATAGCTATGAATGGTTATCCTCCATTTTCTGTTATTAAATGAATTTCTAAGATGACATGTACATATTCTAAAGCTGTGCACTATTAACAAAAGAGAAAGACTTTCAAGGTTAGACTGATGTGCAGTAGAGATATAAAATGACAATCTTTTCCATTATGAAAGATAAAGTAATGTTGTTTGTCTCTAGACTGAACACTTAAAATATAAAATAAAAATTGCCGAGCCTCGAGAAACATAGATTGACTACACTAGATTATTAGATGAAATTTTTAAATTAATTTTTGGTAATGTCTCATGTGAAATAGCCTAACTTTATCTGTCAGTTTTTGATGAAGACACTTATTTACTTTTATGTGTAAACTCCCTCCCATATTAGTAAGAAGGCAACTGCTAGAGGTGTGTTTTATTATAAGATAATAATACTTATGAGAGAGACACTTCAAGTAACTGTACCTTGAAATGTTTCAGGAGTCTGATCTGTAATCAACAAAGTTTTGACAAAATATGAATGAAAATAATAACAGCTGCAGAGAGGAACTATCTGGGAACTTTACAAATTACATGCTTCTGGAAACGTTCATTACGTATGACATTTTCAGCATTTTTTAATTAATTAAAGTTTTTCATATCTGCTGAGAAGTTAGTATCCAAAACTCTTAGCTCAAAACCATTATAATTTAAATAAATAAATAACTAAATAAATCTAGGTACAATTTTATGGTGTAATCTACACTGTATTCCCGTGAACTGCGAATGCAAAAGAAGAAAACAGAAGTCCCTCCAAAGTTTTCAAAAGGATCAAGCCTAGACCAGCAATAAATAAATAAACCAAGAGTTTTTAAGACTAATTTCAAGGATACTAGCATGCAATATTTATAACACTTATTGAATTATCAGAGTATAAGACGTCTCATACAGCTCTTATACTTGTTTGTTTAGCCTATATTGAGATGCAAATGAAAAGCAGACCAGTATGTGATGTCATTTTATAATTAGAGCACTCATATTAATTTTTATATGAACACACATATGATATTCTCAAAGTTTTTCTTGAAAAACGTGAGTAAAGGAGGAAGTCTCTAGTAACTAATTTAGCAGATCACTTAACTATTTTGTGTAACAGTTTTAACACTACTGAATTTTACCTTCAACTCTAATGGGAAGTTGAGCGTTTGAAAATTTCTGCTATGCAGGAAGAAGTGATTTGAAGCATTTGCTAATATATAAGTTGTTTACACATCTGGCATCCTTGATTAATACTTTCATTTGGTTGACTGATTTTTTTATGAAACCTCTCCCTCCTTCTCTTCCTCGGTGTAGTACTGTGCTAGTAGTAGTTTTGGGGAACATTTCCAGAGTTGTAACAAAATAAGATTTTTTTTTATAGGTAGTGATAGTTGACTTTTTTGTAGAAGATGAAAACTACCCCTGAAATATGCTGAAAGGTTGTTAATACAAACATTTAGGGAGCTGCATTATAAGCAACATGTAGGCAGCTGGCTGTATGTATTATTATGATACTTTCTAACGGAAATTCTTCAGATGTTGCAATTTGCATTAAAAAATGCCCTACAGTGTATAAAATTGAATTCATAAGTATTCAAGAGCACTCTAGGTATTATCCTTCCCCTCCAGTCCCATGAGATTCTCTTAGTGGTACAAATACAATAATTTAATTTTGATAATTATAGGCCAAATATTCTTGGCAGGAAAGTCGCAATGAGAAACTATAGATTTTACAAACCATTAAATTATAATCCTCCTTTCCATCGAAAATTAGTTTATCTGGTTTTGATTTTTTGCTCCAGACTCTGTGTAGACTATTTTTATCAACATAAAATATGCCTTGAATATCACGTATATCCAAACATTTATTCTCCAATATAACACAGCTATTTTTAAAAACTCTTGACATGTACAATACTATAGTTCAAACAACTGCCAGTGCCTCACATCTTAGGTGAATTTTTCAGGTTATCGGACACTGTAAAAGTGTCCAAGAAAAGTGATTGCAGAATATACCATTCCTAGTATAAAGAAATATTAGTAACTTCTCAGTGAAATTGAAGAAAATGTAAGTGACTCAAGTGAGAAATAAACAGACACACCATTACAGGCTGAGGCATAGCTGTGGAAAGCAGCTTTGCAGAGAAGCTCCTACATCGTGGAAGAAAAGTTAACCATGAGCCAGCAGTGTACCCTTGTGGCAAAGGTGGCCTAAAGTGTCATGGAATGCATTAGGCAGAGAGATGCCAGCAACAGTTGGTAGATACACCTGGAGTGCTGTGTCCACGTGTGGGTTTCTGGTATGACACAAATGTGGAATGAGTTTAATGAAGGGCCACAAAGCTGATGAAGGGATTGAATTATTTTTCATAGAAAGAAAAACTGAGAGAATTGGAGAAGACAGAGCAGGTCTCTAGGACATTCTAGTAACTTTTTATTTTATAGACATTAGTGAATATCATTTCTCTTAAGCAGTATAAATGGATCCTTTTTCTTTTCAAAGTAGACATTTTCCTGTAATTGTGATTTTTACAAAAACCTCTGTGCATATCTGCACAAAATTTTGGAAATTGAATCAGGACCTTTTTGATTGCTCCTTTCTAACTACCTTAATAAAAAAGCTTGGTTTGATAGTATATTCTTTAAAGGACAAGTAGGGCCCTGAAATTAATGGCAGCAGCAACTAAACCAACAGGTTTTCCATGTAGAAGTCTGCAGGCAGAGGAGAAAATCTTGGCAAGGATCCTAGTCAAGTTGTGCTGCTGTCAGGGATTGCCCCTGAAAGTAATTTTTTTTTTCTCATTTCCAGCTGGTTTTTTGTCAGTTGCTGGCAAATATCTGTGCCAGGAAGAACACTGTGAGAGAAAATGAAGTACTCTGACAAAATTACAGATGGATAAGTGCCAACATATGTCTGCTTATTGAGGATTGAGGGAACTACTGTGCTGGCACATAACAACGTAGCATTACACTGAAAACATTTACAAAGAGAAAAAGCCAAGATAGAAAAAATATTATAAAGGCAGTCCGCCAGTTATTTTAATATGATTTAATTTGCTAATTGAGAAAAATGCTGGTGCAATTTACTCAGCTTGCACATGCTACTGCATCTTACCAGTCCTGCAGAAAAAGGACTATCTATTTGAACAATATGAGTGTTATTAACTTGAAATAAAGTTCTAATTTTTCATTTTGATATAAACAAAATTTCAATACTTAATGATCAACATTCAAGATGTGTTACTTATTTAGCTACATTTTATAGCATTTTTGCCCGAGGTTATTTCCTGTCGTTTTGGCTTCCAATTTACTAGGCGACATTTAGACATTTTGAAATCAGTGAGGAAAGAATGTATCATATGCTTCCAAGTTCAGCAAAGAAAACTCCTCCTGTACTCACATATGCTGGGAACAACTGGCTGCATATCTTCAGGAAAAAAGGGCCCAGGGGTTCTGGTTGAGAATGAGTTGAATGTAAGGCAGCAGTACACCATTGTTGTGATGGAAGTTCACCAAGTATTGGACTGCAATTTGTGACAATTTGCAACAAAGAAAATTCCGAGCACTAATGAAGAAAAATGTCTTCACCTCGGAAATTACTCAGCCCTGGAACAGGTAGCATAGAGAGGCTGTGATATGTTCATCCTTAGTGATTTCCAAAACTTGACTCCAAAAAACCCTGAGGACCCTGCTTTAACAAGGAGATTAGGGTTGGTCTGGGAAGAAGGTTGCATTAGAAGATTTCTTGCATAAAAATCTGTATTTTTCTATGGTTGTATACAAAATCATACACTACAGATAATTTTGTTATCTTTCTTTAATGTGGAAATCTACTGCCATGTTTTATTTTATTTTAATTATGATATTAATTTTCTTACTGATTATTTTAATTGTAGCACTGGGAAACAAAGATGACGGACCCCCGGTATGTCCAAAGAAGATCCCTTTATTGCCAAAAATCGCCCCCATTTTATATTCTTAATCTCAACCGAACATACCCAAAACCAAACCGAAGCCTAGCGGAATTTATCTGAAGAAGGGCACCCATTGGCTGGCATAGCTGCAGTGCTGCTGTCCACGCGTCCTGTCACCCAATCAGCTTCCCGTTCACACGCTGTCCACGCGTTCCTCCAGCCAATCACAATCTCCATTCCAACTGTCACTCATCTGACTCTCTCCTCACTCCCAACTGCCTCTCCTCCCTCAACTGGCTTCCAACTGTCCAGCCTTCAGCGGTGCCTTTCCCACAGCGCCTTCTGGTAACCATAAACCTTAACCAGTTTAACAGATGTAACCCCATATTCCACATTTAACTATATCAGCCATTTTTTTAAAAATAGTGTTCTGTTATAACTTTATTTACTGATTCAAACAGTTTTTTCTTTACTGAATATATTCAGAAAGCTTGAATGATAGAATTAAAGAATAAGGCATTTTGTAGAAGGCCTTTTCCGCTATCTTTGTCACCAGGTCCCTTGCCCTACTGATCTCCTAAACTTTCTTCTCATCAAGAACCCTAAAGAAGTCTTTCATGTTACCCTTCACCTTCTTTGCCTTCATCAGGCAATGTCTTTGTATCCCTTCCATGTAGCATGTCCTTACTTCCAACAGCTATGTATTTCCTTTTCATGTCCCAGCTCTGTCAAGAGCTCCATGTTATCCATGCGCAACTTCTGCCTTGCCTGCTTGATATTTTTTTCCATTGGAATTGACCATTCTTGTTCTTGAGAAAGCTACACTTAAAGGGCAACAAATAAATAAACTAGGCCCAGGTTATAAACTGCTATTTGCTTTCTTTTTTTACTGAGTCATTACCCACATTTTCTAAGATTTGTTAGGCATTTTAATTAATATTCCACCAATTTAAATGTTTATTATGTTATTTGTTAATTGATTTAATATTTCTCAGATACTTTAGAATCTTCAGCTAAGTACATTGAATACAGATAAATTAATGCACTTCTTAGCCTTGTTCACTAAATTTTAATAAAGCAGAAGGCATGATTGCCTCCAGAATCATAAATAAATAGAAAATAATTCATGGGGACACCTCACAAATTTATCTAGCTCAGCTTACTGCTCCTAAACACTGAAAATTAAACTGGTAGATGCTTGTCTTACTTGTTTTTTAATAGTAGTCAGCCACTCATATTCCAGTGCTTCCCCTGCCCTACAGCTCATTTCATTTTTCTTAAATTTTTAATAGAATTGAGTCACTCATATTCCAGTGCTTCCCCTGCCATGCAGCTCATTTTTCTTAACTTTTAGCTCATTTCTCTTTGTTCTATATCTCATAGACATGGAGAACATTAGTTTTTGTGACAACCCCTAGCATATACCATTGTTATTGTATATCTTCAAGTTTGCTCCTTTCCAAATAAATAAAACTCAATTCAGTCATTTTTCCTGGAGATGTTTTTTTCTAGATTGCTTCTCACTATTACTACTCTCTTCTTCATTTACTACCTAAAGAAGGAGACATTTTCCTCAATTACAAGGGCTAGAAATAGCAAGTGTTTATTTCCTGAGAATATCACCAAAACTGAGTGTGACCAGAGAGGTTGTGCAGGCCTGGTAGGGAATTGGTATTTCAGTCAAAACAGGGAGTGATTTTTCAGTGCTAGTCAGGAAGTCTACTTGGATAACAAGTGTTAGGGAATGTGCTTAAGTCCTTATGTCTCCCAGGGAGTTTAACAATGATAACAATAATTATTGTAGAGAAAAAAATAATAAGATGAGCATGATGTTCCACGTAGTGGAATATTAATACAAGGTGACATATTATGGAGCCATCAAAAAAATAAAATGTGATCTCAATATTGCATTCAATGTGTTGTTTTCTCCCTGTATGGGAAGAAATTTTAGAACTGTATACAGCATCTTGGAAAGGGTTTATTTGGACTCAAATAGTTCTGCTGTTCTGGTAAATAAACTTAGGACATGAGTGCAAGGAAGAGCCGCTGAAATAATAAAAGTACTGGTCGTCTTATATTAAAATATTAGAGAGTCTCTGAAGAAAATTCTAACAATTGTAAACTCTGGGAAAGGTGAAAATAGCTTCCAAATTAAAGGCTGCTGGTGATACAGTTATATGTAACAAATGAGGAAAAGTTGATCATTAGTATACTTATATTAGAAGAAAATTCATGGCCTTTTGAGCAGAAAGAGTCTGGAATGGAGCCTTATAAAGGAAGAATAATGGAGACTAACAAACCTTTTTACTTCTAATATTGAGATTAATAGATATATGGAAATAGGGGAAGATTTGGTGTCTCAGTATCAGGGACTATGCTCACTGATCCACACAGTCACTCTTATTTTGTACAGGAGCTGTTCCATGACGGCCTCCCTGCCTTTCTCTTCACAGTATCAGGGAAGAAGTTAGCATTGTCAGGCTTATATTCCTGACACCACATGCTTCCTTGTGTGTGTAGGAAGAGCCACTGAAAGGTGTACTTCTGGCCAGAGAAAAGAGAATAGGACTGTTTTCCTGTGCCAGGGAATGGTTCTGATCACACTATATATAGTCGTATAAACATATCCCATGTTTCTTAATTTCTGAGATATGATTATGTAATAAAGTCTACTGTTCTCATGCTACTTATACATGTAACAGCAGTAATATGATATATTTTATTATTATTATTTGGGAGGGGAAAGACGTGCTTGAGCATCTAGGGAAGAGAGGTAACTTAGAACTGCTTGCCGTGCTGAGGAGGAGATACTCAAGTATCCATTTGATCCATCGTCCAGGCCAAAGTGCCATGAATCAGTTCTAATTCCAACAGAGGACAGCAACCTAGATAGAATTTCTCACCTAAAGATGATATCTAAAACATTACCTTATTGAATTTTGATAAAGGTTTATAAAATCTTGGAGCTTGATACATTTGCTGACATTTAACATGATTTATTCTATAGGCTTTTGTATCTGTAATCATGTTTTAAGTAGGGAACAGTAGTCAGTAGCGCTGATTTTATCACGCAGTTTTCTTCCCCCTCGTTGCCCTACAACAAAGTACAAAGACTCTAAGTAACCTGATCTGGTGTAGAATGGATTATCCTATCTTCATCTGTATCTGCTGTCAGCATTTTTTTTGTGTTATACTAAATTTATCCAGATTTCATCATGTGAGGTTTGCTGTCTCAGTTTTTAAAATTAACTTTAGGAATTATAATGCTCAGTGCCATGTTGCATGCATCCCAATTTATATGATTTATTCAAACAAATTTAGGATTTATTTATATTTTATTATTCATTCTAGATATGAAGGTATATCTATATGCTTACACTATTCTCTTAGTCATATTGTTATACACAACAGCATTAAAGATTCATATGCTTTTGGGTGTACCAGAAGATACCTCATCAAGCTAATAATTAGACATTAGGGATAAATTCCTGTCTCCATGGCCTGAAGCTCACACTTTTTATTTAAAATTGTACCAGAGATGGTTTACAGGCATCTGTTCCTTTTGAAAGTGAGAATAGATTTGCTATAATGTACATATTGGAGAAAAAGCTAAAGTACAAAGTGATTTCTCTCACTCACTGCAGCTTTTGGCAGCTGAAGATGCTCTAAGTGAAAGGAAAAAGGGATTGGGAGTATTTATGTAGAAATCAGAAACTGGTATGAGTAGAAAAAACATATTTGATTGGCATGCTGCACAGCATGTATAGGTGTGAGTACAATATATAGAGTTCACATGAAAATAAAAAAGGTATTTTTGCTAGCGATGATCCCTGGAGCAAGATGAGTAATAACCTAAATATCGACCATAAATACAGTGGTATTTTAACATGCAAATACCAAACAATGAAAATCTAGTGTTTCATCAGTTAAAATAAATGATGTAGAACTTATTCTTCATATTTTTATTTTGTCATGTTATTGTCTTGTGTCATAAAGCAATTATTTCATTATTACATTATTTGATTTTTTGTTTCTTAATTCAATTTAGAACATGCATATTGCAGTAATCTGCATGGTTATAGACCATGTTCTCAATTTTTTTGTGTAAGTGTACAAATACTTGTTAGTACAAAAAAAAATATATATAGTCTTACAGTCACTTTCATGCATACACATATGTTACTGAGTCATAGCAGTCAGGTGAAGTCCCAGGCAACTGGAAAAAAGGCAAATTTTGTACTCATCTTCAAAAAGGCAGAAAGGAGGACCCTGGGAACTACCAACCTGTCCACCTCACCTCTGTGCCTGGGAAGATCATGGAACAGTTTCTCCTAGTAGCTGTGCTAAAGTACATAGGGAGCAGGGAGGTGATTTAAGACAGCCAGCACACTTGGCTTCACAAAGGGAAAGCTCCTGCCTGAAAAACCTAGAGGCCTTCTATGTTAGACTGCCTTCAACACTGGGCAGGGGAAGGGCTACAGATGTCATTTCTCTTCTGTAAAGATAAATGCAAAGACTTCTGTAAAGCCTTTGACATATCCTTATCTAAATTGGAGAGAGATGGAATTGATGAGTGGACTATAAGATGGATAAGAAAGTGGTTGGATGGTCACATCCAGAGGGTAGTGGTCAATGGCACAGACGTCAGTGACAAGTGGTGTCCCTCAGGGGTCTATATTGGGACCAGTGTTATTCAATAACTTCATTAATGACAGAGACAAAGGGATCAAGGGAACCCCCAGCAAATTTGCAGAGGACACCAAGCTGAGTGGTGCAATTGACACACCTGAAGGATGAGATGCCATCCAGAGGACATCCTGGCTTGCCATCCTGGACAAGCTCAGGAAGTGGACCCATAGGACTTTTCACAAACACTTTAACAAAACCAAGTGTGAGCTGCTGCGCCTGGGTCCGGGCAATCCCTGATATCAATTTAGACAAGGGGATGAACAGATCAAGAACAACACTGCCAAGAAGGACTTGAGGGTGCTGGTGGGTGAGAGGCTGGACATGACCCAGCCATGTGCACTCACAGCCCAGAAAGCCAAACGTGTCCTGGGCTGGAGCCAGAGCACTGTGGGCAGCAGGGCCAGGGAGGGGATTCTGCCCCTCTGCTCTGCTCTGGTGAGAGGCTATCTGCAGTGCTGCATCCAGCTCTGGGGTCCCCAGCACAGGAAGGACATGGAGCTGTTAAAGTGAGTCCAGAGGAGGAACACCAAGAAGATTAGAGGGATGGAACAGCTCTCCTACGAGGAAAGACTGAGAGAATTGAGACTGTTCAGCCTGGAGGAGAGAAGGCTCTGGGGTGACCTCATTGAAGCCTTCCAATACCTAAAGGACTCCTAAAAGAAAGCTGAAGAAGAACTTTTTTCAAAAGCATGTAGTGACAGGACGAGAGGAATTGGCTTCAGACTAAAGGAGCAGGTTTAGATTAAGTGTTAGGAAAAAAATTCTTTACTGTGAGGATGGTGAGGCACTGGAACACATTGCTCAGAGGAGTGGATGACTCATCCTTGAAAGTGTTTAGGGCCAGTTTGGATGGATCTCTGAGCAACCCGGTCTAGTGAAAGGTGACCCTGTTCCTTGCAGGTGTCTTGGAAGGGGGTGATCTTTAAGGTGCCTTCCAACCCAGGCCGTTCTATGACTAAGTTTCCATGACTCTCTTACATGTATCTCAGATGTTAATACAGGTGTGAACAGTATCTAGTGCACGGGTGTCTTCCAGTATTTATAGTAATGATTAAAAGAATCCTAATCCTTACATGTGTCTGAGGATGTTTGTTAGCAAAGAGGAAGTACACCTGGAATACTGGAGTCTGGAAGTTCCCAAGTCTTGCATAAAATCAAAGTATTCCACATGATCTCATATTTCTTGCTATGGGCCCCAGCTGTATACATCAAGACACACCAGATTTGTACCACATATTTCACCCCTGTGGATTTGCACCAAGTACATATCTGATTTTGCCCATTAATCATTCACAACAATTAACACAAATTAAAAACTTGATTATTAGGTGGGGTCATTTAGAGTTTTGCATGTAACCTGTTGTAGAAGCGATACTGAGAATCTATAGCAATTAAACACATTGACCAACACTAAAACAAACTTTGTGAAGAGTGGTGCCCAAACAGAGTAATACTGTCGGAGACTGGATTAGGTCAATGTCTCAAGCCAATACCTGTGTGTGTGGTTAGGGGTGGGTCAGGCCTTACTTTCTGGTGAGACAAGGGCCCACAAGGCAGGCACGTGTTGGACCCTGCCAGCTCCCCTGGAGCTCCTATCTCACGCACACTGGAACCCTTGGAGTTGGTAGCTATATGTGTCTTTTTCTATATTTCTTCTGTCTTTTTCCCTCTTTCTTTCTTCTCTTTCTGATCCTCTATCGTGGAACAGTTTTTGGTTAACTTAACATCTCATAGGTTTAAAGGTTTCTAGGTTAAATGGGCTAAGTTTTTGCTAAGTTAATACTAAGTTAGTAAGTGCTTTATATTGAATATCTTGTTGTATTTACTCCTGTGCCAAAGTTCCTTAATTTTCTATATTTTTTGCCAGTACACTTCGTGTGATTTTTACCTCTTACCCCTGTTTGGGATTTCTCCTTGCACCAACTACAGTAAAGAAACCTCAGTTTAACTCCTGAATTTAAGTATTCCAGGGTGTTACAAATACTCATCTTGATTGTCATGATGACAAGCAGACATACCACTACCAAGGTTTGAACTCTCAGATAAAATGTATTACATAATCTGATAATTTTAACAACTTTTTTCAAGTGAGGAAAATTGTTGGGGAAGAATAATGTTGGGTGTCTTTTTCTCACTATTTGTTCTTTTTATTGTGCATTTGTCTTTCTGTAAAGAGATAGAATTTATCTCGGGCATCTACAATTATATATGGCATTTGGAACTGTTGGCAAATACACTGCTAATTTTCCATGGGTTAATTCATGGAATGTACATGAGAAACAGTCATAAAATAGATCCATTACTAAACAAACTACATAAGAATGTTTTGGCCTAGGACACTACCTTCTGGTTATCTTTAGAATATAGCCTTATCTATGATAATATACTATATTCATATTAGAAGCTCTTCTACCCAATACCCAAATATAAATTTTCCTAGATTGGATAATTTATAAATAATATATATACACTCTGTAAGTCTCTCCACAGTTATACCTCTTTTTTCAGTGGAGATACAGATCTCTGACTTCTCATTTTTGAGCTCCTTGAAGCTACTGTTAGACTATGTCTTTAGCCCGTAATATGTTTTTAACATACAAAAAATTATAATATTCTGTTATGTGGGTGATAAATACCTGTCCTTCTCCTTACCAAAAGAGCTAGTAAATCTCTTTCTCACCTCCATAAACTGCATGGTTTCCAAAAACTTCATTGCTTCCTTACTGCAGACACTTCCTCATCCAGTATGCTGCCCACTAGACTACACAAACACTCAAATTCAGCGTATTAATTTTACTTTGGCGTATTTCAACTCGTGAACTCTTTCATAGAGAAAGGTGGCATAGTTTGCTTCACTAAATTCAGATATTATGAATGGATATGCTTACAAAAATGTGTAAAAGAGACTTTGCAGTCTATTATGCTGTTCCATAACCAATTGGCACCTTATTTATTGTTTTCGAAGAAGGATGATTCTGTCAAAAATGGCAAGACTCCCTATACTCCAATAGTTCTCCTGGAAGTCTCTTCATACACAGCCCATTTAAAACCCGTTATTTTTCTCTGATTTTGACACTTTTCACTGCCTGTGGACTATATTTTTGTCTAGCTCTATTCTGAGGTTGAAGATGTTTTATGGAGAAAAGTCTTTGCATCATTCCTTTAGAACAAATTCTGAACTGTAAAACCATGAAGTTAAACTATGCTTATACCTTATCATTTTTCTTGAGAAGCTGGTAAAATAAGTGATTTCTAGCAGATGAGGTTTGAGCTCAGATATCTATAAATCTGAAGAGAAAATTCAAGATTATATTTCTGTTCTTAATGATTCTCTCATATTAATGAGCATGATGTCTGTATAAAATATTTTAAGGGTCAAAAGCTCATAATATTTACTGTAAGATATGCATAATTTACAGGAAAATCAATACAGTCACCCAGATTATTTTTTTCATCTGATGTGAAAATCTCAATTAAGATAACAACCTTTAATTTAGAAATGCACTGTCTTCTAAACAAAACCACATAATGCTTTTAAACATAATAGGTTGGCCTTCAATTTATTATAAAATAATATTGCATTTCATTTTACTACGGTTAAAAGTTAACAATATTTTAAACACTTACTGGTCATGCAATTCTGAATTGCTTTTTTATTCTGCTAAGACACTACCTGATGTAAATCAAATAAATGGGAGTGATTTCTTCCTATGCTTACATTTATTTAGTGCACAGTGCCTTTCTCTTACTTTATTTTGAGCAGCTGAATCCCCAAATTAAGACGTTTTGAAAGAAAAGGAGCAATAAACTGTGAAAAAAGACTTCTAAAATGTTGACTTTTTGCAAACATTTTATTCTCTGTGGTATATGCAATAAAATTATGAAACACATTATAAAATCAGTATTTTACACTCACTTTAAAGCACTTACATCTGGAAAATACTGATGTGATTTATGGGTCAAGTGCAGATTATTTAGGTCATTTGCAGTCTGGTGATAAAATGTCACAGTTCTTTTCATGGTCTCTACTCCTAACTCCTTTTAATAACTATAAAGAGAGCTAAACATTTCAGTTTTATTTCTTCTAATGTGCAGAAAACTACCAAATTAATTTCAAGTTTTATTTAGTGATGGATAGTACTAACAAACAAAAAAAACAATCTCTATTTACTGACCTCTAAATGTGTCACAATTTGCATCCTCAGGCTTGAGTGGAAGAGTCTTGAATGCAAAGGAAGAAGGACAGAAAATAAAACATGTTAACAAGAGGAAAAGTTATGAGCAAGATTAATATCAGAGATTCTCAGCTCACTTCTTATAGGCATACGTGTCTCTCTCATCTGTCCAAGAAGGTTAACTGAGGAGATGCAAGTTCTTGGATAGCCCATGTGGAATAAAAGAAAAAATGTGCATATTATTATTAATGTTGCTTTAATGGATTATAAAAATTAGGAATCTGTAATATACTGCTCTCTCATAATTTTATGTAGAACTTAAAGTTGTCTTTTTTTTTTTTTTTTTCCAGTGTAGGCTATATAGAACTGCAATAATTTTCCAGGTCACAAAACTTTTCATCACTCTACCAACATCCTTTCAAGGATCTGTTCAGTTTAATATCCTTGCAGTTATTCAACTTCAAGCAGGATTTTCTTTCCTTCACTAAGTGATGTGGAGTGGCTCAGTCATTATTCCCCAAGGTCAGAGTTTGCATTTTACACTGATTTTATACACTTTGCCTTGTGCTTTGAATTTTTCCTTGTTTGCCTTGTCTGATGTGACGCATACACCTTCCCTCAACAGTTCAGTTGGATATTAATTCTGTCCAATACACTTCACTAATCTATTATCTATGATAGTTGTGTGAAAGAGTTTGTATGGACATAGAAATTTTTTCGTTTCAAAAAATATCTTTCTGTAAATTTCAGTGCTCTCTTTTTAAAACCATACAGCTCCTTGATTAATTTTCTAATTCTAAGAAGTGAATTTCCATTATTTAAATACTTCTGCATACATAAATTAGTATATGAAATACTAAAATATTGGTGGCAAGAAAAACACAATAATGCTCAGAGTAAGCAAATGTTTTATAACATAAGCTTTTTTAAAAAATAATAGTTATATTATATAATCTTACTTTATACGGAAATTGTTGGACTCTCAGACTCATAAAGAAAAGTAAAGATTATTTTTTCATTAAGAAAAAATAAAAATTCTAAGGTTAATTCTGGAATCCTAAAATGCATTCTGAGTATCATTTATACAAGACCATGAAAATATTTTGACAGTGAAACAATGGAAGAATCAACCTTTTCAGTAGCACATTAAAATTACAGAAATTTAAAGTTACTCTATTTATGACTTCCAAGAAATAAAATTTTGTAATTTATCTCTTTTTTTGTTTGTTTGTTTTGTTTGCTTGTTGTTTTTGTGGTTTTTGGTTTTTTTTTTTTTAGTATATCACTTTTTAAAGTCAGACTAGATTGTCTTTATATGTAATTTTTTACTCACAAAATATGGAGACAGCTAGGTCAGGCATTTGTATTAAGGGAGTCAGATGTAATACCTGAATTAGAAATACTCTGGGCTCCCTCTATTGTCGGTGCAAAGAGATACACTCTCCCAAATGTTGTTCAGATCTTGCAAGGTTTGAATCATCCTTGAATCTGTGGACCTTTGAAATTCTTTCCAAAGCTAGCACATCCATGTATTTTTGTGGCAAAAACATTTTATCCATAGAAGACAAACATTTTGGAAGTTAAGTTTCATGCACTAAAATCTTATTTAAAAATAATTTGGTCAAAATGTTTAACGGTATTTTGTGGGGGAAAAAAAAGGCACTCCAGGGATTTTCTTGGGTCGTATGTCTTGGTTCCTACTCGGATGCATACAACTTTCCAATTTGAGTGAATTTGAGAGGTTAATAACAGTATATGAGTGCATGTCTGGAAGGAAGAGAAGAGCAATTATACAGGAAAAAAAGTGATTTTTTTTTAGCACAGACTGGTGAATCATTTGTCATTTTTTGCATTCTGAAGCAGTAGAAGTTTTTGTGGTCTTAACTCTTCTATGAGTTAAGTGTCAGTGACATTTCTGGAGGCTCATTTCTTTGTTATTGCCAACACGTGAACCAAAATAACTGAAAAGGTGTTAAAAAACAAGCAAAAATATGCTGTATGTTCATTCTCTAGCAAGAAAAACGGAAACTCAAAATCAGAGAATGCTCAGAGGGTACAGTCTGACTCTTCTTCTACTTTGAGAGATGTATGGCTATATTCTTCACTCCATAATAGTTTGCAGAATTTTAGTCTTTTCCAGGCACAATAACATTTTAAGTTTCAATTTCTGTAACTGTGGTCTTGATCTGTAGATCCTTTGCTGAAGGTTCACTGAAAGTGATCTGATTTAGGCTGACATCTTAGTTCCAAGAAAGTCTAGGTCTTTTGTTCAACTATGAAATATTTGTTGGCTCTGGCACAACTCCTGTGCTTTTATCTCCCCTCTGCAGCAGTAAAGTGGATTTCTGTGTGTGCAGGCTTTGGTCCAGCACTGGTGCAAGGCCATGGAGGAGGAGACTCTTCACCAGAGCCACAAAACTTGGAAATCCTCCAGATTTTTCCAGATGAGATACAGCCTGAGGTGTATGGTTGCATGCAGCTGTCTATTTTTATTTTCTAGCTGCATAAGGAAAGAAGAAATTAAATACAAATTAAAGAAAACAAACAAACAAACACCAGGAATTAACATAAATATACTGTATAAAAGACAAAAGCATATATCTCAGTAGAGAAACAAAACCACTGAAATATTTCCCACAATAATGTCAATTTTATTTTGACTGACTGTGCACTCTTTCAACCTGTCGTGAGGTGTCAATTGCAAAACAAAAGGGAAATGAAACCTGTGCCATTGCCAATTGAAAAGGACAAATGTACAGCACAAAATGGACTGTTGATGAGAGTTTCAGAACTCCTGTTCTGCTCTCTTAACTGCTGAAACCATCAGTTCCAGAGATCTTTGTCTTCTGTATTGGTTTGTGTTGTTTATGAACCATCAATCCTTATGGTTTCAGCAAAACTGCATTAGTTTAGGTTCAGCCATTCTATTTTATTCTTCATACTTTGTCACAATGAAACCGCAAAGTTTTAATGGAACTCCTATACCGTTGTTTAAGACCCAAGAAAGAAAGCCAGACTTTGTTTATTAGGGATGCGGATGAAGTATTTCATATTTCAGTTGGTCATATACAGTGTCAATAAATCAGCAGTTTCACATACCTATTCTTAGTCAAGTGGGCAGTGGTTTCCAGGGAGTTTAGCTGTCCTATATACTGAAATAATAAACTCAGTCAGAAAAAGAATATAAAATTCATAAACAATATTAGACAAAGAACAGTCTAGGAAATGGAGTTTCACCTATAAATTTCTTGACTGTAAGTGGTGAAACAGCAGAAATCCTAAATAATACAGGATTTTATGTTTTGTATTGTGTGAGTTTTATAGAGTTCAAATTGAACATAATAAGGAAACAGCAAAGCTCTCCCTGGGTACTTTATAAGTTGTGGGTTGAATTTTCCTCATTGATGCCAAGTGAGCTTTTTTTCCCCACTGCAATATTCATATAAACAGCAGGGATGCATTTAATTTCAAAAAAGCTATATATAACAGCTAATTATAAATGACAAGGATTGATTAATGTATACCTGATCTAGCATAAATGCTATTTAAAAGGATAACCCTCTGTGGTCCAAACACTAGGTTTTGAGAAAATCTTTTTACCTTAAAAGTGTATGTATGCTTTTTAAAATTTAAGTGATAGTTCTTCAAAAGCACGTTGGATAGAGACTGAGATTATACAGAAAGACAATTAAGAAAATATTTAGTAAGAAAATAAGATAAACTGCAGAGATAAGGATCAGGCCTTAGTCAGACAAGCTTACTGACGGGCACCATTTTACAAGTGACCAACCCCTTCCATACCCCTTTCTGTCTATTCTTTCTTTGTTCCTACTTGGTGGCCTTCCCCTGCACATTCCCCCATCAGTTTGCCCCAATGACCTTCTGCAATAACCTGGACCCTCAGGTTTACATCTTAATCACCTGCAAGCTCCGGATCTGCCTGCAGTTTCTTGATAGCTCATCAGTTCATGTGTCCAACCAGGTTTGTTTCTAGGTATTGTCTCCCTTACTTTTTCTTTTAGCTCTGTGTCTCTGCGTATTTTGTTTATTTATTTTCCGCTTCTTGTCATACCATTTTGACGAGGTCCTTGATTGCATAATCTCACATTCTACATGCTCTCATCAATTAGTGACTAAGTAGCTTAGGTTCTCCTTATTGCTTCCCTTACCACTTGTTGGTCATGTTTGTGTCTTGGTTTGTTTGGTTTTGATGTCTCTCTTTTCTTCTTTTCCCCTTTTACATTAAAAAGGTCCTTGACCAGATGCAGTAGGCAAGGAGGAAACAGACACTTTCTACTTTCACATATTCTTACACTTAGACTCAAAAATTTCTTTTCAATTGACACAATGTCTTCCCTTTAGCAGAGCAGTGGTCATGTGTATAAGCAAGTAGAATCACAGAATGACTGAGGTTTGAAGGCACGTCTGGAGATAATCTGTCCTACTCCCTGCTGCAAAATGTTCAAATAGGACAGGCTGATCAACCTTCCCAGGCAATGTGATCCAGTGCCCAGACACCCTCAAGCTTTTTTTTTTTCCCCTGTTCTGATAGTTAAATTGAATTTCTTGCATTTCTACATATCTTCTTCATCTCTTACTGGGCACCTCTCAGTCTCCTTTGTCTTCTTTACCACCATGTCATCAGGTAATTATACACATTCAGAAGATCCCTGTGAGTTTCTCCATATTAAACACTTTCTGCATCCCCAGCCTCCCTCACAGATGCTCCAGTGTCTTAAAAATCTTTGTGGCCCATAATGGAATGTCTTACTGCCACTTCACTAAATTAGTGATATTCTATGTCCAAAGAATAATTTTTTTTGCACCATCAGAGCAAGGGTACACTAAAGCAGGGGGGTAGAAGGCAGAAACTTCAAAGAAGTAAAAGTTTGGGAAATTTTCATTTTAGCCTGCAAATGAGTAAACATACTGAGCCAGGTACTGGTGCTGAAATCCCACAGTTGAGTCTCACCCCGCTTGAAAAAAATCAGAATACTCCAGAGTTCATTCTGAAAACTGTAACTCTAACTCTGGATCAGTTAATTGCTTTTCATGGTGATCTTTGAAGGCAGAAACATATCATTTTTTTGTTTAGCTTCCCACATCCCTTCTGCATACCTCTCTATATATTTATATATTTTTTTAACATTGAAAGCTAGGTTAAGGTTGCCAGATATTCTATGCTGAAATGCAAGGGAAAGCAGTAGGTAAACAGCATTTCTTTATCAGCCTGTGAAGCAAATGTCAGTTCCCTGGGAGCACCCACAGGCCTCTCTGACCTTGCCTAGACTCCTATGGATCTTCCCCCACCACTGCCCATGGCCCAGGACCACACTCTACCTCAGTCCTAGCCCTGTTCCTGAACTGTCCTGTTTTAACAGGGGTCCCAGCCACAGGGGTGTGGGTGGTGGTCCCCAGGGGAGACTGGTTAGGGGCCACAGTAGCTGTGGCTGCCCTGAGGGCCTTGGCAGGGAGTGCACATTCCTTGCACTCTTCACTCTTCACACTTGTGAAGCTTGTGGGGTCAATAGCTGGGCTTTTTAAGACTTCTGAGATTGCATTGCAATGCTCAGAAAAGTGTTCATTTTCACAGGCTTTTTATATTCTCTGGGATTGCACAGTTCAGTGTGGGGCCTTCTGAATATTACATAGCGTATTGTCCACATGGCCAAACATACAGACCAAGAATGTATCAGTAGAGAATCCAGGACTGTTGGCAAGGTTTGTTGACATCTCAGATACAACGGGGCTGGAAGCTGTAACTGTCAAATTCTAGAATATCAAGCTCACATTTTTTCTGCCAGTACGGCTAAGACAGTCAGTAGATTTTGTTACCGTAAATAATCATTCCAACATTAAAAATATGCTGAAAATCATGTCTCCGTGCTTCCTTATGGAGATAGTGGTTATGACATTTTAAGCATCCACCTTCAGATTCTCTAAAGATTTAGCTGGCAAATATAAACACGTTGTTAATAACTAAATTTCTTGGTAAAAGGAAAAAATAAAATCATGCATGAACATAAGCCTAGTTGTCATACACGACCATTAAGTTTATTTATGTAGTAATGAAGAAATGTACATTTTCCTTTGGTTTGATTGAGAAATTGCTTTTTCCCAACCTCAACCAAATAGAACACAATTATCTCTGAAAAGCCTTTGGACATAAATTGAGTAAATAATTACTTATTTTTTGAAGAATGTAAACAGTTAGTAAAATTAGTTATATGTAATATTCAAAAAGCCAGGCATATCTCATTATATAATTGATAAAAAATAGGTATTACCCTTTTTTCCCCCACAATTTTTATTCTAGATGAGAAAGTAGACTTCAAAATGACTGTATTTCTAAGAAAACAAAATGTCTTTGAAAATGTCAAAATTAAGCACTTATTTTTTTAACTAATTTCAAGGATTTCTACAATACTCTTTTTTTACCCCCCACAATTAGCATTATTATGGTTGACATTTTACTTTTGATAATCTGTTTTTTGGTTATTTTTTTGTTTTGTTTTGTTTTTTCCATGGAAAACAGTCCTTTGAAGAAATTTCTTGCTTTTTATCTCCTGTGTTTTGGGGTATTATGTGTTAGATATGTTTAAGCACAGTGTAATTATCAACCTACTTCTGACCTTTACACTCATTCCCTCTTCTGTAATGTATGTTCATTAGCAATATCACTCTAGCTCTTTTGGCTAGGTAGTTAATGTTATTTTTCTTTATCAGGAACTGGAAAAATTTCTTCCTTCTCTCCAGATGGGGATTATGTAAAATATAAACATGACTTGTGCTCCTTTGTATACATTAAAAAGCTGTACAAGGTCTAAATCTTTGTAGGCCTCAAGGTAAATATGTTTATTTTTTTAATAAAGGAATGACAATTGTAAATTTTGAAACAGAGTAGGGAAATTTTTGTAAATCAAGTTTGGAAGTATTGTTGTCTTTAAAGTATCATCTCATTACTTATCAAAATACTTTTAATTGAAATACAGATTTCTAGTAGAATAAAATTTCCTGGTATATTTTCTCCCTGGAGCATGCACTGTTTAAATTGTACTATTTAGGCAATCTGGGTTTGAAAGGGAAATTAATGGCATTTTTAACAATCCAGAGGATTTGATGCAACATCTTTTCTCATTTGCAGATGATCCTCAGAGAAGTTGATCATGTTTTGAATTGTGGGTTTGCCTTTGACAGACTTGTAAATGAATAAGGAAGAACTACCAGAGTAATCATGCAATAAGGGTATGTATTTACAAACAGGAACAGATCTATTTTAGCTCTGTCTACTGTTAAAGCTTGTGGAAAATCAGCCAATTTAAGCACACATAAAACTGCATTAAACTGCACCTTTTACTAAAAATCATATCCCTATGGGTTTTTTTTCCTATTCCATGAACTTGTTTAAACTCAGGATTCAATACTAGAAAATTTTACTTTCAATATTGTTAAACGAGACAGATTTGTTAGACTGACAATCACAATAGTGATAGTGTACAAATTTTTGTTGATAAATGTATAGTCTTATGTCATGGAGAAAGGGTATTTCTGGTTTATGATCAGTTTTTCAAATTTCTTAGAACTGTTATGTGTTATTATTTTTTCAGTCTGCCTTTCTCATTTTGATTTGAGATTTTGCTGAACTTTCCCCCAGAAGATAGCTCTTTTGTCATAAAATTTAATGGTAAATTCCAAGTGCAGAGCAGTGAGAAAGTTAAGGATGTTTTGGTACCAAACATGTCCTCAGAAAAGTTAAGAAAACTTTGGTGGTTTATGGCTTTACAGTGTAAGTGAAACTGGAAATTTCTCTCGTAAGTCAAACCAAAATTAGATTGGTTTAAGAATTCCAGCCTTGAACAGAAAACAGATGGAACAATCTTGAAATCAAACAGAGAAGCCTCTAATAATTAAATGCTTTTGTTGCAATTATCAAATGTTGCTTGATTGTAAAGTTGGCTGCTTTCTGCTTTATTGGATCAACATTTAATTACCTGGTATGGCCAGTAAGAGTTCTGAGAATGAGGCAGAAAATGAGACTATTCATTCTGAAACAAATGGCTTTCAGTAGAAAAGAATTACTGTCTAAGTTATGTTTTGTCTCAAGTACTATTGTTGTCTGGTGGGAGCATTCTAAAGTGATATGAAATTCTCTATTTGTGTGAAGCGAGGTTTTCTATATTACTTTGAAAAAAAAAAAGCGCTATTTTCAAATGGAATGCATTTAATGAAATACATTTAATTTGCAAACAGATGAAAGATGCTAAATTTGAATCATACAAAAAAATAAGAGTATCACAAAATTTAGGCTTCCTTAAACCCAAATTTTATTCCCTCTTTTATTTGATCGGACTTTTTTAATCAAACGCAAACTGATGCTAAAAATTTCATTTCTAGAGAAAAAAACTATGCTACTTTTTTCAGAAATAAAGTCTTAGGAGAAAGATAAATACAGAGAGAAAGTGAAAAAATATTTTTTGTGTTTTGTTAGTCACCAGATGAAAACATTTTGTGAAACAGCAGGTTAGCGGTCTTTACTGCCTCTCAGAAGAGATCCTCTTCTTTCAGGTTAAGTGTTTGTTCTTTGAGAGAAATTGTCTTGACACCTGGTAAGACCATCTGTCCTTGTAGTTCTGTTTCCTCTGTGCTTTTAAAATGTCTTTGGATGTCAATTCGTGGAATGTGGAATATTACTTTAAAAATAGTAAAAATGTGATTGCTCATCTGTCCGTAGTTATATGTAGCCTAGCAACCTGGTAAATATAGTACTGCATTAAGCTAACAACAGAGGCCACAAAGCTTATTAGACCTTTTTAAAACTTTGGCCTGCCTGGAGTTGTGTTTGATCTTATTTAGCAGTTACAAAAATTACCTAAGGCCCAGACTTACCGACTGTTATTCACCTTGTTTTAGCTGTTGCATTATGCTTGCATAATGCTTGTTACTGTAAAGAATTTTTCTTAACTCTTAGATATTATGAACAACTGTTTCTTATGTACAGAATGAGCTATCTATGACCCTTGAGTATAAGGCAGTGTAGTGGAATATTCTCCATGGTGTGACAGCAGCATACTCCATAGTACAGGCACAAGATAATACCGGGATTGTACATAGCTGATCAGTGGTCACTTACTGATTACCAAAGGGATGCAATCTTAGGAACTGCAATTTTAGTGCTAATAAGAAACCCAAAGAACTAGTATTCGAGGTGTGTAAAACATGATACAGCAAATGTGCATCGAACCAGTGAAGAAAGTACAAGTAATTTCTCTATGTTTGAGAACATGCTGGAAGTGGACTTAAGAGTGAGGGAAGAGAAACCATGAGCATTGCAGTCCTCCTGGAAAAGGATTTTGTGTACAGATGACCTTTTCTACACTCTCACAGAGCAAACCCACTTACGTGAGGGCCTAGAAGGTAGAAAGTTCAGCATAACACAAGAAAAAGGTGTAAAATTCACAAATTATGGAGGAGAACTACACCTATATCCAATAAATGCTCTACTTGGTCACTGATTACATGTTGTCAAATAAATGAGAGGCTTGTGACCTCCCACCTCAATCCTTTAGGGGCAAATTTTTCATTTACACCTCAACTTCAAATTCCACAGTTTTATGACTAAGTCAAGTTCCCAGTTGCAGTCTGAAAGAGTATCCTAATTATGAACTACTTTAGAGAATTAGTAGAACATTCATTATCTATTCCATTATGGGAAGATCGGAGGACACCAAATAATTCTCTGTACAACTGTATTTTCTTTTAAAGCTAAATTCAGACCTTGGCTATACCTTTGAAACTCAGGTAAAGAAAACTACACAGCAGTAGATCTAATTTTGTATGCTCCACAAAGTTTTAAATGAATTAGAATGTTTTAAGTATGGAGGAAGTACTTAATTCTACTTTCTCAGCAGCTTCCACCTAATATTTCAAAGTTTTAGTCCAAAATAAAATTAAGAAAAGAAACCCATTTTTCATGCTAGTCAAAGCTATCTTGAATAATTTGATGTCTCCCTGGTTTATGTATTGCAACATGGAGTATTTTATGTCCTAGAAGTGACATGTCCTTTACAAGTGTGCTCCCTACAAAAACAAAAACAAGCCAAATTTTGCTCAAAGAATTTGTATTGCATATACTGAAAAAAACAAAAAAGAACCGCACCACCTTCCAAACACAAGTGTAAAGACAACATGGAATAAATCTCTTCAGTTCACAGACCAACAATGGTAAATATCCTGCCTTGAGACAATAAATATATCTTTCTTTGAGAAATGTCTTTTCAAAAGCTAAATCGTGTTGTTGAAGGCAACTAAATGTTTATATTTCCTGTCATTTAAACTTAGGCCTACAAATCTTGCATCTAAACTCTTACAAATCAGAGGGTGACAAGTGGGAAATGTGCTTATACTTTTGTGCTGTGAGAGTGAAGATTGACAAATTTTTGTCTCTCCTGCTTTATAAAACCTACTTTCAAAATGTACAATAGAATTTGCATAGAGTGTGTGAAACAGCCATTAAAAGTACTGTGGCAGCACATAGAAGGTTGAAAAGCCTCTGTAATGTATTCAGACAAGGAGAGAGGCACATAGTTTGAGAAAGTCTGAATTAACAAAGATTATAAACACTTCAGAAAAGTTTTTTAATGTAACATTTTTATCATGTTTATTGAAAATGTTTGTCCTAAAGCATAAAATCATTTCGCTCTATCTCTTCCATAACCACAATTTTTCAGTGACAAGAATAAATTAGCCGTGTAGGTGTGTCTGCTGTACTCTGACAGTAGCTTCTATGAAGATCAGAAAGACGATAGCCTTGTCATTGCAGATATTTCTCCAGGAAAAAAAAAAATCCTAAAGAACTATCAAGAGAGAGTATGCTTTTAACTCACTTTCCACTAAAGCCTTATCCATCCACTCCAGCACAACACAGACTTCAAAACAACAGGTAATTTGTTGAATCACAGTACATGCTGTCTCTCTGTTCTGTGAGAATCCATTAAGCTCAATTAGTACTTCTGTTTCCATAGAGGCTTTAGTAATCCTTTTCTCAAAGTATTTTGCAAAGATTAATGCTGTACATTTTCCTGACACTTATAAATCACTGTTTTGTCATTTTTACTTCCATATAATCAGTAACATTCTAAAATTTAAGTTCTGAATTATTCTGGGGCAAATAACATAGCATATTCATTTAGGATGCTTAATAACATAACAAAGCTCTGGTCAAATGGCTTCCTCCCCCTGCCAAGATTGAAGGTGTGAGTAAAAGCATCTGGCTAAAATTCCATCAGCTCTCTGAGAGGATGGTGAGAATGAGTAGGTAATTAAATGAATTCATTAATGAATTTTACTTTTCATATGCATAATTGAGTACCTGGGGATGTTTTGACGGGTTTGCAGTGTGGGTATTTTAATGTTGTTGGAGTTTTTTTGTTTATTTTTGTTAGTTTCTTTTCTTTATTTGTAAGGGCAGGCATGGAACCATAATGATTTAATATTTTGTGAGAGCTTCTCTCAATTGTCACACCTGGCAAATGCACTGAAAAGCCAAAACTTCCTTCACTTTCAGTAGCAGTAAAAACCTGTATTCTTGCACTACTCTCAGTAAATATTCTCTTTCCACAATTTATGTAGATAAGAATCAAAAGACTTCTGGAAGGACATTTTGTATATACAAAATCTCTAAATTTCTTTCAAAGTTGATTCTACTGCACCTTTCTGATATTGCCAGTGAATTTTTTTTCTACATGAAAGGGAAAATATTTTATTGCAAAACTCAGATAAAAAACCAATTAAATCACACTGTGTATTGGAAAACTTAGATAATATAGAAACAAATACAGAGGAATAAAGTTTTTTAGCCAACAGTCTCATAGAATATTGTGGTTTACCATACTTTTTGTTGAAATTTTGAACTCATTCTGATGAATTCACAAAAAAAATACAGTAATACATGTCTATTTTCCATTTGGCAGGCACATGATCATAATTTATATAGAGAAAATTTTATGAAATATTAAACAGGTATGAAGAACATTCATGCATCTTCAACCCACTCATTTGCTTAGGAATGACAAGCTACAGAGCTGCAGTATACAGCTGAAGAATATCCTTGCTTAAAATGGTGGATGATGACACTTCACTCCTGTATATGATGTTTATAAGTATTTCTGCTGATCTGAGAGGGGCAAAAAAATATACAAAACTTGTATATTCTGTTCAAATTCATAAGCTTTCTTTCAGTTAAAAAAAATCAAAACAAACAGAAAACAAAAAAAAAACCCAATCAACCAAAACCAAACAAAAGCAACAAAAAAGTAAAAACACCACCACCAAAAGCCCCCAAACTCTATGTATGGAGCTGTACCCACATGAAATTCATTAACTTTACTAAAATTCAGTTTTGCTGGTTGTCTCAATTTTAGTAGATTTTATCTTAAAATCAGTAAAGAGGTCACTGATTTTATAACTTGATGGTGCTGGTCTTGTCTCTGTTCTAAGATTTTAGAGTTACTGTGTCCATACATGCATATGAGACTGGTTTCATTACTTTCTACAATCTGCAAACCTTTTGAAAATAAAACTCACATAGGAGTGTCAAGACCAGTCAGTATTGCTCATCTCTTCACCGGTGTAGTGGTGGAATAATTATTGACTCTAAGAGGAACACAGTTTGATAACAATGCATTTTTCAGCCCTCATCTCCCAGCTAAATCCTGTATCCTTTCAGGTAGCTGTTTCCGTAAAGAACACGACTGCAAGCTCTGTACCTCAAATTTAAACATATCTGCCATCTGACTTACTCATCTAAAAATCTACTACAATAAAAGAGCCTTGTGATTCATAATTTAAGGAAGTCTTTAGAGAAAACTATTACATTTGTCTCTAAGTGAGAAGTGATAAGAAAAAGATAGTTATTTTAGATTGCCTCTGGCAAAGAAGAATGCAGTATAAAGCACTACAATCTTAAAGAAATACGTGTAAAAGGCTAAAATAATGTAGCCATTACATTGCTACTTAATTTTTCATGAAATTTCTGCAGGTATTGTAAAAGAATAAGTGAAGTTTTTCAGTCAAGTCCATCAAATTGTAAATGCTGACAAACAGCAATGCAAAACCTATTGGGATAAAAAAAAAAGAAACAAATCTTCTTAGCACAACTGTGGCTAATAAAAATAATGTTTAAAACATAGTAGTTGCATCACAAACTTTCTTTTCTGATGCCTTGAAATTTCTGTAATGAACCTCTTCTAATTGTATAAGACATTATTTTTTTCTATTTTCTCTATATTTATGTTACCTACTGAGGTAAAATTTACAAAAGCAGTGGAATGTGTGGTTTATATCTTGCTTCAAAGACCACTCAGTCTTCAGTTGGAATGAATAGGAGCTTGAATCATGCCTTAGAATGCAGTTCTGATTTTAATGAAGACAGAACCATGCTTGCAAATTTTTGAGTGAAAGTTTGGTGTTTATAAATTAAATTCCTAGGAGAAGAGAAAGATAAAGCAAATGCACCATCTAATTTTTTTTTTTTTTCATATATTATCGTGGAATGAGCTGGTATTAAAATCATCAATGACAACTTAAAAGCTGCCTAAAAATTGCTTTTAAACTATTTAGTAGTGTTTTGACCTATAACTGATAAGGGCAGTGTCTGTAGTCTCCAGATAAATACGTAATGATAAAGCAGGGAATTCCAAGGGATACATAAAGAAATGCATTGTGGTAGTTCAAAAGGAACTTAAAGAATTCAGTAAGTCTTGAGTCTGAAATGACAGAGGCAAGATATAGTTGGCTACTTTAAAAAACAAACATAATCCATAATTTTTTTTCTTATTTGACTGTCTTTCATAAATTGTAGTTGTCTGTATCTTTTTTCTTCTGTGATTTGTCAAGCCTCTCAACTTCATATGGAATCTAAAATTTTGTTTTAAGGAAATTTAATGAACTCACAAATTGTGGGTAAAACCAGGATGATCTAAGTAGTTTGGAGTCCTGTTTTATTGCTTTCCTTAATCTGTTTAAAGCCCTCTTTGGTGGCAAGAGACATAGGCCTCACTTTCAAAATAAGGGTTAATTAAAAGCATTATTTTACCTCAGTTTAAAAAAGATTTGTGCTTTATTAAGTAGTCTGAAAATACCTGTTGCCTTAAAGAGTAAAGAATCTTGGCATCTGCCTTAGAATTGGTCTTAGCATTTGTCTAGTTGTTTATAGTCTAAATTGACAATTTACACTGCTTCTTGAATTATCACTTCTATGTCTGTGTATGGATACTGATACCTTTCTAAGGGCCTGCTTATTAGGATTTACTTTCTATGATAGTTTTGATGAACTGGAAAACCTTTCCAAGAAACAATTTTTATTTAAAATCCAAGTCACTTTAAAAGACTGTGAAGGAGTAGAATCCAGTCATGCTATAGATGCAAATTATTCACTGGCCTTTGCAATAGGTTGATATCCAATGAAATTTGTGTTCAACCTTTGATTGCTTTAGCTTACAAGAATTCAATTTTCCTGCTCCATTTTCGCCCAAAGAAAACTGAAATAAGGTGAAAAAGCTGCCACTAAGACATGTAGCAGATTTCAAATCATGCAGAAAGAGGCACCAACAGCCAGTGTTAAGAGTAGATGGCTTCAAGATTGCAGAGGATTTAGGGCAACATCTTACAGCCAAAGCAGAAGGAGGGATCATGGATCTGGTCTTCTGCGGGGAATTGCTACATTACCAAAGATTGCATCTCTTGTTCTTCCGTTGCTCCAGTTTTACTTCTCTGAAACGCCTCTGTGTTTTTCCAAAAGCAGACTGTTTGCAGGGAGGCAATTCCACATCAGAATGAAGCCAGCCTCTTACGGGCTCTTTACAGATGAAAGGGGAAAAAAGTTCTACATCTTTATTCATAATACAAATAGCTTTCACGTAAATTTGTTATTTAGAGTGTTTTTGTGTCTTTGTACATATGTGTATCTAATATTGTATAAATGAATACATTTCTAACAGTCACAAGAGTACTGTTTTGGATTACTCAAACTCTGTCTCAGCAAAATGTTTGTTTCTGTGTATTATGAAATGCTTTGAATGTATGAGTTTGTGCAATCTAGAAACTAAAATCATCTCTTCACTCAAAAATCAGTGTGAAGAGATAATAATTTAAATAAATCAGCTTTTTTTCCCGCTACATTTTATCTGCTGTTTGTACACTTCAGCTCCTATCCAAAGGCTTAACAGAACTTTAACTTGTATATAATAATTTCAGTATTCATCTATAATTATTTTCACTCAGAAGATTAAATAGTGTCTCAAATTGGTGCCATTTTTCTACGTATGGACATGCACAGCTGCTAGACCTACCAGTCCTTAAAAAAACACCAGTGCCTAAAAATAAAACCTGAAAAAGGATTCATAAAAGAGACTTATATTAGATACAATCTTTTTATGTCAGTGTCATATAATTTCTAAATCTTTAAATATTTAGAGCTTTAATATTTAAAGTTTTAAAAACACATTAGATAGTGTCACCTTTTAAACTTATCTGCAAGGTAAATTATTTTACATACGATATCGTGTTTTTATTATATAATTTACAATTTCCTATTTGCTATCCACTAAACAATGGAATTTGAGTTTCAAAGTCCACAATGTTAAATGCATATGCAGAACTGTTTACTACAGATCACCTTGCCAACACACTTACATTTCTGTTGGTAAAATTAGGATGTTGTGTACAGCAGAAGGACAAATCTGAGATATGACTGGAAATATTGAATTTTGTTGATTGCTACTGTCTCATTTTGTAAGCAGCAGGAAATCTTTAATTTCCAGAAAGTATAAGAATTGTACTTAGATTTAAGAAGAAATATTCTGTAATGTTTTACATAAAATAAGTGGTGGCTTTTTTCTTTTTGTTTTTCTGCTAAGGAAAAGGATTTAAAACATTGAGAGATCTATACATCTCACTAGGAGAAAAATTCTCTTTTGAAGACTGTTTGGAAGAACTAAATCTTATAATTTCGCAAATATTATAACACAGTGTTTAAACTTTTTTGGAGGCATAGATTCAGGCTATGTTTCAAGCAGAAATACGCTCCCTCAGACGAAGTGCCCAAAAGTTGTTTTTCTTTTTTAAAATCTGCTTCTGCTCATGTTCTCCAAAGTAATCATAACCCCACAGCAGACTCTGTATAAGGTCCCAGACCTACCAGAGCTTCTAAATCAGCCTTTGCCGGTATAATTTGCATGGGTTTTTGCAGTTGCAAGCACTCTTGACAGATCAGGCCCTGGAGACTTGCCTCAAGTTTCTTCACAAGGAATGAAGAACATCGTCAGACAGGAAAACTGATGCTTACTAAAATTAATATTTTCTTCCATGTGACTTGTTAAGTGAAGTGGGATGAGACCATTTGCTAAATGTTGGACATAATTCCTCCTTCATCATGCACCTCCCATTACTGGCTGCACCAGCACCTGAAGCACAACCTGATTTTCTCCCTGTTTAATGGGATAACAAACAGTTCTATATCTGACTCATCATTCTCATTTGGGACAGTTGGCAGCAGGACCAGAAGTTCTCCGTAATGCAAGACTTGCCAGGTGTTCAAGCAGTACTTGCCTTCTGGCTTCGTTCAAAATTTTCCTGAACAGTAGATATTCTGAGGAACTCAGACGGTTTCATGTTTTCATATAAAGTTCATTGGCCATTGGTGGTCAGAGTTATTCCTGTTATTTACCTTGCAGATGTCACTGCAACCCAGCCTTTGTGCCTTTTCTTCAGCTTCTCTCATTGTAGATATCATCAAGACTATCACAAGAGGAAAACGAATAAAATTGAAGACTCACAGTAACTACAATAGTATATGTCTTTATAGTCTAATATAGACTGCTCTTCCTAAGTATTATTTTCTGGTCATTAAATAATAAAAAAATTTCATCTATTGCCATTTCTATTAGTCCATCTAACAATGGATCTTGAAGAGATGTCAAAGTTTGCAATCTAGCTGGAAAGAATTCACCAATGCTTGAGTATCTGAGGGTCCATTTCCCCACTGGAAGACTCCAGGAGCAAAAATTATCATAGATTTGGCTTGGGGTTTTGTTTTTTCCTTTTCAATTATATTTTCACATGGATTAAGAAAATAACACTTGTAATTGGTAAATTGGACATAACTGATGGGTTTTGCCAAATATGACTTAAGTATTAGAAATCTACAGCTTTCTGTAACACAAGCTGACATCTTAAGCAGTTTTTTTTGGTGAATTTGCTCTAGAAAAATCTAAATTAAAAAATTTCCAACAGCAATCAATGACTAAAAATAATTAAGCACACAGAGGTGTAGATAGCAGGGTCTTGGCAATGTTATTCTCCTATTGTTTATTCTGCCAAACAAATTCAGGCTTGAAGGGTTTTGGATTTGTATCAAATATTTGGAAACAATCCTGTCCATTTCCTCTCTGCATCCGATTTTCTGCCTGTTACCAAATAGGGCATAACATCTGAGAATTCCTCTCTCACAGTGAGATTTTTTGGGCTTGCAAATTAGAAATGGTAGAAACATGAATGACTTAGTTGCTTCTGAAAGCAATATTGCCAGAAGAAAAAAGAATATTTAAGTATATGGGGCAAAACGAATTTTATTTTAAAAGGTTTAGTGTAAGTAATCAGTTTTTGGAAATAGTCTGGAGACCTTGCTTCTTAAACGCAGAACCTATAATATGCATTTCTGTATAGAAACTCATATAAAGGTCATACTCACAAAAATGACATTGCCAAACAGATGTTTTGAGCTGTCTCCCTTAAGAGGTGTAGTCCTGAAATACTGGAATTCCACTTTTATCTGCTACTCCCTCAATATTAAAATGCTGTATAATAAAACAAATCAATGGAAAAATTGAGGCTAGTGCAGAATTTATCAGTCTTCTGGCTAAATAAGGTGACTTGTCTAGCAGCTACTGTTAATCTATTTTAATCTACATTTTGAGTTTTAAGTAATACAAAAGCACTGAACAAATGGGGAAGGCACTCATTTTTATTTATTTTATAAAACTCCATAAAATATTAATTGAGGTGAGAACAAAATTAAAATGTTGAAGAATAATTTCTTACTTCTGTTCTTCCCAGATGAAATGGATAAAAACTTATCCAAATATATGCTTCCATACTTATATATGAAGTTTTATATGAATATAACTCCAAATATGTCTGTCCAGATAAGCATATAGAAACTTGTTCAAATGTAATAGCTGACTTTCGATAATTATACTCAGTTAAAGACAATTCAAAGCTTTATAATTTCTGGGTCATTAAACTATTTCTAAATTGTCGTGGAGCAAGGTAATCAGTATCATGGAGCATGAGAACAAAAGAGGAACAGAAGTTTCAGTTGCTAAAAGCAAATACAGACAATGAAGCCTTTTACTGTGTGAATAGCAGTATTGTTTGGTAACCTCCAAAGAAGTAAATAGCTTTCCATTTCTGTGAAGACGGAAAGATAAAGAATAACTGCTGTTGAAGCAAATTAAGATTTTCAATTAAAGGAAGGGCTTCACACATTAAAGTGTATTCCTGAAGAGCAGGATTTGAAATATCAAATAATCATAGCAGAGATCAGGGTTTTTTACATGCTGTGTGCCTCAGCCATTAGTGCCAGGTGTGATTATAAATTCCGTGTTTGGCAGAAAGATACAAGACTTGCAAAAGACTTTTGTTGCTAATAGGTAGATTTTTTTTTTAGTAATTAAAACATGTTTTTAAACATTTCTTAATATTTGAGTTCAGCTATTTACTTGTCATGTTAAGTTGCACCCACAAAGAACAGCTTAGAAGACAATGAAATGTATAAAAAGCTAGAGAAGTATAAGGTTAAATGATTTTCACAGTTCCATCACAGAGCTAAAATCTAGTTGTGCTTCTTAAAACTACTACTGTTCAATACTTTCTACAACAATGAGGAGTTTTGGAAGCAACTCATCAGCACAGTATCCAGTTTGAGAGGTACCTAAATGTTTCTATCTCTTCCGATGTGAGGCCTTCATGAGGTCAGTAACATAGGTAGAATGAAGTAGATGAAGAACCATGTGCCTTACAGCATAGTTTTTTGGTCAGGAAATTCAGAATTCATCTCCAATAGCTTCCTCATAGTCAATTATAAACTTGTAATGACTGGTGTGTGTATATATATATATATGTATATATAAAGACACCCAAGGCTATCATAATACAGATAATTTAGAAGCTGTGTAAATTCTGTCCATTTGTTTCTAAAGCCTTTGCTTTCACCCTTGAAAGGAAGAGAAACAAAAATCTTGTAACAGTATTCTCTCCAATAAAGCTTGGGCAGAGTTAGAAACCACTGCACGATTTTAAGTGATCTAAGAAACTGTAGCATAGATTCACTTCATCTCATAGCCGTTAGCTTTTGATTTAAGGTTGCTTTATCTTGCCAGAAGTGTAAAATGCAAATGAATAATGATGAATGGGCTATGATATCATATGGAACTAATGGCTATTCAGCTGAAAAGTTTAATTAATATTGCACATAAACAATTTTACGTGTCACTATAATTCTGACCTTGCAGTTTTCAGGTATAGGCAGATAAGTTAAGAAATAGGAATACACAATCCAGAAGTAAGGATATTTGTATCCTTGACATGTGACAGGACAGCAATAAAGGTAATTGAAATATATGATGCATTTGGCATTGATGCAGATACCTAATTTTGATGGTGTAGGAGAATGACCGATGTGACATTTTGCTCATTTTCTTCAGCTGGAGCTTGTACAATTTCTCAAGAGTAAATGACCTTACAGTATTAGATAATATAGTCTTGACCCTGACTGTCATGGAAGCTCAGAGTGTGAACATGCAGTCAGCAAAACAGCCCTACTGAAAGCTAGCTACATTTTACAGTGGGGCAAAATCAGTTAGAAGTTTCAATGATAATGTCTGATAGCCTCGACACCCTCAATGTTCCCTCATCTGCTTCTGTTTCTGTTCCATCTGCTTCTGGAATTTTCTGTGTTTCTTAAACCTGTTTCCCCTGAGACACCAGCAGCTTGTCTGAGGAGCTCAGCCGTGCCCTGGGTGGGTCCCTTGGAGCCAGCTGGAGCCATTTGTGTGTGGCACAGGGCAACCATGGCCTCTCCTCACAGAGGCCACCCCTCAGCCCCCACTGCCAGTGCCTGCAAAGTACTCTCAATGCACTATTTTGGATAGCAAAACACACAATTAAAGGTCTGTCTACATTTATTTCTACCCAATGTCTGATCCAATAGGAATCTCAGAGGACACCCACCTTATTAACCCTTAAAGAAAGAACTGGAAAAATGGAGTGAAAATTTCTCCTATATATATCATTCACCCATGAGAAACACCAGTGTAGAACACAAAAGTCATGAAATTAATTTATACCTTTTAACTAAAACTACAAAAACTTTTACTTTCTGTAACTCAGGAGAGTACCTTAACTGAAAGCTTATGTCGGATTACAGGTCAGCTGATTTCAGCCTGACTTATTTAAGGTGACATTTAAAAAATCCTCTTCGTTCCAGTATTCTTTTTCACTTCTTGGACCCCACCAAGTAGACCTGCTGCTAATTTTTTCTATTCACTGTGCTATAGTGAGTCTAGAATTAGGACTTGGCATCTTTGGATAAGTTAAAAATCTAGTGTAAATAAATGGGCATCTTAAAAATTAGCATAACAAAGATAGACTAGAAAGAATGCAATGCCAGTACATTACATTTTTTCTTAGCAATAACTTAAATGACTATTGCTTCTTTAAGAAGGGTTTTTATTGTAAAACATGAGTTCCATGTGCTCCTTTTGAATACTGTTCTGAAAAAAACCCCAATAAATAGTCAAATAATTAATTTAGTCGGTCATCTAATTTAAAATAAAAAGTACACAACTTGCTCCCCAGAATTAATATTTTCTCACTATTACAGTCAAATATATTTTTCTATGATCTTTCATTGTTTATCTGAATAACTACTAACATAAGGTGAGATCACCAGCAAAGACCAGCAGCCACTGATGCCGTCTGTCAGTGTATGGGCTCTAGAATGATGGAGTACACAATACACTTTTTTTTTTTTTAAAACTCCTGATCTTTAGCATCCATAATGAACCAGTCTGCCTTTCTGGAGGTTTCGTTTTAGTAGAGAGGTTTAATTTTACAGCTGCAACCCTTAATTGACAATGGTTACATCTAAAAACTGTAAAAATGGTTGCTTCAGCTAACAAGTATTTTTACCTGCTGCAATGTTTTCCTTTAACATATTCCCAATATTTGTGCAAGGATTTTTGTGGTGGGTTGACCCTGGCTGGATGCCAGGCATCCACCAAATGTGCTCTATCACTCCCCTCTTCAGCTGGTCAGGGGAGAGAAAGTATAACCAAATGCCCACAGGTCCAGATAAGGGCAGGGAGACATCACTCACCAATTACTGTCTATCTAGACCCTGATTTTTATTTTGAAATTCATGCCCTTTTTTAGAAATCATTAAATCACTTTAAAGGAAGCTAGATATGTTTTTCCGTGCTGTGTGTTTCTCTTAACCTCTAAAATGGATATCACATAAATTAACTTTTGCAACAGAAAATAATGGCCCCCAGTAATGAACTTTTGTAACAATGAAGCAATTTTATAAGTGGGAAGAGCGTTAGAGAAAATAATATTTTTCCATTTTGTAAATGCAGCAATATGAGGATTTTCATTGTGAAAAAAATAAAGAGTAAAATTAATATCATTCATAATATCTACAGCAGATATTACTATTTTGTATTATATTTCTTTTGAGAATGATGCTTTCTGATCGAAATTTTCATTCCTTTATAAGTTGCTTTTTAATGATACTGAAAACAATATAAGCCATTTTAAAGACTCAGAGAAGTTCCTTAATCCAAGTGGTGGACTCTGTGTATGTGTTCCTACAAAAAAAATTGCTTAGTAATAAAACAAAATAATAAATGAAGTGAAATAAAGTAAAGAAATAATAAATGAAGTGAAATGAAGTAAAACAAGTTCTTGGCCATTCAAGTGAAACTCTCTGTCAAGTTAAACTGACTAAAGATGAATCAGATCCTGGGCTTGTCAAATGGCTCATCCTTACACTGTGTTATTGACAAGAAAGAGCTGATTAGGCCACTGTATATAATTATGTGCTGTATCAGGACTTCTCTGGGTCCACTACGTTTGCTGGACTGTTGGTGTCTCAGTAAAGTTTTCTGGCTCTTAGTACCTTGTGCAATTGGTTTGTTTGTTTTTCATTCAATTCTGAATATAAAACATCAAACTAATATGTAGTAATACTGTACTTAATCCATATGCATTCTAAAGTGTTTTAACGTGCCTACAAAACTAGCTTAAGAACCCATAGAAACAACATATTATAGGATCAATTTCACTGTAGAAGTGGAGAGTGCCCAAGAATAAGCCCTATCTTGCTTTGGCTGTGTTATCCATTTCATAATCTTCTCTTTCTCATCAATTAAGTGTTCAGCTGTCTAAATAAATCTACCTAATATCATTTGATGAATCCAAGGGGGGTTCAGACATCCACTTAAAGTTGACAGATACAACACAAGCTACATTGTTTTTTTTTTTGACCAGTAAATGACATCAGGTAAAATAAGCTGGTAGCAATTCCTGCCAAAGTAAAACTAGTATCTAGTACTTATATTTGGGCAATCAAATCCAATCCAAAATGCAATTGTAACTTCAGACTTGTCTTTATTGAAGGGCAAGAGCTAAAAATATAGGTAGAGAAGAGAATGGAAAGGAGCAACAAAAAGGAACAGAAGTGCTAGACTTCTAAACCTTTTTCTGTCCGTGTTTGGAGCACTTATTTATGTCCCTGTACCAATATAATATACCCGATCTTTCTTTGGTGATGGAACACTTTCCAGTGAATGTTAATTAGAATTATAACTGAAAAACAAATGTCTCTGATCTAGCCACACTAACCATTAGGGTGCAGAGAAGCTTGATCATGTTCTTTTTAATATATTTTTAAGAAGCATATATTTATTCTTTTGAAGAGGATATGGGTTTCAAGAAGAGTGAGAAGAGATGGAAGTAGAAGGCAGAAGCTCAGAATGTCACAGCACTGAGTTGCTCTAGTTATATTGCAACTACTTTAGCTAGGTGCCTAGGAAGCCTTAATGTCAAACATTACCAGAAAAAAAAAAGGTATCTCATTGATATTGAGCATTTTTTATATTAACAGTTTAATTATTCAGCATTTTTTAAATGTAGGCATGCAAAAGACAAAGTTTATGTCATTTTATTTAACTTACTGGACTCAAATCAAAGAAATTTCTGATGTCATATTAAAATATTAACCTTCAAATGAGAAAGTAAAATCAGCATAGAATTTCAGACACATTTATTCTTTTTCTGTTTTACAAAACACTTGTTGTCAACTGACTTGTTAAATGTCTTGAGCCATTTGAAATATGATCTGTTCTTCTTAGTGGGCTACCTCTGACATCAGTATAATTTCCACTGCATTTTACCCATAATATCTTTATATCTTTTATATCTTTAGATATTATAATATCTTTTATCCTTTAATATCTTTTCTCAGTCCTGTTTTGAGTGTTATTTTATATTCCTAAGTAAGTGATATTTTCGTCTTACTCTTCCTGTTTTCTACTGCATCACCTACTTGCACATTCCCTTTTTTCTCTGACTATCTTAATAAAAACCTTAAGTTTCTTTTACTTATGTTTTTCTTGGAACAGCAAGCCTGCTAAGGTAGTGGAAGAAAGCTTCAGAGCTTTAATTTTTGTAATGTCTGTTTGCTTGAGCTTGCTATAGCACAAACAGCTTACTCTTATTGTACCAGATAAATCACTGGAAAAAGGCTACTCTGGTTCCTAAATTTCAAATCAGCTAAGTTGTCCCCTTTGGTGCTTTAATTTAATGAAATAAGTTAATTGATGCAGAAATAGTGTGACAAGTTACAGGCACCACTATTAATTGAAGAGTCTCTGACAGACTGAAGGATGATTTCTCTAACTTCTGAATCTAATGTGAACTTGATTGTAAACCTGTATCTGCTGAGACAGAATAGAGTCATCATTTTCTTCTAGTGTTCATTATTTTGGTTTGTGCCTTCATTATTTCAGTTTGTGTCCTCTGGAGGCCTTCTCAGAAGTGCAAGTCTCTAAATTACAGTCCCAGCCTTGACATTGTGATGCATGTTAGCAGGAACTTCTGCTGGCACAGGGGCAGACTCAAATCAACAGTGGTCTGTAATAGTTTGGAGATATTCCTATGTGAACTGCTTTATGATATTAGCAGCCAAGTCAAAGAAAATGTTTACATTTATTTCAGAGAAAAAGGGGTTTACAGCATGACATAGATTTATATAATAAATCCTCTACTGGTCTTTGCCTGCCTGTGGACGGATCACTCCAGGAGTTGGACTTTGATCTTCATTGTGTGTCCTTTCCAGTTCAGGATATTCTATGATATCACACTTTATCTTTTCTCTTTTTCTTTGAATGGCGTGGTCACTCACATTTTTTTCACCTGCATTTTTAGGAATCCTGTAGTTCTCATCCAGCTCTTTGCATAGATCTGTAATTATAAAGAAATAAAATCTGCTCTTCAATGTAGTTTGTCTGACTCTTTTAAATTATGGATTATGGGAAAATGAACCAATACCAGTACAGTTAGAACTCTTCCACTGCTCTGTCAGAACTGAAAAAACATCACTGTTGTGCTATAGTAGGGAAACTGCATTACTTGAATCAGGATGTTCCAGCTCATTGAATCTAAACTCATCATATGCTCAAGTAAACTAAGTCTACTGCATAATTATGGAGAATAATTCTTATACTGCATGTATAAGAAAGTCTAAGTTGGAGATGTAGTTAGAGAAGCTTATTCTTCCTTCTACACATAATAATTTTATATTAATTCCTTTTTCATGTCTACTTAAAATATTATTTGAACAATAAGAGCTTTGCTAATGCTTAACTTGGTCCCTTCCCCTTAATAAGAGATTTTGGGGGTTTTTTTAGCAGAAAAATTATTTAGGATCTTTTGTACACTGAGGGCCTCTGACTGGCTGGTACTCGACAGGGACATTTCTTTGGCAGTACTATTTTAATTATACAGAAAAAATGAAATGCGGAATATATATACTTTGGAATGCAGACACTGATAACTGAAGAAACATACTCATTTACAAGTATAGTTTTTCATTGTAATTCCCTTAGTGCTGTACATAATAGGTCACATTCTACAATAGTTCATACTTAACAGGCTTTTCAGGGTAAAGGAAATGTCAACCATGAAGTTCTCAAAAATACAGAAATAAGATGTTGATAACTTACTAATTTCAGGAGCGATCAGTGACAGCTATTCTGGAATGGTGCAGTCATCCTGTGAAGGATAGGAACACATTCAAGAAGGAAAGTGGATGCAACATCAAAGTGAGAGAGAAGGAAGTGGTGCAAAGAAGTCTATGCCACCTTCTCAGTTCTCTAAATTAACCTCTCGTTTGAAGGAAAGGAAAAGATACACTGAGATCTTCAGGTGTTTAAGTAAAAGACTTCTGTACTTTCCAAGAAACTCTATATATGTTCAGAAAATAACCAAAATTGTCCTAAAAAAAAGATTGATTTTAGTGTTTCTAATTTCCTTTTTTTTTTTTTTTTGGAAATATTAAAATGAATATAAATATTGTACATATAAGCAGATATAAATATAATAAATATGATGTTTTTAAATGCAGCCTTTACTGCAAATCATCTGCACTGAAGTATTCAGTGTATTATTCTGACATTCAAAAAATGCTTTGACTGAATCCCTTTTACTTTTCACAGATAGAATTAAAGCGGGTTTTGATTATTGAAAAATTACAAGAATATTATTCTGTAGACTGGTACTTGGAGAACTTTCATATAAAGAAGTAGTCCCAGACTCCAAACATTGTTAAAATATCTCTCTCTCTCTGCTTTTTTTTTATTAAGAAGTGGTAGCATTCAAGAGTTTGCTTTTTGTGCTTGGGAACAAAGAATCCAGATTATTTCTTTACAGTCCTCAGCAGAAGACAAAGACTTCCCTTAGGTCTTCCTGAACAAAGTTCAGTAATGTTTACTCGGGAGGGGAGGAAATCATAACTTCCCAAAAATATAAATATTCTAGAATCACACATAAATTAATATTTTCCTAAAAATTAGGATCATTTGCATTATAAAATTATGGTTATTAACTGTTTTATATTTGTGTGATGAACAGAAGATTTTCATCCTTTTTTTCTAATGTAGAAATAAATGCAAGAGGTTTTTCTTTTGTCTGGTTTTGGATTTCATTTGGGATTTTAGCTGCAGTTTGCTACTGTGTGTACGTGTGAGTTCATCAGCCTATGAATAGATACACACTGAGGAAACTGCTGTCTCAAAGTAAATTTCCTTATTAGTCACATACTGTGCAAGCAAGTGTAGTGTTAACACTGATGCTAGGAACACTGCTGTAACAGAATCTAATTTCCCTGGAGCATATTTATCCTTCAAATGCAAACACAGTTTTAGTACCTCATTGTGAATTTAGAAATTTAACTTCATAATTTGTCCATAAGGAAATAAAATAAACATACAAAACAGAAAAAAAAAATTAAAAAGCAGTAGCCACATGTTAGGACATTTGGAAACTTGACTTAAATTTACAAGTGCCTTGTAAAGCATTTGAACTGTTTTCTTGCACAGAAGAATGAAAAGTAAAAACATTAAAAATACTCAGAAAATTTTCTGTAGCACCAAATGTTTTCCCTGTCTTTGGGCCTTTGTAGGAATAAGTGATAGCATGACATTCCTTCACTGGTATTGATAGTAATATTTTTCTAAAATACAACTATATTAACGTCATTTAAAAAGAAATCTTCATAATTTCAAGAGGATTACCTTTATCATAGCTAGTTGCAATTCAGTTTAGTAAATGAGCTATGTGGATGACTTGGACAAGCAAGATGTTTTGAATTCATATGTCAAATATAGTGAAGTTTCAGTAGCTTGAAAATATGATGGAATGAAATACATGTTGCTTACCGCTGATGATGGCTGTCCGAAATAGTTTATTAGAAATTTAAAGCAATTAGGTTTTTTAATTGTTTGTTAAGTACTGCTAAGTACTTCTAAATTATATACTTTTTCAGAATTAATTACCCATATTGCAATAGGACAAAGTAAGTAGTACTTGCAGTTGAAATTACAAATTAAAACAAGTAAACATTCCCTTAAGAAGGTGTATTCTTAAGGCAATTTACAGCCTATTACTATATTGATTACTGGTTAACAAATGAGTAATCAAACTGAGGTCAAAGTTAAAATTAAATAACATATTTGAAGTAAAAATAATAGCTAACTTGACCTATTTAGGAACTTTTGTCATCAGAGGGAGACATAATTAAAGTATGTAAACATCAATCTTGTCATATAAGATCAGAAAAACACAAGAAAATTACTCAAGCTGGCAACAATTGCGTATTATATTGATTCAGAAGACTTTTCCCCTAGGTGTATTAGATCAAAAATTTACCCCTAAAGTCCCATTTCTAGGTCCTTCTTTTGTAATTTTTCAACCCTCCTCTACAAAACCACTTACCCTTTCTGTGAGTTTAATCAAAATGCAGTTCAATTAGGTGGATGGGAAAATAAAATAATAGATAAACGGAATTAGGATCATAGAATCATCGTTTGTCCTGAGTTGGAAGGGACGCACAAAGATTGAGTCTAACTCCTGACTTCACAGAGAGCAACCTAAAAGTTAAACATGCATCTAAAAACATTGTCCAAATGCTTCTTGAAGATTGACAAGCTTGTGGCCTTGACCACTTCCCTGGGGAGTTTTCCAGTGCTTGACCATCCTCTCAGAAAAGAACTTTTTCCTAAATTCCAATCTAAACTTCCTCTGATACATCTTTAAGCCATTCCTTCGCGTCCTATGATGGCACGGCAGAGAGAAGTGATCAGCACCTCCCTCTTGGTCTGCCTCATGAGGAAACTGTAGACAGCAATGTGCTCACTTCTCAGTCTCCCCTTGTCTAAGCTGAACAAACCTCATACCCTCAGCCACTCCTCATAAGTCACTCCTGCCAGTCCTTCTACCATCTTTCTGTCATTCTTTGCACACATGTTTAGGAGTGGCAGGAAAGAGCATCTCTGTCAGAAATTTTCAGTTACAATTTTTTCAAAGTCAAAGGAAAAGAATTTCCCAAAGTAAGCCAGTGTTTTTAATGTATCTTTTTAACACGTGTGAGTAGAAAAGGTATACAGGGATAACATAGAATTTCATGATCCAATAGTTGCTATAGGCACTTCTAGTTCATTATTGAGAAGTGAAAGAAATTGAGCCTTTTGGTAACAGCTGCTTAATGCCACCAGTGCACACTGGAGGCCAACCAACCTAAAGAATCAGCTTTACAGAGAAAGACCTTGAGATTCTGGTGGACAAGCTGACCATGAGCCAGAAAAGCACTCTCATGGAGAGGAAAGCAGCAGCATGATCGGCTGTGTTAGGCAGTGTGGGCAGCAGGTCAAGACTGGGGGCCTTCCTATCTGCTCAGCACTGATGATACCACATCTGGAGTGCTGTACATTCAGACTTTAGTCTGAAGGCTATCAGAAATGTCCTCGATAAATTAATGGTAAATAAATCCTTGTTGGGAGGGAGGATGAGGACAGTCTGTGCTCTGTCACCGTTATCCTCCTTGTATTATACAGTATCTAAATAGCCTCATCACGAAAGTTGTATAAACAGTGGGAACACCCGCTTCAGGCAATTTATAAAATGATATAAGGAAAAATTACCACAGGATACAAGTTCATTACTCTTACCTAGCACATATTGCTCATCATATTTAGGGAAAAAAAAACCTACAACTAACGAAACTCCACTTCTTGTGATGTTCAGACTAGACTCTGACTTTATGCCTTTCATTTCTATGATTAAGGATTAAAAATAAATTCAAAGAGCATTTGGTTTCCTTAAAAGCTCACAGAAATAAGCAGTAATGTATATTTTAAAGTATGTTTAAATGTATATGTAACCTTTCATATTAGTAAACTCTCATAGAAGAGAAACTCTAAAATAAGCATATGTTTTTATGTATCTGAGGATGGGTTTGTTTTCTGTTGTTTTGTTATAGTACTTTGTATAGCTAAAAAGGATTGAATATTCCTTCTAATTCTTCATGCTTAAGAATTCTTTATTAAGACCATTTCTTTTCTTTTGTCCTGCTTGTTATTCTTTGAACTTATGTCTCCTCAGGCTCTTCGATATTTTCTATTGACTCTTCTCACTTTAATTTAATTACTTTTTTTTTTTATGAGACTTTGCAGAAATGGAAAGTATACAGGCTGTACTGAATTATATTTCTTGCTTGACCTTTAAATATTAAAAGATGAGCAGAAAGTATCTTGAAATAGATTCAAACTTTGGTTCTGTGATTTTCTTTGAATCCCATTAAAAATGTGTATTCTTTTTGAAGTAGGGTTGCATGCAGTAGCTATGAATAAAATCAATAGCAGACAGCAGATTTAGTTATAATATGAATCGAAAAATGGGAATACTTGTAGTGGTAAACGAGCTCTGAAAGCGAAACAAAATGAGGTGGGGGAGGGGCAGAGTGTTGCTTAAAAAACCCGCTTAGAATTAATCCATGAATCTTGTAATGAGTGTTTCTTCACAAAAGATCTATACTTCAGCCAAAATTTGATTGTCATAGGGTCAATGAAGAAAATAGTTTCATTTTTGTATCTCTTTGCAATAACATGTGGTTAAGACTCACAGGGATAAAATTTGTAACTCCTGTAAAATTTTGTAATGAAAGAATAAAACTAGAGAAATCTCTATTTAGAAGGAAAATTTTCTTTTTTTGCGATCATTCAGTGATTAGCAGCCTAATTATACTCTCATGCAAGTAAAATAATTTACTTAAATCTCTTCTCATTATTCCATTTGGTGATTTTGGGGGGGGGGGGCATTATTCATACAGGAAGACACTTTAAACATGAAGAAAAATTATGCATGATTTTTAGTAAAATATAAAGTTTGCCAAGTTTAGGGATTAAAAAATGGTAATAACAGACTGTTTTCTGATTAGGTAGGCAACTACCTACCAAAACAAATTACTCTTATTCTTCTTTTATTTGAAACATTGTGTAACTCTGACCATGAACTGATGCTTCATCACCTTTGAAAATACTCTCAAAGGAACAAAGAGGGAAGCCTGCACAAACCAAGGGGAAGTGATTGTTGATGTGCTACTCCACCAAGATGCTCACAACTCTGTGGGGTTGGGTGGAATCCACCCAAGAGTACTGAGGGAGCTGGCAGAAGAGGTGTGGGGGGAAGGTGTCTTAAGATTTGATTTTATTTCTCTTTACGCTATACTGATTTGACCGGTAAAAAATTTAATTTCACCAAGACGAGTCTCTTTTGCCCATGACAGAAACTGGTGTGATTTCTCCCTGTCCCTAACTCAAGCGTTTTGTTCTATTTTCCCTTCCTGTGCCCAGCTGAGGGCACTGATGGAGCAGCGTTGGTGGGCATCCGGCATGCAACCAGGGTCAACCCACCACAGCCTCCAATAGACAGGTCATTCCTGCCAGCCCCTGGCAGATATTTCAGCTACAAAAGGACATCTAAAATGCTTCTTATGCTTGGGTTTGGTAAACAAATCACTCTCCAGATTATTCCACTACTGACATTTGTCTGTGGCTGAATTTGAATTCTGAGCGGAAGATTGTTCTTGGGGAAAAAAGAAAGCATATTAACCATTGACATATATGTTGCCATTGTTCACAGAGATTCATATTCGAAGGATACTGACACATCCTCTACTCAGAGCAAGGTCTGTGTCATAATTAAGGGAGAAAGAACAATAGGAACTCAATTATTTATGCCCTTGAAAAGTGTTACTTAGCTGACACCTAACTCTCAAATTTTAAAACATATTTATAAAATATTCCGAGAACTAAGTGTCCTACTCAGCTAATGTCTGCTTCTGGAAACTGAACATTTCTATTTAATGTCACGAAGTCTATTTCATTAATATCATGTATCATGTGCTATTTTAAAAATTCGATTTTTTCATTCAGGATAATGCTTTTCATGATTTTTAAAGTCTTCATTTTATGTTTTAAAGTTTTACCTATATCTTACAAAGAATAAACAACATCAAACAGACGTAGATACTATCAATCTGTATCAAAAAGCCAAATCAGCAAAAGATCTTAAGTAAATGGGGAAACGTTAGGTGTGTTTTTAGATAAGAGGCAGACTTTTCATTCTTAAATTATTTTGAATTCAATCCAGGTTTTGCATATGCTTCTCCTGTTTAAACAAGGTTTTATCCCTTCACATGTCTTACATTTTGGCTGTCTTCTCTCAACTTATACTGCTATTTGTAATACACTTTCCTAACAAGAACAAAATGGGGTATGAAAAATTGTGTTTTCACACAGACTTTTTTGTTTGTGTGCCACTTAACACACTGTGCCACCAAGCAGACTTCTTCTGTCTCAGAAATTAGCTATAAGACTATATGTTAGAACAAGATCTTTTGCTGTTATGGTTTGATAACTTTAAGAAGATATTGGAAAAACTTTATTTATTAGCCTGCTTTACTTGCAGTTCCTGACATGTCATGGTATTGATTAGAGGTGTGTAGGGCACCCAAGGCTGAAGTAAGGATAACAATGTCTACTAATTCTCTGAGGTAAGCTACATCTCACCAGCAGGGAGCAAGACCATTTACAGCTAGGTAACCATACCAACAATACCCTGTAAGGCTGCGATTGCTTACATACTGATATCAGAAACACCAGATTTAGGTGTACAGACTCTTATGCCTTGATACTACTAATGTTTCAGGTTTTTCAACTTTTTTTTTTTTTCCTAATGTTGCCTATGTGTCTGTAAGAAGGCATATGGCATGCATGTTGGTATGAATATGTAGATATATGTTATGTCACAGAGCTTATGCTGTAGTCCAGGCACTCAATGAACCCCTGCAAGGTGTCATCTTTTCCTGTACAAATTCCCTTTCATCCATTCCATTCCTCTAAGTGTGAACAAATGCCTTTCATGACACTGTTCTCTACTGGCCCCCACCCTGACAGTTCCTTTAAGTATTCTTGTAGACCATAACTTCAGATACACAAGGAATCACAACACAGTTCACTGTACTAGTGGCTGAACATTGTCTCTTCGTTCTTTCCTTCTCTGCTGAAAAAAAATAAAAATAATAATTTAAAAAATTACACATTACAGCACATAGTATTCCGTTTTGTAAATTTCATGTGATAGTTAACTTCAGTTATGACATTTCCCTAACAATGAAACTGTGATAGACCCTTTTCATGTTTGTCAGTCATCACTAAGCTCAACAGTAACCTAAACTTTGGAAGTGCTTTATATAGCTTTCATCATTTTCACTTTTGAAAACATATAGGTTCATATTAATATGTTCACTATATTTTTTTCAAAACCCAATGTTTAAAATTGTTTCACCTATATTTTTATTTATGAAATGCAATATACTTCAGAAATGGAAAGAGCAATGTGGAAATATTTCTGTGAAAATGTAGATCATCACGGTTACAATGTCCTTTTGAGTAGGCACACTGTAGCATGAAAGCGTTCAGCTGATCTGCTTGAATATGTTTTTAACAGCCCACTCTTTAGGAACATTTTGACAAGTCTTTCTAGCTAACACTTTATTCTCATTACCATAGCTAGTCTACAAATCAAGGAAGTCTGCTACTCAGAATGGTCACAGCTCAAAACAAGCACAGGAAATCTGGAACAGAGTACACAGAATGGAGACTTGAATCAAGCCCTATATGCATCTTCTACACTGTGCTCTGCCATTTGATGATCTCTTAGTCTCCAAGTTATACACTATCCTGTGAAGCTCTCCACACAACTAAGAACAAATTATTTTGTAGCTTGGAATATTATCTATGACCTCATCTGATCATTGCATCACAGATCAATTTTGTGGCTCAAAATCCCTGTCAGTCTCTGTTTGTTGAGAATAAAGATTATTCATCAGCTTAAATTACGCCTATACCTTTCTTCACTTTAATTCACTCTAATTTCTTTTAGTATATGGTATTTTCTTGTGATAATGATATTTTCTTCAGTTCATTTTCAATTTGTATGTTGCCTTTGATTTCACACATTAGAATAGTAAATGTCTCTGACATAACTTTATGGTACTGAAAATCAGCTCTTTGTAGACTAAATACACCCTTTCAACATATGCACATACATCCTTGCTGTGGGGTTAATGTATTTAAAATAGTCAGGGTGTTTGCATCCTCCGAACATACATTTAAACAAGATGGACACGCAGTTCAGGTATTTTCAAATCAAAGAATACTTTTAAATTTATTCAGGTTGAGTGTAACTAGTTGGGAGAGAATGTGAATATATGGGGGTTGCCTTCAAGCTGTCTTCTTTCAGCTGATGTTCTCAAGTGAATTAGCTAATAAAATAATTGTGTCTGAATATCTACAACTCTCAGGTTATCTTTTAGATCAAATACCTTTATTCCTTATATGAAAAAGTTAACAAAAAACATTAGTATAGCATGAAATACACTTTGAAGCATGTAGATTAAAAGAAGGATCACCTTAATTTTTATAGGAATTTTTCGACATCTTATTTTAGACCTAATTTGGATAATTCCATAAAAATATAATGCAAAGAAAAAATTTAAACTGGCAGTCAGTAGTGTGGTTATAAAATAAAATTCTGACTGACTGAATTGCAGAATTCAAATTTACTATCACGTTTGGTTTCTGGCAAAAATTGTAGAAATAGTATATGAGCTCATTATTTTAAATTATTCATATGTAACTGATGATGAAAGCAAGTAAATGTCTTCAGATGAGAAATCACAACGCTTTGCACTTTTTTACAAGTGAAATCAATTCTGACTGAACAATTACCATGCAGTTTTATGAATTTAAAATGAGTTAATTTCACATAATACATTTTCAACAAAATATAGCCAAAGACCTAAAAATCTATTTTGAAGTGGAAAAGTTTTTCTCGTATTTTGATGATGGCTGATACAAGCTCAGTGGATTCAACTAGTTTTGTATCTGAAAAAATTATGTTTATGTATTCATGTCAGCATTTGCTATACCCAGTTCCCAAAGGAGTAATTAATATCTCAACTTAGATCATCTTTGGCAGATGAAATACTGTTTTTCACATGGTATCTTAAGCTATTACTTTGCACAGGTGTTAGAGGAGCAAAGAGGTTCATCAGTTTCAATGTCTGGCACATGTGACTGATGCCCAGGGGACTTAAAAGACAACATTGAAGAAGCCTGCTCTCACTCACTGGTTGTGCACTTCCATACTTTTAATGGTCTCATTAGGCAGACTACACAAAATGTGTGACTTATTAATTGTGGCCTCTCCTACGTGTGATTGCCTACATAGATTTGTTACTCTTTGAAACATCAAATAATTTTAAAACCATGGAGTCATTAGGATTGTCATATCACTATATTGTCACCAGAGAAACTGCTCTAGTTTAGGATCTGCCTTGGTATTTTTAATTATGCATTCCGAATTACATCACAAATGTGCTATCTAGCATCTAGTTTAAATACTCTTTTTCAAAAGAATGGAACAATTTGCTCATTTTCTAGTAAGTTTAGGAGTTAAGAGTGAATTTTATAAAAAAACCTTGTAGCAAATATCTTTTATTTTATCACAGAAGTTTTGGCTAACAACAGGTTAAATGTTCCCTGATGTCTCAGTATTCCTTAGTAATATGAAAAAAGTTATATTAAAAATTCTTGAGTAACATCCAGAGTAAAATTCAAAGATAATATGCACATCCACTGTCCTTTGTTTATCTGTTCAATGTGTCCATCTATTCAGGTAAGTACATTTTTATTACTTTTATGTTTCTAATTAATGCCATTACCAAACACATCCAGATTAATTTTTAGAATTTAAAAAATCTTCTTTAAACAAAGAGTAAATGTGAGAATTTTCTGCCTTAAGCAAAAGGTTTGAGAAAAATGATAAGAAACGTACAACAGAAATTTTTAAATAGCTTTACCTGCAACTGCCACTGTGTATTCCAGATAAATAAGCATTTATATAAATAAGCATATAGATAAACTCAGAGTATGTTTGCCAAAAGAAAAGAAAAAGAAAACTAATTGAATTTCAAGAATGTTTCAGGTGCATGTGAAACAGAACCATTTTTTTTCTTTTATGTCATTTAAATACTTGGTACAAATGTGTCAAACACTTTTATAGAGTGGGAAGATCATAATTTAAGCTGTCAAAGGGTGAAATTATTTTGAGAGGTTTCAACAGCAGGGGGCTGGAAACAGTTTAATGTAAGAGTGCCTGCAATTAATAGAGTTATATCTAGCCAAAGGGTTGATTTATTGTGCTACTGTTGTCTTTCTTTCTCTTTTCCCCTCAACTCCCCACCCCCTTTTGGAAAATTCCTTTCATGAATCCTATGTATCCTCAATAACATAAATCGGCATGAAGAGTTTACAGCACTCTTAGGTATTCCTTCCTATTTTCTTTCCAGGTATTACTAAATTAAGGTTTTCAGGTCAAATAGGTTTAATTTAATCTCAAGAGTGTGCATTTGGCAGTAAATGAGGACCATTTACATTGTATTTCTGATGATTTAAACTATTTTAAAATTGGTTTTGCATATGAACATTGAGAGTTTGTCTCTCAAACAAACCCATTTTTCCTATAAGAGGTGGTATTCAATTTTGTATAGACAAGAAGATTTTTTTGCACTGCACAGGTAATAGGTTTTTTATCAAGTTAATCAAACCCAGAGAGACAAAGAAAGAGTCTCAATGGAGCTTTCATTAAGAGATTGTGCCAGTTAAAATTCTTGTGTGAGATATTTTTTTTATTATAAATTAGGTTCCCCAAATCTCTCCAGCATATTAGCATCCTTCCTATTACTTATTAAGTACAGCTTCATTAGGATAATGAAGTCAGATGAGTAGTACTGGAAGAAAAAGTATCTGAAAATTTAGATTTCTGAAAGACATGCCATTGCTCAGTCCATGCTATATGTGCATCTGCTAGAAAAAGTTCCTTTAACATGGCACCATTGACTGGGTTTCCTAGTGTTGAAAACAGGATTACTGACAGCAAATGTGTGAGTACTGCTGAATTCCTTGCACACTTCACCACTCTCATCTCTTTTCTAAAGGACATACCAGAATTCTCCTCCTGAGAAGATACTTTCTATTTTCAGTCAGCGCATACAGAGTGATGTAGAATTTACAGTTTTCAGCCACAACACAAGGAATAGATCTATCCTACACACCATGCCTACTGGGCCTATTGTTTTTCCCTTTTTGTCCTTTGTTTGTTTGAGTACAGGAATGCATCCTGCACATAGAGAGCAATCCTGAAGTAGGAATTAGACACTAAACTCAATATTTCAGCATTTTCTAGTTTTCTGCTAAGGGCTTAATTAAGGAGCTCACCCAATCTTCCTGCTGTTAGAAGAAACCTTAGCATGCTTATATTACATCTTGTCTTATGCCTTTTATCATTCACAATATGTAACAGTATTAAAAACTACGGCCAATGCCTTTATTTGTCATTTGATTATATTAATCATGGTTATTATTTAGGTCTGTGAGAGATCTTGGAAAGAATGGACTGTTGAACTAGGGAAAATACATTACGATCAGAGACAAAAATAATGATTTGAAAAACAGAGCCTAAATGTTTTATGGCTTCACCTTGCAGTAAGACTACTTGATATTTTTCTGTGATGAATTTAAACTGGTTCTTTTTTTGAGTGACAGTTTAGTTAGCTGATCCCTTTGCTCACTTTCATGAATGAAACCAGAACTTCAGAAACTCAGAATGTGATAATCTTAGGCTCATTGCTCCATAGACCTCAACCACCAACAGCTGGGTTGAACAGCTAGAAATGAGAGACTGCCAGTGAGATAATTTAACAATAATAGCAACAACAGCAACAACTAATAATACCCTAGATAATAATATTAAATTCATACCACCTGAAAAGATCTACCAAAATTATGTGTTTCAAAATGTTTATCTTCAGATGAAGACAATTCAGAAACAAATGAGAAGGAAGAAAATAATAGAAAGATAAAAGTTAGTAGAATGAAATGCAGAGAAGGCCTTTATAAAGGAAGACAAATTGTTCAATGCTGAAATAAATATCAAAACCAGATACAGTCATCATACGATTTTAGGAATGCATTCAGTCAGGCAGAGGATGTTAGCATGTTTTTATGGTCATAAAACTTTTCCAAATACCAAAAAAAAAAAAAGGGATGTGTCTGATTATTATCAAAAAAGTAGTTTCCAAGACCTTGGTGGAAAGTGAGATTGTTTTGTTTAAGCCATTAGTGAGGACTTTTTAACACGTTACTAGAAAGGCCAGGTAATTTCATACTTTCATACAAGCAGGGTCTTTCTGCTTATGCTTCTTTACTGCTCTGCCAGATGGCAACAAGGAACAAAACATATTTTCAATGCAAGTTAGGATCAGACAAATTAAAATAAATTTATAGCCACAATATCTGAATGAAATATGACAAGTGATGTCATCCTATATTTTGTATGGTTGATTCTTCTTGGGTTTGGATAACATTTTGTAGTGAGAGAAAAAACAGGTCTATCTTTTTATTTATTTTTATTCAGTGCCGGTTAGTGGTGCAGATGGAGAAAATCCCAAGCAAATCGAAAGCACTGCTAAAAAAATCTTATAAGGCGAATCTGTTGAATATAGTTATAATCATAAATTAATTTTCCTCTACATCCTATATTCTATGTACCTCATACGGTGTTCTATGTTTTATGAGGTCTCTATGTATCCCAGATCCTCAGATAAGTTTGATTCTCAAGCGGTTTGTTATCAGCACTGATGGTGTTTTGGGGTTTCTGTTTCTCCCCTCCCCACCCACCTCAGTCTCTGATAGAGCAGATTTAATTATCTATTTTGTGTGAAAAAAACCCCATAGTTTTGAAAGTTTCAGTATTCAAAAATAGATAATGAAGTTTAAAGTGGTTTGGTTTTTTTACTGCAGTACTCTCCAACAGATTACAACGACCTTCCTAGAGTTTCCATCAAAAAGCTCAGTATCTCATACTCTGAATGTGAATGTAAACTCTTGTTTATAAGGATTATAAATTAAAAATTCCTCCCGTTAATACTGTAGTCATTAGTGTTGTAGCAGTGATTAGTAAACCCCAATCCTCTTATGATACTGTTAGAAACAGCATATGATAATGTTTACATAAACAATTATTAGATCCATAATTCAAGATTTTTAATGATTTCAAATATGACTAATTCTTCTTGAAGTATTGTATTTAAAATCCATTGTCTTTTAGTAGAGACGGTTTTTGGCTTAGTATTTGCAAAATGCCACCGATAGCAATAATAAATTACATGTAGTTACATAGTTGCTAATGATATTTTTCGACACCCGCTGTTTAAATTAAAAAGATTTAAGAATAACATTTTATAATACTTTCATAAAGACAAAGAATAGGTTATTTGTAAAAAAAAAAAATTCCAGTTTCAAAAAACCATGCTAACTTAAAATATTATGTTTTTAGTAGCCTTTTGATTAAGAATGATACTTGCGTGATTGATAAATTGCAGTCCATTGTATGAGAAATGGCAGTTCAGTCTTTGAAAGATGTATAGAACTCACCATAATTATATTCTAGATTTTTAATTTTTCATTTATTTTGTCTGCAAATATATTGCTATTTGAATGATAATTTTTCAATTTAACTATTAAAATACTTTTTTATTTTGGTAGCTTTAGTCTGTATTGGTAATATTAATACTTTTGAAGTAGGAAAAACAATTATTTTGAAAGCAAAAGTAATATTTTCCATAAGCATAATATTTTGATAGAATGACTTGTATTTCTATATATTTCTGAAGAAAACTTCTACTGTAAACTACTGTTTTCCTCAAAAATTTGTGGAGAGCATAAATAAACTTTGCAATATCTAGCAGTTCTTACTGAAAATTAAAAGTTTGCCCAATTGGCTTATCATTCTGGGTTATAGAATACCAACAAAATACTCTAAGCTGTTATTTGAATGCTGCCTGTATCAGATGTCAATTTTTGTTTAAGCTTCACTGCCTCATAACAGCATCCAACAGCAAGGGGAGCTCTAAGACAAGTTGGAGTAAACTGAGAAACTTTTGAGAGAAGATTATAAATACTGTCAGGAGAAGATAGAGTTTGGAGAAAAGATTTGGAACGGGGGAGGGACATAGCTGTTATTCACCATAAGCGAGGCAGCCAGAGGCGTTTACAAAGTACATGAAAAAGATTTTAAAAGTGCAGGAGATTATAAGAAGCAGCCAAGTGACTAAATAGAAATGATCCAAGCCCTTTGAAAAAATCAGATTCACATCCCAAGCGAGATGGGCCCAATAGCTAAGAAAACCAACTAGATGTGATATGGTGGGTAGAGAGTGGTTGAAAGAAATAGTAAATCAGATGTAGATTGATCTATCCAGGATATAATAGCACCCATGAATTGCAAATATAATTTACCTTCAAGTTAGTCTGAGAAAAAGGCTATATGAATGGACCTATACTGACTTTCACTGAAAGGCAAGAGGATTGTACTGACTAATTTTGTCTACACAGAAATAGTCTTTCATAAACATGCCACACTAGTCCATTTTTCCAGCATTCTTTTTATTAAGTTCAAGATGGTAACTTCTGACCCAAATCAGAAAAAGTCTGTGATCCAGCAAACACTAGATTTGTAATAGCCTATTAATTGCCATTGACATTAAGGTTCTAATTGAAAGATTTTAAGAATGTGTCCTGTTACTTAAATTTGTATCTAGCATATAGATAAATGAATAGTAGAGCACTGTGAAATATTGATTATACAAAATTATTTGACCTGTACTGATTTTGAATTTATTTTGCTCATCCAGCATATTTTTCCCATCCAGCTTTATTTCCAGCCACTGTAACCCATACTGTAGGATGTAGCAAGGATGTCTCTCCTGATCAAAGACTGCTTTGTTCAAAAAGGCCACATACTTTTGTATATGAGAAATATATAAGTAGAGACATTTACTATATGACAGTAATGGTAGACAAGAGTTGTTATTCCAATGTATTATATATACTGTATGTGCAAGAGACAATTTTTGTTAAGCCAGGCAAGACAATGGCTTGCCAAACCAGAAGCAGAAAGGAATATATAGCTCTATCCTCTCCCAGTATTTGAATCATCAATTAATCCTGAAGATGTACATTTACATTGTAGACTGCTTTGTTGCTAGCTTGTAACAGATGAAACTTCTGAATCTGATTTAACCTGAACATCCTGAATTGAAAATCTAAGAATTGTTTTCATAAAGAATGGCAAAATTAATCAAAGATTGAGAAACCAGTTAGCATACAGAACACAAGTTGTTAGACTGTGGTATTCTGAAAAGGTTTAGCACATCCTGACTCAGACTTTTTCTATAAATCCTGCACTCAGCTCTGCTTAAAAAGATGTCTTTGTTCTCACTCGCACTTCATAGCCCAAGCTAAACAGATTAAGCCCTTTACATTTGCTTTATGCTAGATTAAATCAAAATAAACTTTTTTCTTCTCAAAACACAGTATGTTAGTAATATTATCAAATTCATTGGAAATCATGAGGTATGGATCACATCACGTCATTGATCTTAAATGAAAGTGTCCATTGGATAAAGAGAAGCAATCTGATAGAAATCAGACTAAATTAATGTGAGTTATTAAAAACTTTTCCGATGTATTTGGTAGAGCTCTGTATAGAGTCCTACCAGATCATGAACCACTTCAGTGAAATTTTCTTAGCCCAAATGTATATTATTAGAATACTTACCAACTTTGCCCACGAGCTAAAAAATATTATGATAGATGTACTAAAATTAGTTGAGCATATTACTATGTTAATGACCAAACCTGTCATTCTTATAATGTTTGTGTTTCTAGTTACATTAAAGGAATTTTTTTGTCTAAGAATTTTTTGCTTGGTATCTGAAAATTACATAGATTTTATTTTCTTTTTCTTTCTTGGCTATGAATACTCAAGCTTGGCAGAGTGAAAAAGCAAATTTGGTTAGAAAGTAGAGTTGCAAGTAATGAAAAACAAGAAAAAATAACAAATACTAATCAAAATTAATTTGTCTCATGTTCAAGTCAAGCATTTATTTAGGGAGCCAAACAACCTCTGGAAAATACAGTGTACAATGCTATTTAAAGAAAAAGGACTGTGTTGTCACAAGGCAGGAATGACTTCACAGCAAACATAAGATTTCATTTTAAGCTGCTGGAATTATTAAAAAGAAATGACTAGTACTAATCTTACAGTACAGAAGTGTGAGTGGTAAGCAGGATAAAAAGATTCAATTAGCTGGTTTTTTTCCCCGCAATGAAACAAGTTTTAGAGAAACGTATGTTTACATTTATATAGGAAAGTATGCCACTTTCCTATAGTTAAACAGGTATAGAACATTTTGGGCTAATACTTCAAGCTACTAAAATTTTCTTAGCTACTGGTAGTTTCTGATAGATACTGTGGATTGTGACATAAGGAAAATGCTTAGGGAGAGTTTATATGAAATTTTATTGCATGTTTAGAATGTATATACTGCAAAAATTAGTTAGATCCATGCTAATTTTTACCACATGGGAATGTGTCGGTGAATCTCAGTTCAGAATGATCAAATATATATGTTATGTAGCCCTCAGTTCAATAGTCCTAGCTAGGGGATGATGTCCTAGTCACAAGGTACTGGCTTGATACAATAAAATAATCCTTGAGACATCTTTAGGAAAATGCACAATATTAGTGTTCTGAGGTGTCTATTGATAAAGATCTTACCATCTACTCTGCAGGTCTGACTAACCACAGACTTAAGTCTGGCCTTCATGAAGCTATGGTGATTGTATCAAAAATATTCTCTTAGACTGAGGTTGCTTGTTTTGATTGTGTTCTTTGAGATTTTTTGTTGGTTTGCGGTTTTTTGCGGGGATGCATGTTTTTCTTCTCTTGTTTTGTTATCCTTTCGTTATCTCTCTTGAGAATACAGAAAACATAAAAATTCATTAACATTTTGAGGTGATGTTTCAATTCAGCTAGATTTTGGAATAGATAAGGATTTACTTTATCTTTTCCTTGTTTCCTGATCATAAGAAATATTTTTATAAATAGGAGTGGTAGCAAGTGTAATTCACCAACTTAATAAGGAGCTTTCATCACTCTGGCCTGTTTATTTAAACACATTTCCAAAAATCAAAAGACTGAACACTTGTTTTACTAAATTCCAGCAATCTGATGATTTCATAAATATTTTTAAAATTTATTTTAGATTTCCATTGATGTCATTCGGCATGTAATTCTATTTCAGAAGGAATGCATAGAAAAGAGACTGATATTTTGACAAATTTTTTGTATCACAAACTGAGAAAATCTAAAACAATCTTTCAGTCATGGTTAGGTACTTAATCTCACACTCAAACATAATTATAAATACATTGACAATAACACTGTGACATGTCCTTCACTGAGGCAGTTAAAGGCTATCAAAAAGCTGATAAATATTTTAGTTATGAAAAAGAAACAATGTGACAATGTGTAAATTCAATCAAAAATAAGGAAGTTAAAGAGGAATATAGCTGCCTATGAGCTGGGTTACTAGGTTGAACCATGTCTGGTTTTGAAATTCACTGTTAGACTGTGGAAAAAAATTAATAGCACTTTCAATTTTTGTTTGAGCATTTTAAGCTTTATTCAAGCCTTTTAATTTCCAAAGTGTGTTAGTGTGCTAATTCACTGGAAAATTACAAAGTCCAGATTTTTTTTTTCTCACAATCTGATTGTGTTAATCAGAACCAAGAGAGAATAATTGTTTAGAAATTTCTATGTACTTTTACACATACTTTTTACAGGAGTATGTAGTGATAGAACAAAGACTAATGGCTTTAAACGGAAAGAGAGTAAATTTAGATGAGATATTAGGAAGAAATTCTTTACTGTGGGGATGGTGAGACACTAGAACAGCTTGCTAAGAGATGCTGTGGATGCTCCATCAAGTGTTCAAAGTCAGGTTGAATGGGGCTCTGAGCAACCTGGTCCAGTGAAAGATGCCCCTGCCCATGGCAGGTAGCTTTGAACTAGAGGGTCTTTAAGGCCACTTCCAATACAAACCATTCTATGATGATTCAATATCATAAACTATTTGGAAAATGAAAATATTTTGGAAGATAAGGCGTGAAAAAATTGTTTGACAGAACTGCTTTTACTAAATTCCATAATTCCTACTCTCAATTTCTGCAGTGTAGAATTTGTTCTTTCCCTTAGAGTCTTTAACTGACATAAAATCCCATTATATGTGAAAGAACTACTTTAAAAAGGTATATATCTTGAGGTTATTTCCTCATATATTTGTGTAAGTAGGAGGGGGTTGGTTTTTTTTTTGTTGTTATTTTTTTTTATTTAAAGCCTGATGCACTTTATTTTCAAAACAGGATTCATTTAAGACATGATGAAAAATATATTTTTTGTATTTTCTGCCCCACATAAGCAAGTAAGCAATCTCCTGTTTCAGTTAACTATAAAGCAAGGGAAACTACTGCAATCTAGATAGCCATAACTGAATCCTAACTTTTCTTCACTGCTCTCGGAAAACGCTACCTTGGGCCTCTCTGCTTTCCTGTGAGAGGTTTTTCTATAGGAATCTTGTTCCTCCTGAATCTTTTCAGGATTCTTCTACCTTCTCCTACAATATACCTTTCCAGGTAGCTCACGTGATGAGTTCAGCCTCTTGTCCTCCAGTAAATTTCTTGCTTGCTAATGTATGCCAAGAGGGACTTCTCGGGCCAAACCAGTTCTTCTGGCTGCCAGTTTAGACTCAGTGACTTTTGAGTCTGCTGACTTTGAGAACTCCTTGGAGACTAAACCAGTAGGCTCATTTAATATTCCTATTAAATATAACTTATCTTGAAAGGTCCATATTACCAGTCATAACAACAGGGAAACTGAAGACTAATTTTTACTTAGTCATAGGTGCTGTTAAGGAAATGGTTACTAGATTTGAAAATAGAAATAAATGCAAACAGTATGGTCTGTGTAGGCAAGTAGCTGATAGAAAATATTATTTGTGATGTTAGAACCAGGATGTACATTTATGTCACATATCTAGGCAGAGTCTTCCCACAGAAGAGTAATTTCTTAGAGCAGTATTCCAGAAACAGATTTCATCCATGATGAAGCTGTTGTCAGTCTCTGAAAACATTCCTAGCCCAGCACGGAGATTTGCCTCCTTTTGGCCACTGTCACCACAACTACTAGCAAAGCCACACCATAATATTCCATAATATGTAAATACTACCTCTTCCCACTCTCAATGCAGAGTAGACTGAATCAGTGAATTAATTTTATTGGTAGAGAAGACTTCCAAAAAGATGTTATACACAGAGGGCAATGAAGTTAGAGGTGTAAGTAGAAATCACTGGGAGTGAAAAGGCTGAGAACTTTTAAAGAGGGCAACTCATCAAAGACATATTGATGAATAAACATTCAGAAATTTCTCATCTTTATCATTTTTACTCCCTGAAAGGCTACTGAATGCAAGTGTACTTCTGTATCTTCCCCTCTGCTTTCCTCTGCACAGCTGGAATGCAGTGTCTAGTTCTGGGCACCCTAATACAAGAAAGATATGTATATACTGGAGCAAGTCCAGGACAGGACTACAAATATGATTAAAGATCTGGAGTATCTTTCATAAAGGGAAAGGCTGTAAGAGGTGAAACTCTTCAGCTAAAAAAGAGTGGTCTCAGGGAGAATTCTATCAATGTGTTCAATTCACTGAAGGAAGAAATTTTTCACTAGAACAGTAGGCAAATTTAACCACTGTTTTATGCAAGAGGAGAAATAAATCTAAGCACTATTCTTCATGTGTTTCCTACCTGCAGTAGTAAATGAAGTATGGTGAATTTGGTTTCAGTTTCCAGTCATTTTGATTTTTATTTTTGGATGTTACATATTTATGAAAGTTGCATCATTTTACCCCAAATTTCAACAGCTTAGTATGTAGCAATGCTAGCTTTTTCAATGTTATGATCGGGAATTTAAATGAATTTTATGCATTCAGTACCTGTATGCTGAATTCAAGCGTCTCATGAGAGAATAGTAAATCAATGTGTTTTATCCGGTGGGATGTGTAACCAAACAAGGACAAGCAGTTCTGTTACAGTTAAGTGACTAAGTCTAAATTACTACTGCCTGTTTCCTACAATAATATTGACCTCATATAGTCTTTGTCCCTAACTCTTAGATTGTAAAAAAAAAAAAAAAAAATTACAGTGAAGAAACATGTTTACTTTAATAATGGAATTCACCTCAGATACATTTGTATTAAACATTTTGCACGTGAACCTAAGCCTTGTTAGCATAAATTTCATTAAGTGCTCTTCTGCTTTCATGCCAAAGAGAAGCAGAACATATTTCAGATTTAGCAGTAGGCTTGTACAGGCAATTCATAGTAGATAATAAAAATGCTGAAATGCAAGTCTGAAATCAAAAACTGGGAAAAGAATATAACATTGATGAAAAAATTGAGAACAATGATGACAAGCTTTTTATATACGAGTTCACGCTTCCACATCACAAAAGATCAAGAAATATTAAAGAAACAGGGCTTAACATCAGTGGAGCAAAATCAATCAAAAGAATTACTTAGTAAGCTTATACAAGTGGTTATTTTTGTCTGTTTTGTAATAGCTGTGGGTTTTTTTCTCCGGTCTCCTGAAAATTAATGGCAAGTTGTTTTCTAAGACGCAATTACTGATTGTGTAGACAGCTAACTGAATCTGACAGTGCTTTGTAGCACTTTCCAATCACTTGTCGGTGTTGGAGTTTTTGTTTGTTTTATCTTTTTCTGTGAGCATTTACTTCATACTTTCCTAAAGTTTGTGTTATGAATAAAATTTGGCAGGCATTTGAAGACATTTTCTTGAATTCAAAGGCAGCAGGAGACCTGCTTTAATGAGCAAGAACCTTGTGACTGAACTCAGATGTACAAGGAAGCTACAAGAGTTGGAAACAGGGGCAGGTGACTCAGGAGAAGTCAAGAGATGCTGTCCTGTCCTGTAGGGATGGGGTTAAAAAAGCCAAGGCTAATCTGAAATCAAAAATTGCGAAAAAGAAAAAAAAAAAGGATTCTACAAGATTCAAACATGCAATTTTATTAAAATAGTTGAAAAGATGAGGGAAAAAACACAATGATAACAATATTAGTCTGAGGGCCTAATTGTATCCCTTCTTTCCTTCTCTTTTTCTAATTGTCTTAAACAGATTGCCTCTACTTTGTTCCTGAATTATCCCCCATGCTTGCCAAGCCTGCTAAGAGTCTCATAAGAACTGAGTCAGGTTTTCAAAAGACTTTTGAAAGTGAAGAAGGAGAGTTGTCCTACAAGATAAGCTCGGGGAGGACAGATTTTTTTTTTCTTGAAGGATATCATCTAGAGATGTTTCAGACTGAGAAATTATCATGTATATGACACTGTGTTTTATATACACTGCGAAAAATAGTAGTAATTTCAAATTAGGAGGACCTGATAATTTGAAAAGCACAAAATATTATTTGCAGTTCAGATAAACTCAGTTTTTACTGAATGTTTTTACAAAGAACTAGACAAAAGCTTGAAATAAGCCAAACAGCCCAAAATTAGGAAGACTAATATGTTTTTTAATTTATAGGATGATAGGCTAATTTGTTTTAAAGGATCTAGGGTCATCTAGTCTAACCTCCTCCTCAGACTGGGTTTATCTGAAGCAGGTGCTCAGGGACTTGTCTAGGTGAGTTCTGAGCACCTCCAGAAACTGAGATTCCAAAACCTCACACAATCATTTTGAGTAGCCTGTTGTAGTGTTTGATCACCATCAGGGAGAAAAAGTTTCATCACAGAACTTCTTCTGGTGCCTGTTGACCTTTTGTAATATATTCATGTCCTTGCTTACAACAGTGCTGGGAAATCCAGAGAGCTTCCAGTAATAGAAGAGGAAGCTTGGTCTGATCTGGAGCCTTCATATAAGTGTGTACTTGTGTAAGCAGAGGAGAGAGCAGTGAGAAAGAGGCAGAAGAGAGTAGTGTCAGTAAAAAAAAAACTGGTAGAATTTAGCAGGGTTCGAATATATTCAGAACATATCATGGCTTATTCCTCTGGTAACCCTACAAAAATCTAACTACGCTTTTCAATAATCACTGTATTCTTTCAGGAAACAAGACTGTTATTTTTTTAGAGACCTCAAGAGAGAACTGGCTGTTTCTCTTTGTCCTGTCACTATTAATTATATTGTAAGAAGAAACTTCATTGCAATAAATGCACCAAGAATGTTGCTCTGTAACTTTTGCTAAGTCATGTGTGCTTCTTCCTATCAGTACATTAAAGTAGAGAATAAGATGTAGAAATACCATTTTTTTCAGAGATTCCACTTCAGGAGCAAGCAGTAAAACATATTTAGTGGCATTCCTCAACAGAAATTTGTTGAATAAGACAACTGGCATTGATTTTTCTGACAAATATGCCTCTCTCTCTCATTCTCTCTCTCTCTCTCTCTCTCTCTCTCTCTCTCTCTCTCTCTCCAGTCTTCCATAAAAATCAGTACCACTAGCAAAAGGATTGAAGATGCAAAGCAGAGCATACACAAGTGTAAAGTAAGGTTAGCCTTTCAGTATCTATTCCATTTTGATTAAGGTATGGGAGCATTTACTTTCTGTGACAGGTGATAGAATCTGGGTTTTTTAGTGGAAAATATGTACTGTATTATTTTGGAATCTCCATTGCTAAAACAAATTATTGCTGGTTTTATTTATTTAATATTTGCTGCATGAAAAAATTGATTTTTTTTTTTGCTGGAATGTAAACTTTTGATAAAACCAAAATACAAAGCTTAAAGAGAACAGTATACTTTAGCAATATTTGCATAACTTGTGACTTTCAAGACTCAAATTTTTAATGAGAAATTTTAAAAGTCAAAATTTTTTTACACTTTTTTTCTATTACAAAATAGTAATATTTTTTTTAAGAAACTTAAATGAGAAATACATTTTTGTTCCACATTGAATTTTTTTTGTTCTAGCCATAAAAGATTTTTAATCTGTTCAGTAAGATACTAGATTGCATTTACCCTTTTCCATATACTTTCAAATATTTCAAGTCCATTTTTCTGTTCTCTGCTGACTTATGTTTTCTAGTGAAAAATGCTCATGACATGCTTTCCAGTAGATAAACGTGAGCTATACATCCAGTCATAAATGTGTGTATATAAAAATATATTTTAGCCATGAATGGGGAAATGAAAAAGGAATCTAGGATTTAAACTGCAACCAACAAGATTCTGTCTTACTCTTTCAAGGGTAAATGAAGCTAATATTAAAAATTATTTAAAAAATTTTGAGCCCTTCAACAAATGAAAATTAATTGGTTTTGTTTGGTAAGACTGAAATATTTTATAATGAAAAAGTTTTCACAACAAAATGTTTGCACATTTTTCACACTACCTCCATAATTGCAACAGTTTTTTACCCCTGATTTAAAATGTATCATCAATTTGTATGAATACAAATGTTAAAAATATCTTCAGAAATTTCATGTACTGTAAGGCAACTGTGTGAAAGTTTTTGTCATGTTCACATACTTGAGTATGTTGAAATAGCATGACACAAAGGTAATTTTACCTTAACTTCCTCTCCATATGGACAGTGAATTTTAGAGAAACTCAACGAAATTTCACAGCAGTACTCGGAGAAGAACGCCTTATTTTTTTCCATAATAGCTTATAGACCAAAATTTTGGATGCAGTAAATTCCTGCCTGTAGACCTAAAGCTATTCTCATTTAAATTAAGTTGAGGAATCTGCAACCAACAGAACGTGGATTTTTAATTTTTTTAGTTCTCTTGAACAAACATCCATAGAATCATAGCATAGGACGGTTTGGGTTTGAAAGTGACTTTAAATATCATATCACTCTAACCCACCCTGCCATGGACAGTCAGGCACACTAGAACAGGTCTTCTAGCAGAAGTAAATGCAGAAATTAATTACACCAGCAAAGAAATGTGTGAAATAAATTGGCAGGAAACAAACCCCTTAGAACAAGCTTAGTCCTTCCGTAATAAAGACCTGTAGGCAGAAATCCTGTTCCCACTGCAGTAAGTGACATAGCATAAGTTGAATTTAACTTTTCCACGCATCAAAATTAGGATCTCCCTGTTACAGAAGATCAAAACAAGCCAAAACTAGTTTTGTATGACTGTTTAGCAAAATCAAATTCTATTAAGTCCTGTAGTTTCCATTTCTTTCTTTGCCATAGGGTTCTTATTCTTTCTTAGTTATGTAATCATAGAGGTGCTACAAGCACTGCTGATAAGCTCAGCTTTGGCTAGCAGGTTCAAAGGTGACGGGAACTGGCAGTGCAGTGGGGACAGCTCCTAATGTTTTCCACAGCAACCACCCCTGCATACCACACCTGCTACCAATAGCTTTTCACATAAACCAAATATACACATGCATAGAGGACTCAGTTCACTGGAGTAAGTATAAAAATGTTCAAGTTTTTCCAGATGCTGGCATTCAAACCTCTCACTCATACATACATATTGCACACATCCTGGCCACACACACCCTGGCCTCACCAGCTGCTGGCTCCAAGAATTACAGCCCATGTGATCCATTAACTCTTCTGCAGTTGCTTGCAGAAGACCTTGCAGCCCTCGTACATAGCACAGAGATTACAAAGGAAAAATAGTTAAGAAAAGTATTTGATAATACTTCAGGTAACAGGCATAAGGCTTGGTACTGAGTAATATCTCCTTACATGCAGAGAATTTCATTATGTCGTCCTCTCTGTATTTTCATGTCCTTTTCCCTGCTCAGTCCACCCTGATTCAAGCCCTTCCTCATCTTTTGTCCTTTCAGCAAACATCCCATAATAAATTTTATGGTGGGCTGTCACAATGCCCCTTCTTATATCCCTTAAGAAGTTTCTTAGAGTCCCTCAAGACTCCTTAACTATCTCATAAAATTTTGATAATCATGTTCCAGTTCTCATCAAATACTGTCAGACTGACCCTTCCAAGGCTGTGGCAGGGCAGTGATTTGTTTAATGGCCCATCAGTCAGTGGCTGAAGAGTTCTGGTTTTTGTTATTGTCTCTATCATCACCTGCTCATTAATTTCTGTGTCTATGTGTTTAGTTTCTCTGTTTCCTTGCTTTTTGTCATTTCTTTTATACAAAATAGTCCTTTACCAGGTAACATAGTGTGTTAGAATGTTTCACATACCCTTATAAAGCCTTCAAAGATAAAAGAATATTATCACCTAAAAAGGGGAAAAATCACTTTTAAAAGAGGAAAATTAAAATAATAGGACAAGTAGCTTAGCACCAGCTAAATTTTATTAATGAAAACTACTTACTTCATGATGAGCAACCAAATTTACTCAGAATTATTCACCACATAACTCATCTGAATAGTTCCTGTCATTCTTGTAAGTATTAGGAATCAGAAGTTTTGATAGACATAGCTTATGTTGAAAGGGGGAAGAAAAATACAAAAAACCAAGAACAGTTCAATCTAATAGAATTAAATAAGTACAGAAAGTAGATAAAAAGCAATGTGTTGAAAAGAGGTGAATTCTGCCCTCTATAAACATTGCAGAATAACAAATATATCTTTTTGAGGTTTTACCTCGATTTGCAATCTTCTGACAATAAAGACTAGCACGCATGTAATACCATTAAAATTTCATGGGCACCTAAACATAAGAGATCTCTTGTGAAAGTCGCTGGATATGAGGATAATGAAGAAGTAATATGGAAGTTAAATAACTTAATGAATGTCTGAAACAAATTTGTGACTGCAAATACTTTGGCAGTTCATTGCTGACTTGGCTTGATAGATGATACAGGATTCCACTGTAGGTCATTGAAAGATAACCAGAACATGTATTTTGAAATGGGACAGTGTCCTAGTTTTGGCCAGGACAGAGTTAACTTTCTTGTGGTATCGGTGACGAGTGTAGCTTGGAGCAGGTGGGTGCACCTAGGTTGTTATTCAACACCACTCACATTGTCTCCAGGGGGCAGAAATAAGGGATTCTCACTCCCAAGAAGGGAGCGCAGAAGGTGCAGTGTGTTCTCTGTCTCAGAAAGCTGCACGGCACTGGTTGAACTGTGAGCACTTTGCCCTCTATACACTGTTGTGATTAGGATTGCTGCTATTGCTGTCCATTTTCTTATATTATTGCTGTTTCCAGTATTTTAATTACGTTTATATGAAGTTCATTTAATATTAATTCATAAACCAAAAACTGGCTTATGTCACGTACTGAAAAAAATGTCATGTCTCTATAAAATAATATCTTATTTTAGAAGCTTTCTAGAATGGTACGGGCTCTTATAGATCAGATGAAATGGAAAAGGAGCTAATTCAGCTTCTACAACTGGGAGACAAGTTTTACTCTCAGGAGAATATTGTCACTGAAGGACAAAGGTAGAGATACAAGGCAAATATATTCCCCATACTGTACCTTTCCAGGTTCTTATAATCTTTGTCTTGATAACTTCTTCAACAGAGATTATTATTTTCTGTTTGAGTAGCCCTTGATGGACTTTTTTTTTTGATAAGTATCTAACTCACGTGAAGCCTATTAATACTTTAGGTCTCTGACATCCAATGGCAATTAATTCTGCAGTTTAGTAAGAAAAAAATAGATATTTTTTCTTTTAGAATGCTACTGAAATTTCATTTAAGGACCACCCTTCTAATTTTGTGAGAAATAAAATTATGTCTGATTCCATAATTATGTATGTATCCTCATTCAGCCCTTTCCTTTTATTATTCAGGCGAATGCTCCTAGATTTTCCATTTTTTATAATTTCTAGCTTCTTTTGTTGAACCATGCCCTTCTTTTGGTGACCAGAGTTGCGTGTAATGTGATTATGAATCCACACATTTTACTCATGTTTCTTATTCTGCATTCTATCCCATTCTTGAGGCTTCTTGACATTCCGTTTGCCCTAGAGGCTCCTTGAGCAGAAAGAAATTTGTTTGACATAACTCATAGAGAATGGTCGCTCTGTATTTCAAATGTTTCTCTGTGAAATGAAACATTTTCTTTTCATGTGTATGAAATGAATGAAAACAAGTATTTTAGTGGTTTTGATATAGTTGTATGTATATATATCTAAAAGATGCATAGCATATTTGCATAAACCACTAGATACACAGCACAAAAATCCTGAAAGAAAGACTTTATGCTCCTGGACCTTTGAGAGTGTAATGAAAAGTAAGCAGTTTTACTATACCACAATTTCCAAAACTTGCAATTCTTCTATTAAACTGTATTCCCAAAATATTAAATATTAGCAATGGATAATAATTTTGAAAATGTATTTAGATACTACATTTCTGTTCAGTGAGTAAAATAATGTATAATTTAAGATGAACTTCCACCTGTGTGACAGATTGTTGTCAGTGGTTACAGTTACAGTTACTGTTGTAGAATACCTCCTGCTAAAACAGAGTTGTAGCTTGCTGATTTCATGTTGAAATGCTTTAAAGTTAATCCTTTGACACAGGACAAAAAATTAATTCCTCAGTATCTAGGTCATCTCCATAATCTTTTATCAGTAGTATAATTATTTTTATGCTTATATAACGCACGTTAAGGGAACCAAGCTTAAATAGCAATTTCTGAGATCTATATCATAACATAAAATTGATTTCATCACTGAACACCCCAATTAAGAATGGCAGTGTTGGGGTTTTTTTAACATCATGAACCCCTTCCTCTTGTTAGATAATGTTATTCATTTTTATTAACAGTTTATATATTTTTGAGGACTATTTCTACCCAAGGGTATAAACTTTACACATTAAATTTCATGTATACCATCTGAAATTATTCTTCTGTGATGTATTAAGATTGCCGTTTCGGTCTCCTAAATCATAATCAAGTAACTTATGTAACATAATTATGTAACTTGTCCTATCCTGCAAAGTTCCTGATTCACTACATTACAGCTTTGCCTAAATAAATGTTAAAAATATTAGAAATTATGAATTACCATTAGATTTTTATCTTTCTAAGACACATAAAATTCATATCTTTTGGACAGACATACCATATTTCATTTTTTCTTGGAATTCATAGATTCAACTACTTGAAATTGATTCTAGGCATCTTCAATCTCTTTTTTTTTGGCCTTCAGTTCAGATACTCTGAAGTTAAAATAAAAGTACTATAATGGCAAAGCCAGACCATTTTGTTTGTTTGTTGTCTTACTTTTTAAATTGCCAGCTTATAAGATAATTAGAATACAAAATCACAGCAAGCCTGAAACTGTTTCAGCATTAGTAGCTTGAAGTAAAAGAAAATATAAAAAATTGATTTCTCATTATTTGGTCATGTAAATAATAGGCATTTACTCCGTCTAAGATGACTGATGTGGGTTTCTCCAAACTATACCTATATAGTAATTTTATTTTCCAAAAGTTATTATGTCATCTTCTCCTATGCTTCTTGATCCTTTTAACAAACCAAAAAAGAGTAGTGATCTTATTTATTCTTGGAATTTGTTCTTAATTTTAGTTTTGTAATCAGGACTTGTCTTGTTTTTTCCGGACATCTGTCTTGCTTATTCCTCAGGATTATTCTGGTTCAATCAGTCATCTACTCACCTGCTCAATCTTACACATATTACTACATTTTCCTGTACCCTTTTTATACAATGACAGGTTTCCCTTTTCTCTATTGGGACTATAGATATTTTACAAATATTTATGCTTAGCTGTTACAAAAGGTTATTAGTTTTATACAGTAGTTACTGGTTACAATGTTATTGTAATGTTGCAAAGTAATTACATTATCTTAGTATTTAAGTCAAACATATATTAATATTTTTTTATTGTGCTTCTGTTTTGTCAGACCAGTAAGCCTTTGCTTTGGCTGCAATCACCTTCTGCATGATCTTGGACAAAACACTTCATATTTGTCTCTTTGCCATATCAGTTTCTCTGTCTAATTTACAGGCACATTACAATTTGCATTCAATTTCTGATGCAGACTGTCAGTCAGAAGTTGCTTGTAGAGTGTCTGTTAAAGTAATGTACTCCAAGCATTCCTCATACTTCAGATATTGGTTTTTATATAGTTAATACATTCTTTAACCTCATAAAAATCTATTGATTCTGCTTTATGTACTTGGATATTTCATTTTGTTTAATGCTTTCAAAAGATTTTAATCTCCCTTGTGTTTTCCTTTCTTCGGTAATTGAGAATCCATTTCTACTACCAAATGAGAGGCTCAATTTTATTTCAGTCACGTATGAAGGACAGAACATGGAAACTTCATGCTTTGCTTATCATTTGGGTTATTTCATACCTAGCCTCATAACAGTCTTTGATCTCGCTAGTGTAATATTCTTGCACTACACTGGGGATGTGATGAAACAGAATTGCCTAATTTAAAATAAGTGGCTCCCAATGCACAGGTAATTGGTTCTAAATAATTTCGGACTCAGTTACACCTTGCAGCTAGATCTATCTCCAAATTACTTGGGAGACTTGCATAGAGTACTGAAAAAAACTAAACTCTTCTAGTGCACTGGTTAACAGTACTATCAGAAAAAGAAGATTACTGGAATCTATTAGTTATGTCTCATCATTGATCAAGAATATGCAGGTTTATGAATTAAATAGAACGTAAAATATAATCCCTTTAAGGAGAAGAAGAAAAGAAGAGAAGTCTGAGTATCATTAAGTAAAAAGTGTACATCACAGAATAAAGAAGTACACTTTCTTCTAGTTCACCTAATCTGATCGTCCTCAGTCCATAAAATAAAATAAACCAACATACATAACTTCCTGGATCTGTACTTTACTTTTTATCTAGTTCAAGTCCACTTTTTGCCTTTAGAGTGCTGACACATTCATCTGAGTCAGCAGACATTTGTGCAATTTCATCCTTTTTCATCCTTTTGCTTCATCTTTCTTATATATATAATAACATTCTTCACCTGGCATATTTTGTTATCTTTTGCCCTTTCTATCACCTTCTGCCTATCTCTGTATTGCAGACTCCTAATTACCTCTGTGCCTAGCATGTTGTCCTAATTTCTTACCCCTTACTTCTCCATCCTATTTCTTAAGTGCACTCTTCTGTCCTCCTGTTCTGCCTTCATTTGAATATTTGTGCTATTCATTTTTCCCCACCCTGAGTTTGGGATTGAAAATAGGCTGAAAAATTTACAAGGATATAGCTAGTAGAAGTTCCTGCTAAAATTAATCCTTCTATGAAATCACAGTATTTCTGAAGTTTTTCTGCTGCATTTAAAATATTATTAGTGTTGAAGGCATAAAAGAAAGAAAGCTATATAGCAAATCCTAACAAGATACAGACTCTCTAGCATGATTCACTTCCCTAGAGGATTATGCAGCTATCAATGCAGTGCAATCAGCTTTTTAAACAGGTTGTAAAAAATCAACTGCGTTTGCTTTTTCAATTGGCCATGATTTATATAGTGCATGACACACTAGATAGCCTATACTAAAGTAGAGAAGATTATAGAGTGAAAGTCCTGAAAACCATTTTAGATACACTAAATAAACATTTCTCTTAAACTTGAAGGGAATCTATGGTTCTGCTGTTCATATCATTAAGCTTTTTGTAGTTACATTAAGACAATAAAATGAAAAACAATTAAAACCATAATAAAAGATATTATTATACACCCCGTTTCAGCAAAGCTCCTTCACATGTGCCTAGCTCAAGTTGTTTAAATGATCTCAGTGATTTCAAAGTTAAATATAAACATAACTAGGTCGATATCTGAAGAAAGAAGTTAATGAAAATTCCATGTCGAAACATGAACCTTAATCTTCTGAGTAGTATTTTAATAGACTATGTATGCAAGGATTGAAAAGAAAATCATATCAACATAAAACAATTTTTTGATAAATTGCTTTGCTGAAATAGAGGTCACGAGATGACCATCTTTTATTAACTGTGATATTCAGTCAAGGGTGATTTACCTAGGTAGAGACTCAGGGCAACAAAAGATGCTCAGCTGATTTGCTTCTGTGGTGGAAGAAAGGAAGGGGAATATTATCTGCTATAATATCAAATTTTCCTTAAAAGCTAACTGACTATTTTTTACTGTGTTCCAATGATCTAGCCAATACTGATAGTGGCTAGGATATGAACAACAAAGCTAATGGTTTTGCAAAGTGGAGAGTAATTTTTTTACCAGAACAGGAAATCAACTTTTCAGTTGGAGAAAGTGGCATGAAGTCATGTATAGGATAAAGGATTATCCTTGAACAAAACTAGTAAATGAATATTTTACTGATTTTGCTAGCTTTGCAAAGTTTATCATGACTGTATTAAAACACAGTAGCTAAACTTTTTGGAAAATAGCCATAAAAAATTGTTCAGAATATTCTGTCTGACAGGAATTCTTGATTTGGGAAAATTGCCTCTGTGAAGGCTCAGCAGAGGTGCAAATGTTTGTGGACTGATGTGCCTTTCAAATACTAAGAATAGATTTGTCCATAATTGTAGATTAATGAGTCTTTTTTTATTCCTATGAATTAAAGTGTGTGCAGTTTCAATCTAAGAAAATGGAAACTCTATCGTGACTGTGTTATATGACAAACTTACCGATAAAATCTAATACAAGTGTTCATAATGTCAACATGATACACCCTTGCTAAAGTTTTTTCCTTGGCTGGAAAGTGCTTCTCTGTGGCAATTACTGCCTCAGGGAATGTGTATAGCAGTTGTATTCATCGATTAAAAGACAAATCTTACTCATTGAAATACAAATCAGGTCTTTTACATCTATCAAAGACACTTAATATAATAAAACTTCTTCAGGGCATATATTATTTAATGTACTTCTAAACTCTTCACCAATCTAATAAACTGATCCTTCACAATTTTTAAGGACTACAGTAATTCTTTTCAGACTGTGTTCAAAACTAGAAAGATCTTCACATGTATATTTAATGAAGAAATAAAATCGTTTTTATAAAAAAGCAGATATTTAATTCCTTTTTATGAATAAGGGTGATTACAGTTAATTCTACTTCCTCTTTCTGCTCTCTCTGTATATGAATCTGGAATGCCTCATTATAAAAGGCTATAAGATGAAAACTTACATGCTGAAAAGTTGTGGCTAAAAATGAGCAAGGTTATATCGATGTAAACTTAGTCCTGCTTTTAATTCAGATGCTGGAATTGCAATGTCTTTGCACTTTTCTTCCTATAACTTGTTAAAACCTGAAATTTTGGAGATTTTTTTTTGTTTAAATTCTTGTATCAAAGACCTATTTTGTTATTCCATTTATGGGGAGCATTTCTTTCAATTATAGAAAAATCTGTTATTTCTCAAGACAATTTTAAAATTATAGACAAATGTATTCAAATGTTGACTTTAAATCTCGGGGATTCATTTTGTAGATTTTAAAACTCCTCATAAATTTGAAAGGGCAGTAAATGTATGGTCTGGGATTTATTTCTGTACTCTGGGCACCATACATGCTGCTGACCTTATTAGTTAAAATTTCCATAAAATTATTGATTATATTTTTTTAAAATGTAAGACTTCTGCCATACTCGTGCATACTTGCAATGCTCTTGAAATACCTGATGTTATTACACCATGGCTTCTGTCTTGAGGAGTCTGAGATATGGTTGCTTCTGTACAGGCTAATCTTCTACAACATTCATGTAAACTTTCCTGAATTATGGATGCATGAAAGCCTCAGCTTTCCACGTTTTAAAAATATTTGTTTGGGTTTTTTACTAAAATAATGTAAACATCTTCTACTAAATCTTTACTATCATGCTCCGGTTCGGATATGCTGTTCAGAATATAGAGGTTTCTAGCATAACTCACTGATAAAATTCTACAGGCTGCTGAAAGGGTCTAACAAGCCTGTGCTGGAACATTATGGAGTGAGGGTTTGTGGAAAGCAAGTTATAAGGTAGAATATGGAATGATATGTCTCAAAACACACTGTTACATTTTGACGTCTCTTTTTATGTAGAATAACATAAATATTTTTCTATAAATTTGGATCATTGTGCATTAATTAAATCTAAGGTGTGATTTAACACTACAATAAAAGCTGTAAACTTTATAAATGATGATTGATGTACTGAAAACCGATGCCGGAAAGCCCCCCAAAACAAGTGACTGTAATTATTGGAGTAAACAGCTATTTAAAATACCTAAATTGTATTAATTCTGGAGAATACACAAATGATTTAGTGGCTTTGATCAATGAAAACCATATTTTTCATTACTGAAATACTGATTCTGATAACAAGAGTGTTTTCAGTGTATTTTTTTATAATTTTAATATTTTTGTAACCCAAAAGACTAAAAACCAAGTGTAGGTTATATTTAGCTGACATGTTTAAATTTCTATCACTGTATGACAGAATACAAAGTCATGGAGATTCACTTGCTACTTAGGACACTTTGGTGTATTTCTAAGGCAATTATGTTTACTTTCTTCTGCCAGTGATTTAAACAGACAAACATAATTTCTGGAAATTTATAGAATGTGAATTCAAGTCCAGAATTTTAGTCAGAAAGCAACTCTTTAAGACACATCTCTTTATTCAGCTTCATGAAATTTTGCTGTTTGCTGTCCTTCAGATAATTCCTTTCCTTTTCCCTAGTATAAGTTATAATGAAAGTTTTTTATATATATATATATTTATATATTTATATATATATACATAAACATATATAGCATATATATGTTTTTATATATGTGTTATATATATATAACATATATAATGTATATACATGTTATATATATATAACATATATATGTGTGTGTGTGTATACATATATATATATGGTGTCATTCATATGAAGATAAATTGCCAAATCCTTTTTAGGAAATGAGTACTAGAAACAGTAATAAATTAAGCCTTAATGATAGAAAAAGAAAGTGATTACAAGACAAACAGTGAAACAAGGCAGAAGTGGATAATGGCACGGGAGGAGAAATAGTGGTTAGGAAATAGTTTATATTAGTTGATAAAGTGAGCAAACAGAGGAACTTGTGATTAACTGAGGAAAGAAAACACGGTAAGAAATTTAGAACTTTCTAATAATTAAGCACTCAAGGATGCTTAATGATTTTCAGCAGCTGTTCACAAACACTGTGCACTTTGCTGTACTGTTATCTGTTTATGCAAGAGATGGATTCTTGTTTTACAAATACATGCTGCTGCATTTGTTACCCTAGGGAAGAGAGAGACCGAACCCAGCAGAAAAATCCATCTGTAAATGCATATTCTAGTGATCCATTAGAAATGAAACTGCTCCATTCAATAATTTTAACCAAAGCAATCAATGTCTGAACCATTTTTTTCTTTAATCGTGACATATCTGATGGAGAAGCCTGAAGGTATTCTGTTGTCTGAATTCAGGCCAAGGTTCTAAGCTAGGTTTTGTTTTGCCAATGCCCATTAATAATTCAATTCATTAATGACCTAGACATTTCAACATAATTGTTAACAAGAGCTTCAACCATAGGAATGATATTTTCTGATTTTATAGCAGTCTAAACACTATATAATTTTTATCTGTATACAATTAACTCTGACAATATTCACCAGAGTTCCTAATCCAGACATTATTTTATATTTTCTATTTAGATCTAAATGTTTGTTCTGTTTTGTATAGTTGTGTCTTATCTTTCCAGATAGTGTGCCAGTTTGTTAAGGAAGTGTGTTTTTAACCATTCTAAACCTATGCTTGAGTTAAAATGCCAATATGATGTGTCCCCACCCTTTTAAGAGATGTGTTAACAAAGACACTATGTTTCATTGGTCAGTCTACTTCTTTGATTTCTAAACAGAATTAATAACAAAAATAATAATTTATATTGCAGGAAAACACTTGCTGAGGTACTAAATTATGTCTTCCTTCTTTCTACTTCTCTTTCATGACCATCATCAAATTCATCCTACTGTTCAGTCCCAGGTGTTTCATCATTTGTAACAGTAGGTTGCAAACCCTTCAGGCTGGTTCCCTGGGCATCTTCTCATGCAGGAACTCGTAAAGCACTCACCCCTGCCCTAGATCTGCTTCTGTTGGTAATGAAAGCTTCATTGACTTTAGAGCAGCAGTGTTAGGTCAGAGACTTCTGAAATATCCCAGTGAACATTAACTTGGCATGGACCTGACACAGTTTTTGATGCAAGTAAATCATAAATAATGGTGAAAAATAGGTAGTGACTTTTCAATTTACAGCTCATTCTTCTGCATGTACGAAAGGGGAAGACTTTGTCATATGCCTTGCCCTTACTTTTAACAATAACAGGCTATTGATCTCTTGAGTTGTACTACCTGAAACTGTGTTTGTTACATCTTATAAATAGAAGACCTTGGCATACATAATACGTGAAGCACATATAATGCATCAACCAGGCACCTGTGGCCATCTGCACAGGCCCAGGGCACTAGTCTGACATGATGCTCAAGACAGTATGGCAGGCACTTATCTGAGAGCAAAGGCTGCAGCTCCAGCTGGAGAGTCCACACCACCTACCCCAGTGGTGGCTAAGCTACTATCCATCACACCTGAGTAGTCGTGGCAGTCCAATGAATTTCTCACTGACTGGAAAGGGAAAAAAACCCACCCAATTTTAAAAAGAGGAAAAAGAAAAACCTGGGGAACTATAGGCCAATCAGTCTCACCTCTGTACCCAAAAAGATCATGGAGCAGATCCTCCTGGAAACTATGGTAATGCACATGAAAAATAAGGACTGGTCACAGTCAACAAGGATTCACCAAGGCTAAATCATGCCTCATCAAATCATGGCCTACAACAGGGTGACAGCATTGGTAGATAAGGGAAGAGCAACTGATATCATCTACCTGGACTTATGTGAAGCATTTGACATTGCCCTGCATGATATCCTTGTTGCTAAATTGGAGAGGCATAGATATGACAAGTGGCATTCCTCAGGGATCAGTATTGGGTCTGGAGCTCTTTAACATCTTTGTCAGTTCTCTGGATGATGACATTGAGTGCACCCTTAGCAAGTTTTTGACAACACCAAGCTGTGTGGTGAACTTGATACACTGGAGGGAAGGGATGCTATCGAGAGGGACCTTGACAGGCTTGACAGGCGGGCTTGTTTAAATCTCATCAATTTTAACAAGGCAGGTGTAAAGACGTGCCTGGGTCAGGGCAGTCCCAAGCACAAATACAGGCTGTGTGGAGAATGGATTGATAGCTGCCCTCTGGAGAAGGACATGGGGCTTTTGGACGAGAACCTTGACATGACATGGCAATGTATGCTTGCAGCCCAGAAAGCCACCATGTCTTGAGCTGCATCAAAAGAAGCATGGTTGAGGGAGGGGGCTCCTCCCTTCCTCTCCACTCTCCTGGGAGCTGACTTGGAGTACTGTGTCCAGCTCTGGGGCACCCAAGGTGGATGTGGAACTGTTGAAGTGAGTCCAGAGGAGGGCCAGAAATATGATCAGAGTACCTCTCCCGTGAAGGCAGGCTAAGAGACTTGGGGTTGTTTAGCCTGCAGAAGAGAAAGTTCAAGGGAGATCTAACAGCAACCTTTCTGTATGTAAAGGGGGCTACAAGAAAGCTTGAGAGGGGCTTTTCAAAAGAGCACATAGTGACAGGATAAGGGGGTTTAGTTTAGATATTAGGAAAAAATTCTTTACTCTGAGGCTGGTGATGCAATGGAACAGGTAGATCATAGAAGTTGTGGATGTCCTATTCCTGGAAGTGTTCAAGGCCGGGTTGGGTAGTCTTTGAGCAACCTGTTCTAGTGGGAGGTTCCCTGCCCATGGCAGGGGGAGTGAAACTTGATGATCTTTGAAGTATTTTCCAGCCCCAACCATTCAGTTTTTCCATGTGTGTCATAGTGCCTTACAGAATAGAAAAAAATGGACTGTTACTATTACAATATTGACACCATGATTTTAAATACTTGTGATGCCAATATTTTTTTTCAGCAGTATTATTAGAAGAGTACTGGGGTTCCTGTGGTTCTGGGAACAGCACCTACCACTCAGTGCTGTTGTGGTGTCTGCTATGTCTTTGGTTTCCATCTAGCTCTTCCCCCTGCCTCTACTGGTTCAGTCCTTCGAAATACACCTTTGGGGAGCAGAGATGACGATTTTTCACTTTGAATAATAACAATAAACAAGAATAAACTGAGGGGTGGTATAAATAGATGAAGTATTTATTACCAGCCTAAATTGAGGAGGTTCATATCAACAATTATGAATCTTGCAAAAAGTGATGTTTTTTAATCAGCTGTGGGAATTGACCAAAAATGCTTGCAATACTAATGACTACTTAAAATGATAATAATTACATTATCATTGTCTGTATATTTTTGGTATGTTCTCATTGATAATAGTATTCACTTTTTATGTTTTGAAAAACTTCATTTATACACATAAAAATTTCTTTTACTCTGTGTTCCATATTGGCTACTTCTGTCATGACATAAATCTTGGTTCTTATTTTGCAATTTTATTTTATAGTTAATTAAGCAGTATTTGGAAATTAACACAAAAGTTACAAAATTTAAGATTAAATGAAAAGAAAATGAAGTTTATAAAGACATAATTAAATTCTTGGAAATAACAACATTTATGATGCTCATCCATTTTTAATTTTGTCATCTCTAAATGAACACCACGATACAGTTTTTAAATCACATGGTCAAAAAGATTCTTTCTACATGGACAAAATTGAATTTGTAGCAAATTCCAAGAGAAGATGTTAATATACGGTAAATAAGGCTATGAAATGATCTCATGGATGTAAAATAATCCACTGGACTGGATGTTGTATGAGCACTTATGACAAAATTCTTGTGCAATGCTTAGCATACCACGTATGACAATAATTTCACAGCTTGCCAATAAATGTGGATCCTTTTCTTTCTAAACACTGAACTGGTTTTGTAGACTGTGTGACTTGATTTGTAGAATCATTGAGTACTTACAATTTCCTCTTGCTGGGAGATAAGAGCTTACTTCACAGTAGTGTCATAAAGATAAATCAAGTGATGTTTGCAAAACACTAAGGTATTGGAAGAATACCACAGGAAATCCAGAATGAAATTAATAGTTCTCCAAAAAGCTCAAGATTTTGATGACATGCAATCAGTAAAATCCAAGATAACACACTTAAAGAAAAAAAAAAAATCTCCCAGACCATATTCAGAGCATTAAGACAGCTATCTTAAAGAGATATCATGAATGAAACAAAAATGGAATCAGAACATGTATTTTGAGGTATATTGCAGAAGAGTTAAATGAAATAAAAATATATATAGATAAATACGATCAGAAATAATTGTTATTCCTTAGTATAAATAAAATCTTAATTTTAATTTTTTTTGGAGGCTTCAAATGCATCAGTAAGTATCACACACACGGATAAATGAATATGAGAAAAAGTTCGAGGCAAAGCTGTGGCACCAATTTCATCATCATGTGTAGTTTGAAAGAAGCAATAGGTGCTGCTCTATTTTATTTTGATCTATCAGTTCAGGCTCTCAGGAACATCAGATACACACCTACTTACTTATAGCCACCTGCACTCAGGAGTAAAAATAGCTAGTGAGCATGGGATATACTTTTAGCCTTGCTAAGACTAAAGCCTGCAACACATGCATTGAGAATTTCACTTAGCTGGAGTAATTTTAGATTAAAACATGAGGAACTTGCAACATTTGGGCATTTCCAGGTTTAAGAATCAGCTGAGAAGGCACTTTAAAGGTTTGAGTCTTATATTTGTGTTGTTATAATATTTAACTTTATTCTTTTTACATGTATCCTTCTCAAAATACATCAAACTGTGCTCTAACATGCAAACACTATATGGGTGAATTATACACTGTGTAATTCATAGTGAAGAAATAGATGGCCTCAGTCCAAAGAGGAACATTAATGTAGTGGCTGCTGGAATAATAGAAATATTAATGATCTTGCAGTCTTCTGCTGGAGGCAGTTATCTCTTGATATTCAGATGATCAAACCCAATTACATGAAGAAGTTGTTGTGTGATAGTTTATTGTAAATCAGTTTTCAAGTTTCAGCACTCAAGATGTAACTGAAAATTAATATAACAACCAAAATGTGGCTCTCATTAATGAAAATCAGCTGAAACCAATGTAGTTTTACTTTTTTCTGTATGGGTTTGAAAATCGATGTTGATTTTAGAAGTGGTCTGAAACAGATTAGTCTTTGGGGGTTTTTTTTTCTGCCAATATGATCTGTAAAAAATTGTAAAATTAATAAAATAAATTACTCTGAATTTTAAGAGACAAAATTAAAACAACAAATATTAGGATAAAAATAAGTGATAGATAAAGATAAATCTGTCCTACCTCACACATCAAAACAATAGAAAATCAGTATAAAGCTTGTCCATGTATCAAAGACGGAAGAATTTAATTCTGTTTCCTCATAGTATAAGCAATTTATAAAATTAGCTTGGATTACATTTGATATTTCTCTTTGTAGTCACAGATCTGGTAGAGCTACTAGGCTTTTCTAATGTACTACAACACGGAAACAGTTCTGTCAGTAGGACACCATATCCTGATATACCTAAACTAATCTATTGCTGGTATCTCTATGTAACGTTAAAATATAGTATAACATACTACAACATGGTTTATCATTCTCTGAATGTTAATCAATTGTTATGCCTACCCTTATGCTTTTCAAAGGTTGCCTTAATTACAAAGTAATTTTATTCCAAAGTTACATGCCTAGATTAAAAAAAAAAAAAAAAAGCCAAAATGAAAGTAGGAAACAGGATATATACATTTTTGGTTCTGTTTTATTTCTTTTATCAGGGTCAGACCACTGTAAATTCTGCAGCCTGTCAATACAAACAAAAAGTATTTAGGTGAGTACAGATAAATGGTGGCTTTCTTCTGAGTTCACTGTAGGTTTGTTTTCTAGATATATGCTGTCATATTCAGTATGATTGGGAAAAGTATTGTAGTTTTTCAGAGAAAAAATGCTTTCCATAGTTATTTCACATGTGGAACTGAGGGACAAAAGGCCACACTACAGTAAAGGCCATGGTGTGAAGAGCCTGAAAACTGATAGTGCACAGCTGTACGTGCATTCATGAGCTCTATATCACCATTTCAACGGGATCATTGTGACTGAAAGTGTTGACAGCTGCCTCTTGCATGAGTGTGTCTCTAGGTGCCAGGGCTGCCTTGGCCCCACATGGGAGCTGCAGGGACACCCCAGTGAAGCGGCAGGATGGGAGCCAGGGTCTGTCCAACCTCCACAGCCAGGAGCTGCCAGAGGGCAGCCCCACCCCACCCACTGGGCACCTCCCTGGGGATGGGAATGGGCTGCCATGTGTGCTCGTGGGTGGGCCTGGCTCTGCAGGGTCCATGGGCGGGCAGGTCAGGGCTGTGTGGAGGTGGAGACCGGCCCTGCTGCAGCGTCAGGGGCTGATGGTCCTGGACAGCTGCTGAAGTGGGGTCTTGGGCCCTGGCCAGAGCCACAGTGAGGGGTCAGCCAAAACCTATGGGTGGCCGCAAAGTCCTGCCCTGATAAAAATAACCTCGAAGAAGGTAGACGTTCATTTCAACATAATGAAACATGGTAATTCCTCACTAGCAAAGGACCAGGACACAATGCAGCATACCCGTAGAGAAACTATGTTCTCCTTTACACATAGTTCATTGCAATGATTATATTGTATTTTGTTCTTACAGTATCTTTTTCTAATCTGATTTTTTTACAAGTTTTCAATCAATAAAATTTATTTCATTCACTCAAGAATTCTCAGGTTTTGTACTATTTTTGTTTATTTATAACAAGATTAGGTCCTCATAGAATAGAGGTGCTGTTCTAAAACAAAGATCAAGGGGTCAGACTGAAGATCGTGCTTGTTGTGGCTTTCTTTCATTTTCCAGTCCTTATCCTTATTTTTCTAAGTGTTTTCTGCTTTTTCTATTCTATAGGGCCAAAGTCTGTTGCATGATCAAATGTCTTAAGTTTGAAAGGTCTGATTAGATGATTATTCCTCATGACAAATGCATTTTGCCACATAATGGAATTAAAGCAATTATCATTGTTTAATGAGATGTAAAAACTGTGGAAGATATATTTCCCACCCATGTGCTAAGACATGAATTTCAGGCTGAGGGAGCAGAGATTCAGGTCTAATATATTTTCACAAAGGTTTATGTAACCCAAACTAAAAAGTAACCATCCTATAGATCAGAGGAGGGGGTTTGTGTTGTAGTAAAAATTTAAGAGGTTTAAGATGTCACAACATTTCAATAGAGTTATTGTACCAATAACAACATATTAAAATAAATTTAAAGAAATGCAAGAATAAAATAACAAATATCTCTCTAGTAGGAAATTTATTTGTTATGATAGGTCTAAATACTTAATGAAGTATAAAATAGTTTGTCACAATTAATGGTATTTTGGAAATGAGATACTTCAGATGAGTGCTTTATGTTGTGTTTTGCCACTGACTCTAGGCAGATAAAAAACCCTCAGTATTACATATACACTATGAAAGTAAAAGAATGAATTTTGTTATCAGACATATTGTCTATAATGCCAGGCAAACTCTTAGAATCTGAGTATCCATCGAACTTGCCCTATTCTGAATTCTACTGTATATAGAAAAAAGCCACATGGCAAATGAACTTCTAATTGCGGATACTCCAAATTTAAATTAAAGATTTTGGATTACTTATACTGGATTAATTTTATTTGGGCATGGAATACCACATTTAGCTATTGGGAAAAAACATATTTCTCATCTCTATATTATTAAGATTTTCATAAAATATTATATTTCTACAGTTCCAGCAAAAAGTACTGAAAGTATATTGAGCTATTTTTTTAATGTAATAAACAGCAAATGCATGGTATTTTGCATTATTTTCACAGTAATTCAGCTCTGTAGTTCAGAATTTTTCATCTGTGAAAGACAACAGAAAATAGTAATGGGTAATAGAATTTCTGACTATCACTTTAAAAGCATATGTAAATAGAATCTAGTGCATTACATACCTCAGAAAAACTCCTGTAGTACAGCAAAGGTATTTGTTTGTCACATATTTTTGTTCCTTACTCATAGGTAATAGTGTGTCACTCAGCACACAGGCCCGGTGAAGAAACTGAGAAGAAACCTTTCTTCCTCCTTGGGCTTTGAATCAAACCTTATATTCATATCTTGTCAAGTTTTTATTTTTTTCCATCTTCTTATTCTCTGAGTGATTGACTGAGAGTATCCTCATACATTTCCAGATATTCTGTGGACTACAACTAATTTTTATGAACCACAATTTGTTGTAAAAAACACTTATTGCACATGTTTATGATCCAGTCTTCCAGGTTTATTTGTTATGTATTTTAGAATATATTTTCAGAAAGATTCCTTAGGATCATTTTTTTTTTTTTCCATTTTTGAGATTCAAATGGTAACACTAAGCTTTATTTCTGATGTAACCCGTAGAGTCAAATCACATAAGGATGACAATAGGATGTTTAGGAAAGAAACACTTTTTTATACATATGTTTACAGGAATGGAAATGTATTATGAGGTAAGCCTTTGTTATGCTTCAGTTATTTCTTGAGTGTCAATAGTTAAATATATTTCATCTGGCAGTGTAAATGTGAAACCTGAGACTTGAAACTGAATCTTACATCCCTTTACAGTTTCTCTTTGTCTGTTTGTTTGTTTTCTGGGATTACATAGAGTAGTTGAAGGGAAAACTGAGTGGAGATGATATAATTTCTAATCTCATCCATGTTTATCAATGTAACAGTGGAAATATGTAGAAGATTTATTGACTTTGCTCATTTTTAAAGGAATTAATTTTTTTCCTATTTTGAGAAGGATGTGTTTCTTATTTCAATTTATCTCAAAGCACTAATTTCCAGCATTCCTATATTCATTAAAATAGCTTATTTTGAACCTGAATTAATCAACAAATGTAAAAAATAAGACTAACAGATCAGTTGATGAAAACTGAAGGATGCAGTATATCCTGATATCTCTGCTTTACTCTTCTTCTGAATGCAGCTGTACAATATGGAGATGGGAATGCTGATCTTGCAAGAAAATTCCCCTCTGAAATATTTTTGCAGCTTATACACAAATCTAATGTGAGTACCCTAACAACCCCAGTTGTGTAGTAGAAGTTGAAGTGAATAAACATGGGAGGTCAAAGTTAAAGTGCTAACCTACTGTAATGACAAGAATACCATGGAAAATCACAAGACAGAAATCTCTTTGGGCAATGAACATGAGGAAGCTTTCAATCACATGATACTTCAATCATTTATTTCTTTATATCTTTGAGTATGGATTGGTTTTTAAATTATTTTTTAATATCCTTTTACTTAATGTTACTGCTGATATTTTTGAAAAATAAAGTTCTTCTCATCCCATCCCCAGACAATTAACAAATGTCTTAATAAATTCATGCTATGGAGATTTGTAGTGGTTTAGTTCGCATTTCTTACTTTCTGTGAGATAGGAGATTTTGGAGGAATGCAAAGTAGGCTCAAAACTTAAAGAATATGAAAAAGTTTATTACTAACAGAGTTAAGAGTAAAAAGAAATAATAAGAAATTTAAAAAAAACCCCTCTTTTTCTCCAGCACCTCCCCCTCTTACCCAACTCACACAAAGGATAACAAAGGATGATTCTTGGTCAGCATTTACAGTTCTTAAAAGTCTCTCTACTATTCGAGGAAATAGAGGCCTCTTTTGCTTCTCAAGGTTTCCAAAGTGCACCAGCCACAGCCCTGCCCAGAAAATCTGCTACCGTGAAAAATATCTCTCCCATGGAAAGAAATCACAGTCTCTTCCACACTGTCACCATGGGCCACACATGGGGTATCCTCATTTAAGGATAAACAAAATTCCAGCCTGAAAACAGCAGCTCCCTTCTTCACAGAAATTTTAAAAGTCTCTCACAACCTCTCACAGCTCCTGGGTAACCTGGCGTAGTCACCTTTGTTTCTCTCACAGGCTGCACAGAGAATTCTCATCCCCCCGTCTTTAAATGGATTAAAGAGAAAAACAGTTTGTGATATTACAGTTTTTACCACGGTCTGCAGAAAGCAGTTTTAAGTTACGCACGGAAGGTGCGACTCCGTCCTCTTTTCCCGCCGCCGTCTTCAGCTTCACTCACTTTCTCTTTTACTCTGACCTCGAAGACACCATGATGATGAGCAGTCTTTGTTGTTTGGGCTTTACAATGGAGAAAGCCTTGCTCCCTTTATGCTGCTGGTTACTTGATGTTGTCTTACAGTTCAATATAGGCTGGGTTGGTTGCAGAAAGCTCCATCAGTTCCCGCTGGGTCTGTGTGGGCCATGTGGGGCTGGGCGAGGTTCCTCAGCAGCCGCTCCGGGAGGTCTCGGCTATGCAGCCATTGTGGCTGTTCCTCAGCTGCCCGCGGCTCTGAGGGGGATTCTCCCGCAGGCACCTGGGGCCTGTGCCCGGGCACCGGGGGAGGGGAGGCCCACGGCTGCTCCAAAGAACAGAGCCCAGTGCCCATATTCCCCCCACTCCCCATGGGAAGGCTCAAACCAAAAGGGAACTTCCTGTGTCTCCACAGGGCTTCAATATGTAAATTTTGATAAGTGCTACTGGTTGAAAGATCTGTCCATCAACTCAGGTTCAAACCACCACAAGATTAAAAACTATATCTATGTCCATTAGACAAAGTAGTTTACTACCAAACTTTCATTTAAGCATTAGGAAACAGTTTCTTTTAAAATATTTTTTTTTTATTTAGGAGTAAGCATAATCATTGTTATGTGTACCTTAACATTCTTTCAAAACATATTAACTGGACAATTTACGAAATTACGGAGGACCTGTATACACTTGACAGTTCAGAGTTACATATTAGATCACAGATCAAATATGTAATCTGATAAATTCTAAATTAAAAACCAACATGGAGAAAAAAATGCACAAAACTTACAGAAGTTGTAGTAGAAATGTTGGACTGTTTGGGTTTTGTTTTTTCTGTAATTCCAAACCAAAATTCTCATCCGGTTACAGACTGGGATTTCCACTTGTATTAGTGTAGAAAAATATTTTTTTAATTCTAGCTGGCCAGGAAAGGGAAGGCAAACCAAACTCTACCATGTGCTGAGCACACCCTGGTAAACTAAAGGCCTGAAATAAGTCTATCCTTCTAAAAGACAATTTCTTCCTTGCTCAGCTGCTGGGGAAGTGCCACATATACTGCTCATTACACAAAGAAGATTTTATTGCTGTAACAGGGCACATTGAATCTAATGTTCACTGAGGACATCATGCAGTTCAGAAGAGTGAGTCACACAAACTGTAGTCATTCTAGCCTTTCTTTGAGTAAACTAGATAAAAGGAAGAAAAAAATCTTCAGATACATGCTAGATCTTAGACTGATATAAAGGGGCACTCAGGGAAAAAAAAAGCAAACAAAACCCCACCCTCTTAGATAGGAACATGGAACTGAAAGAAATACAGTCAAATTCATGTATTAATGAGAAGAGAACATTCAGGATCTTGTCGGTCAAGTTTTCTAGCTGAATACCATTCCTTATCATAGCAACTGCTATGAACTGAAAAATGTGCTGGGAAAGTACTGAACTCACTAGGATCCTTCCTTTTGCGCCGCACTTACAGTAGTGACTGATGACAGATACTGGTTCAGCACCATGAAAAATTTTCATTTTGAAGGACTAGCAGACTCAGGGAAATTCAATTTATATGGGAGTCTTCTGGTCAGGTTTAATTCATGTGTGTCTGACAGGCTGTGTCTGCACATTATTGTGGTACCTCAGGCATTTTTTCTAAATACTTCTGGGATTTTTAGAACGGGAAGGTAGGTAATCATGCAGTAAAGAAATATTAAGCAATTGCTCATCAGGCAGTATAACCTTCAGAATGTGATCAAAAGCGTTCTTTCTGGTTTGCTCTTGCATGTTCTCTTTTTATTTTAACCTGTGATAAAAAGCACAAAATGCAATCCAATAAACGCTCTCTAATTAAGTGCAAATACTTTTTCCCAGTAAGAGTCAGGCATCACTGAGCTGTTTAATATTAAATGATACTTTCAATTAAATATTATGCTCTCAAATGTAAAGGAATAAATAACATGGGAAAATTTAAGTTCCCTGACACTCTGAGGTGAAAAATCCAGGATCTGAGGATACTCTACATCAGTGTAAAAACCACAGAGGAGTTCTCCATAATAAGATGTGAACGGATTAACAAAGCAAGTGCAAAAATGGGGTGATGATATTTGAGTGTCCTTTTTTTCAGTTGCTAAGTGGATTCCATAGAAAAAGACAATGCCTTTCTCTTTGGTTCTACTCAAATGCTGAGAAAGTGAAATGTAAGTTCCCTGCTATGTCATTTCTTTAGTTTGTCTGTATCCAAATACAAACATAAGATTGAGTAATATTTTATTTATTAACTTGTTTATATTAAAGTAGTCAATCAATGAAATACTCAAGTCAATAAACAGAAAGTCAGTCTGAAAATTAGTCTTATTATTTATAATAATAATATCTCCTTTCTCTTTGCTTTGTCTAACCCTATGTTTGCAACTCTTTCTACTAACTCTGCATGTCCTTAATCAGTAAATTCTATCAGAGCATGTTTTATCTCAGGCCTATTGCAAATCTGCGGTTGCTACCTAGTCACTTGCTTAGGAGTCACACATTGGTCAGAAAACATGCATTCCACCATTATAATGGTTTCATGTGTATAAGGCACAGTTTATTTAAAGTTCTGGTACATGGAAACAAGTCCTCAGATAACCCTCACTCTTGATAAATCATTTGGATTTTTGTTATATACTGATTACAGGAGAGTGCAGATGTCGTTCCTATCTTCCCAGAAACAAGCCTGATTTAATTCTTCACAGTTCTTTCCATGCTTCCCCAATGTTTTCTTAATGAAAAAGAGAAATCTGAACACTACAGAGATTCTTCTGATTATTTTATCATGGGTGTGACATTCTCAATGATTAGATAGGCAATACTAAATCACAACTTAATTGAGATTCCAATTCCATAGGAAGAAAATGTCCTGCTAGTACTGTGACTTTCAGCCTTTCCACTTATCAGGGGGTGTAGGGTTTTGTCTTTTCAGAGTCAAAGGACGGTAGGGTATCAATTATGAGATGGCATATAACGCTGACAAAAGGAAAATATGTTTCAAAATAAAAGTATTTCCACAAAAAAACCCCAACAACAACAACAACAACAGAAACAAACAACCAAAACCCCCAAACAAACAAACAGTCAAAAACCACAGGCCTCCCCACCCCAGAAAAAAACAAGTTTGTGAAATTTTTAGCCAAAGTAGGAGGTGGCCAAATAAGAGAAAAATATTTAGTTTAAAATGTAAGACAGGTTTTTTTGCAGGAGGTAGATGATGAATATTTAGGAAAGCAGCCTGTGATACGATGTGTATTCTATATGTATACTGTACTGCAGCTGTTATACTAGTTAATAATTAAAAAACAGCAAAGAAAAAAAGAAAGTCCCATGACAAGGTTCAATGACAAACTGCATTTGTAGTGAAATAATATATCTTTAAAAGGACACTGGCAGAAATCCTCAGAAATAAAGAATGTGCTGCTCTACCCCCTACTTCTTTCCTCCAGGATGTCTTAAGAACAAATTTCTTCACTGAAGGAGGCTGAGAAGAAAGAATCAGAAAGGTGTAAAACATGGTCATTGCTCCTAGCAATAATCATAAAATCATGCAAAAAATTATAGGGGGCACACTCCTGAAACTGCAAATAAATGTAAAGAGAGAAAAAGCTGCGATTTGTTTTAAAATAGTGCGATGCAGATGTTCTTTATACTCATTGTGGTTTCTTAGATTAGGGGTACATCACTGATATAATGCAATATTAGTATCCAGTATAGGGTGTTTCATCATTTCTACATTGTAAAAACAGTAATATCATGGATGATAATTCTTTGGTTCCCCTATTAAGCCTGAGCAATGACACAGTTTCATTTGATTTTCTGTTCTAAATCTATGTCTAGGGTGACTACTTAGAGTAACTGCTTGCTGTATTTTCTATGGAGGAAGGGTAGAGTGATACAACATGTGGCTGAGGCATATTAGTGACATGTTCAGATATAATAGAATTTAGTTCATTAATCTCTCCTGAAAGACCATCACGACAGAAAAAGTTTAAGTCAAGAACTAAATGATCTGAATGGACATTTGAATGGGGATAGGCATTGGACTAACAGAATACTACCTGTGCGTATATCGAAGGACAGAAAAGGGGTTTGATGTGGTTGATAAAAATATATTGAATAATGTAGGGCCCAAGCATGATGGCAATGATATGGAAAAAAGCATAGGGATTGTAATGAATTTGGCTGGGAGAAAGTTAATTTTCTTCATAGCAGTCTGTATTTAGACAGGCAATTTAGTATTTTAGATTGGAGAACAAAACTGCTGACAGCACACCAGTTTTACCCATTCTTGAATAGTGCTTGCACAGGGTTAAGATATTATCTCTTTCTTTCTCTGCCTCTGTCAGCAAGCATGCAAGGGATGGACAAGAAACTGCAAGTTCTAGTGAGCAGTGTCTGGCCCATGGCAGTGGGGTTGGAACTAGGTGATCTCTAAGGTCCCTTCCAAACCACACCACTCTATGATTTCATGATTGCAAAGAGATACAGCCAGGGCACCTGAAGTCAGCTGACCAAAGTGACATTTCACACTCCCTGATGTCATGGTAAACAATAAAACTGGGACTAGGGTATTTCCAAAGCAGCCGCTGCCCAAGGACTGGCTGGCCAGTGTTCTGCAGGTGGCAATGACTGCTTTTGCACCACTTGGGTTTGTGGGTTTCTTTTTGTTTGCTTGTTTGGGGGTTTTGTTTTGGTTTTTGTTTTTTTTTCCCATAATCTATTAGACTGGCTTTATTTCAATACAGAAGTTTGGGTTCTTTCCCCTTGCTTTTGCATTTCCAATTCTCTCCCTCATCCAAGTGCGTGGGGTCTTACCTGCCACCTGGGGCCAACATACCAAATACAGGAAATGGAAGTATAAATGCAATTAAAATTGGTCATAGCCGTTTTGTTTCTACCCCTTTTTCTGGTGCTGTGCTCACATTTAGTGTACTCTTCTGTGTTCAAAGGCTGATGGCTGTGGGAAGATGGTGGAGACAGGGTGTATTATAGGAAGTTGTCAGCATCTGCAGGCAACTGTTGGAGAAATACCATGCTCATGCTAATGGTTTCTTTTTTCTACTCCAGGAACAACATTTACATGTTTGATAACACAGTTTTACAACTTTGATCTTTCTTCATTAGTCTGCAGCTCCACATTACTCCAAATTTATGATATATGTACCTTTTATGTCTTTTAGATAGTTTTGCCCAGATCTGTATTTCTTTAATTGACCATGGATGACCTGATTATATCTCTGAGGTCTTTTGTGCTGGAACTAAATCCCATCCCTTACCCCACAGCTGCACTCTTTTACAGCATCTCCTTTGTCTACACTTCTGAAATCACCTGCTATTCAATTAAACTAGTAATTCTCTACATTTTCACGTTAGGGTTATAAATTTCTCATTCTGGATAGAACAGTAACTACTTTTTACTAATATCTATTTAAAACTTGTGTTATATCATACACAGATAAATAAAAGTAAAATAAAATAGTCATAGATGGCTGGTCTCTTAGAGAAAATGCTGATAGAGCTAAACCAAGTGAAAACAAAGTTACAGGAAAGTTGAGAAAAATTTCGACAGAGCAAATCTGACAAACATTAGTTGTGACACCTCTGACTTCAGTACAAGGCTCACAACCCATTATTGGTAATATAGGGCTACATGTTAAAATTAGCACAAAGAGAAAGAAAATCAGAGTTAATATTTCTGAAATAAAATTATGCACTTACAGTGAGAGGCAAAGGAATGGTATTGGTAAACTTTGCTTTTCAGTAGAAATGAAATGTTTCAGGATTAGCGTCAAGTACCTGAATGCAGAGTGGCAAGTGCCTGCTTCCATTTCTTACTCCAGGATAGGTTCCAGTATTTGTCGGTTATTTCTTTTTATAGAACTGTATTCATAGCAAGTATTCAAAAATATTCAAGGAGAATTTTATATTTCATCTGAATATATAGCTGCTTTCAACTGCAGCTTATTCAGCTAGTGGTGAAAATATTTCTATTTCCTGCAGATAAATATATGCCTACCTAACAAAACCTTCTGCAAATTATGGTCAGAGTTTTATTGAGTGTAATTAAGATAGGGTTGCTATTACTATAGTCAAATACTTGAAAAGGTTAGTTCAGTTTGGTAAAAGTGGGAAAACCAGTGAGTGTCACAAAGAAATGCAAGTGACTTTGGATGAATTTTTGAGAAACAGTGATACTCATTTTGTGACCCAAAGTCAGGGTGGTTGTCTCTGAGGACATCAGTATGGAGTAAGCTAAATCAGGGACCAGTAACAGAGGTTTATAAAGTCTTATTTGTTCGTTTGACTGTTGCTATTGAAGCCAGAAAGACTGAACTGGAATAAAATCCAAAACTAAATTAATTTCATTAATTTTTAAAATATCCAGCAATTTCTAAAGTACATTATATAACCAACTATTTAGGTTCCTAATTTAGGGTCACAGATCTCAAAATCTTGGCTTGACTGTGAATAAGAATCATATTATAATGGATTGTTATGAGATGCAATCTGCCAGTTCAATTTTAATTTTTTTTTGCCTTTTTAATCCTTTTTTTACTTCAAAAAAGAATAGAATGTATCATAACTTGAGATGAAAAGAATTGGGTATAATACTAAAAATAATACACTGGTTCTTCTGAAAGCAATTTAGCTTTTCGCTTGATACTTGAAACTTGGTGGATGTGTTTGGTATGTAGAAAGAAGTGAAGATAAAGTGAAGTATAAGGGAAAATATTTGGAATGATAAAGAAGTGAGCAGAAGAGTGAGAGGAAAGAAAAGCAGCTTGAGGAGCAGTGGCAATACAAAGATCAAGAAGCTAATTAACCAAGGAAGGATTAAAAGTAAGATTACTTCATTTATTCCTTTGGGAGACATAAGAGTTGCTAATTCATACTTTCTTTAGACAACTGACAGTCGGTTAACAGCCTGAGAGGAACTAAATCACCCAGCGGTCACAGGAAGTGCTCTCCAGGCTGCAGATTCCCTCTTCCACCACAAAAGTATCCTACTGATTGAGTAAATCCCTGTTGCTGACACATGACCACTGGTGCTTGTATGCCACTGATCCATGAACCTCACTGCACAATTGCACTGTCTTGTCGACAGGAGGAAAAGACTGAATCATAGCAGCAGAAAATGCTCCAAGGAAACAAGCGACATAGAGAACTCTCAAGTAATTCAACGTGTCATACTCTGTTTTCAGGCCAAAGTAAATCTAGTAAAGGCCAAATGGACAAACTAGATTTATAGCTCAGACTTAAATTCAATATGAATAACTCAATATGACTAATGTTATTTAGCACCACGCTTGAAATTTGTTATGCTATATGATGTGGTTTATTTCTTAGAGTACAATACCAGAATATCAGCAAGTTTGATTCCTTTTTGTTTAAATTGTTTAAATTGTTTAGAATCATCTCTTAAAATCAATGATATTTTGCAAAATCTCAATGAAAATGATTAGAATAGTAATATTATCTTTATAGTTTTACAGGTAAAAGAAAGTGGAAGAAAATAGTAAATGCCATATGCATTAGTTGTAAACATCAAAAACACTGACCAGGATTGATATGCTGTTTGTATTTTTATGAAAATCTTTCCATTCATGGTTAATCTTTAGAAAACACAGACAAAATAGGAGGATTTAGTAGCTTCCAAACAGAAGTTTGACAGAGACTGACAATATTATTGTATACCAAATGCTTCCAAAAAAACTTTGACAACTCATAAGAAAAAAACAACAACCAAACAAAAACAATTAACAGGGATATTAGATGCTGTATTGGGGGTGGGGGAAAGGTGTACCTGTCTCCTACATGTGTCATAACTAAATACATAACTTCAAAAACACAGGGTACACATTACCAGTTTCCTATGGCAATCAGGAAGTATAAAAGCAACTGTATTTCCTATAAAAATCTGAAGCTTTCAAAACTCACCACTGTGCTTTTGTACCTGCCACTAGCTCTAGAAAAATTCCATCCATTATTAATAGCTAAGAATGCAACTGTTAATATTAGTTTCTGTATATTCCATTATAAAGAATATTTTGGTTATCTTAACTATTAGCTATGTTAATAGTAAAAATAGTCATATATGTAAGTTTTAGTTTTCTGATTTACATATATTAAAAGCCATTTTCATTTACAGAGTTTTGAAAATACTTTTAATAAACATGCATAAAATACAAAAAGTAATCCTCTGGAACAATACAAAGGTAAATTAAAAGTAAATACGGCATAACATTTGTTTTCATTTATGATTGCTATTTTGTCACTTGTTTGTGCTGCTGTTGTTGAAACAAACAAGAAAACACCATCTAAGTTGTTAGACTAGGATGTTGATGCTGTTAAGACATTTCCAGCAAGTTTTTAAATCACATCATTTTTATTATGTTCGTATGAACACATTCTCTTGCTCTCTTACCAGAGTCCCCAGCTCTGTTTGACTCTTCTGTTATACTACCCCAAACAGGTTCTTTTAGGTAGTCCACATGGAATGTGTAATGTTTAATAACAAATTTACTTATGAAAGATACTTGATGTTGCATGAGATTCACAAATTAGCAGAGTGTTGCAAACTGTATTGCATAGCATAAGAATGTAAGTTACATCTACAGAATACATAGCAATTGCAACACACAGTTCAATGCCATTGTCATTCTCAAAATCAGCATCTATAATGCTCATCACCACGAGGCTGAGCATCCCCAGCCCCCAGAAATAAATACATGAGTCAAGGCCAGCTGAAGTCTATTACTCCTTTCAAGATACTTTTGATTTTCACTAGTTTCCATAGTCTGTGTTGGGCTGAGCCACATATTCACTCCTCCCCCTCCCTGCCCCCATGCTTGCCTAGCTAAACTAGGGGCACACCTGCACTGTTTTAATGAACTCAGGGGTAAACATTCACACTACTTGTTGATCCACTCTGGAGCCCCGCGCCCTGAGATACAAATAGCGTCTGAAACAGCTGTGGGCAGTAACAGCCTGCATTACTCCCAGGGCTTTATAGGCTCATCTCCCTCACTGTTCTCCTCTTATTTATTGGTCAGACGCAGCTTCCTTCTCAAAATATTTTGATGTTAGGAACTGAAATTTTTGCTAAAAGGGGCAAGGCTGAAGAAATTCTCTTTGTACTTGCAGGAAAAAGTGATGAGATTTGAAGTTAACTTAGCACGCTAGAGAAGGGAAAAATGTAAAACTGCTTAGTACAGCTGTTATTGGCAACTCATTTTTATTAGTATTTATATTTTTGTTTGATATTCCAATATATCTGGAATATCAAACATACCTTGAATTTAAAACTCTTAAACTGTCTTGATATCTGTCTGTATAGAATTTAACTGAAGAGCCCCTCTTGTGTTGCCAGCATTATCAGTGTTACCATTGTTGGCAGGATATAATGCTAAGTGTTGTTTTCACACCCAAACCAATTCAAGCTGTTATAGGTAAAGAGAATTTTTACATATTATAATCTATTCTTCTGAGAAGCAAAATACATGCAGTATTAGTGAACTATGTTTTTCATGAGACTATACACTCCACAAGTGAATTTCTGAGATGTGAAATTATAAATGCTTCCAGAAAATTGACTATGAATGCATTTTTCCTAGCTAGGGATATTATGAATGTTTCCATTTTGAAAATATTTGGAAGATGTTCATATGCTTGGGACTGACAGAGTCTGTTGCATATTTCTCTATTTCACAGGTAAGTTGTCTTTGAAATATTTCACTCTGCTTTCCTTTTCTAACTATCTAGCTAACATCCACTGTGTACTCTGTTATCCTGGTGTTGTTTACATTTTCAGCAATTTGAATTTCTATTTAAATGCCTGTAACAGAGATATAGTGTGTGGATGCATAATTTCCCGTTTCATTTATGTGCTTGCTTCATAATTGCATAAACAAAGAGCAAAAAAAAAAAAAAAACCAAACCAGAAAAACCCCGACTATTTTGTTATCCTGTTTTGTGGATACTTTATCTTGTGGGCTATTAAGAGTATTCCTTAGCTTCACTTTTTCATGGTAAACTGACAGCTACAATTAATATTCTACATCTAAATAATGACTAAAACGTTCCAACCAAAAAGGGTAGCTAACAATTGCATATAAAAATAGAATAGCAAAAGCAAAGCATGCAGAGGGTACAGTATGAAATAAATATGCAAACTTGAAAAATATATAGATACTGAAAGATGAGAGGTTCCGTCTGAACATCAGGAAATAGTTTTTTAAAGCACTGGCATGTGTTGCCCACAGAGGCCTCAGAATATTAGATGGTAGAGGAGTAGAGGTTGTACAGAATGGAGATTGTCGGAAGATACTCAAAAGTCATTTGGACATGGTCCTGAGCAAAATATTGCAACTGACCCTGCCTGAGTAGAGGGACTAGGCCAGGTGGCCACCACATGTCCCTTCCAACACCAGACATTACTTGATTCTCTAAGTTTCCTTTCAGACATAATTTAGAACAGGAGAGGGAAGGCAATGAATTTGACAGTTAGCAAAGCTCTAATGAACCTGATGGAAAAGATTACAATCTATTAGATCTACGTAGAAGTAAAAGTGATTTTACTGATAGTGAGCTAACTTCTTAGAATTCTTTTTTCTCTGTCTTACAGTTTTATGCTCCAGGGTTTTTAAATATAGAACTCAGTCTTGTCATGTTGCCTGTTCTATTCCACTGGGACAGATTTTGAGGTGTTTCAGGTTACACTCTACAGAACACATTCAAATCCATTTCTTTATCCTCAACTTAATACTGTGATGCGCAGTCCCTTTTCCAGTTCTTAGCTGAGGCTCTAAAGATTGACATAATGCCAGAAGGAATTTTCACAGTCAGGAGTTGTATCTACAAAACTGTAGGTAAGTCATTCACTGGATACATAGATCATCTGTATTGGGTCCCTCTGGTATCAGAAAAAAACATAGCTTGTGGTACATTTGTCTGGACCGCTGGTTAATTTGTTGCTGAAACAAAAATCTATTATGCCTTCAATTATCTGAGTCTCCTTTAATTATGTATGCTGTTGTCTAGAGTTCTTTGAGAGTTTTACAATGCAAGTAGATAGAAGCATTTAAGCCATATGAATATTAAAATCCTGCATTTGGCAGGAATACCTGAAGTTATGGTAGTAAATATTTATTTATGGCAGGGAGAGCTAGATTCACCTGTAAAGAAAAACATGTGATAACAATTTGTATGTGACCTGTCATGCCAGCTTTTTCTGAAGTAATTGAAATGTTACATTCTTTTCTTTTGCCTATTATTCAGAATCATGTCACTAAGGAAAGAAATCTATACCTTTGAAAATTCTAATAGAGCTTATAGCAAATATCTTATATTTAAAATATTTATATCTTTTTATCTTATATAAAAGCTTATATCTTTTCAGAAGATCTCAAAATATTTAAAAATGAGACTGAAATTATTTGGAAGGTAGAAGCCAAATTTATAGGTAATTTTTATTCGAATCAAACTCAATATAAACTCCACTACATTTGGTCTTAGGTACGGAAATCGTATTTAGAATGTAACAAACCCTTTGTATGGACGATAAAGAAAATTCAGATAATTATGACTCAAATATATAGCCGTGTGTGAGCAAAGAGCAGTTCATTCAGATGCTTTCAGTGTTCACAAGTTTTTCAAGAGTTCTGAGGAAGCCTAATCAATTTACTGCTACTGAAATGCAACAGTTGTTCAGAAAATCACATCAGTCCTGCCTTAGGCCAGTAATAAAGATAAATAACTTCTCCAACAGAAACATCAAGAGATCTTTAAAAGTTCAAAAGGTAGATGTCCCAACATGAATTTGGCCAGAAGACTAGAGTTAATAATCTATATTTCAGTATTCTAGTATTTTAAAAGAGGTTTCTTGTTACATTTGAAAAGTATCACCACCAGCAAGAACTTCTCATATCAGTAGAAATTTTATAAAAAATAACTTGGCAGAAAAAGAGAGGAAAGAATAGAGGCAGCTCTCTCTATAAACAAGAAGGACATATAAAGAATAATAAATAACAGTTCACACTGTATTTGAGAGTGCCATAGAAATAGAAATCACAGAGTAGATACCATTTCTGTAATAGCATATTCTAAAACATTTCTCAACAATTTTTTAGTTAATACAGTAGAATAACTATGAAAATATGATGCACTGCCTTACATCATTCTTATTCAGCAAGATAATATATTACCTTCTACTTTTTCTTTCCCGTATATAATATTACATTTTCCTATCTAAATTCAGATACTATCTCTTTCAGATGGTCTAGCTGACATAATTATTTAAAGAAAAAATTATTTATTCCCAAGTTTGATGATTACTCTTTTTACTTAAGTCTTGAAGAAGAAGAACCAGTAAGCCTGGCAGCAGATCTTTTTTAAGTGTAAAAAAATTTACTCATGCATTTGAAATGAAACAAACAAAAAAAAATCCACCTCAGAATTAAAAAAAAACAAAAAACCAACACAAAACCCCAAGCAACAAACAAACAAAACACCAAAAAACAGAAATAATAATTCATAATCTGTTTGGAATTTATTAAGTTAAAATCCCACCATATCATATTAAAACTGCATATACTAGACAGCCACCTGAATAAAAATGGAAAAAAGAAAATACTTGTAGTCTATGCTAGAGAAAAAGAAAAACCACTAGCAGTCAAGCTTGCATTTGTGGTAAAAGAAACAAGAAATGGAGCCAATTACCTACATTTTATGAGGTATAGCTGGAGAATGCTAGTAAATAATGTTATTTAAACAGCTAAATTTTCAATAGAAAAATCAAGATTATTAAAAAAAAGTCAAATAGCAGGCCTAAATTTATTTGAGTGTGCAATACTATGAAACAAGGATTTTGCACAAACCTAACATCTGCTCAAAACAAAGGTGTAGTTACTGATAGGAAAAATAAAAATAAAGCTAATTAAGTAACCCTGTTAAACTTTACTCTCTGATAAACACGATAACTGGATAAATGAAAACTCCTACTGAATTTGGATTTAGATTTGAACGCACTGCTTCCAGTTATATTTAAAAGTTTCAGAATGCACTGGCCTTTCATTACCTGAAAATTAGATTTTTGGCATTACTTAGCTGAACTCAATTGCAAAAATTATTTACCAGGAATTAGTGTTCTAGCATCATTCTCTAATAGTGGTAAAAGTAGGATCATACATTTTAGATGCAGAAAAATCCCGTGACCAGATATTGGGGAAAAAAAAAGGCGTAAAATCCCAATTGATTTGGATGCAGTGACCTGCCTCTAGAAACAATGCATACCTATGATAGAAATAAATACTGATGAAAAATATGGAGATCAGAGACAAGGCAAAATTATCGCAAAATAGTTAACATAGGATCAAATCGCAATCAAAGTAGAGGAAGCTAAAGAATATGCTGCAGTAGAACATGTAAAGTGCAACTTTTCTCCTAGTGCTCTTCCTGAGATATATCACAACTTATTTGTTTGCCTTGGTAAGGGCAAGTAAAGAATTATTATGGATTTGCTCCTGGACTGTTATTTTGCAATATATATTGCCTTATTTCTAGAATAAATAAGACGAGTCAGAAAGAAATTTTAAGAACAGAATCTCATTCAATGCTGTGTGCATCATAAAGACACAAACATAGTGAAAAAAAATGACAAACCAACATAATTACCCTCTTATTCTGGAGCGTACAAACAAAATTCAGGCAAATTTACATGCACAAAGATTTATTAGTGGGGTCTGTAGCTGATGGCATGCTCTGACTTCAAAGTTACTTTAGAAAAAAAAAAGTAAAAGATTATGGGGGTCTTTCTCCCAAATTCCTGTATACTTTTTTGACGTATTAATAACAGTTGTCTGTATTTTACCTACTAGGTCTTCAAGTTACAAACTGAAACATGTGGAGTTGGACAATAATATCTATAAGGCAAGAGTGAGTAGACAGAAGAAGAAAAGAGTATTCATTTTCTACAAGAAACCTGAACTAACAGACGTAACTATGCTTCAGAGTCATAGTTACTGTAAGATTGTGAGCATATCAGCACCTGAGGTACTGGTAAAGACACTGTCAGAGCAGCATCAAGATGTGTAATGAAAGGTTTCAAGAGTATAAATGAGCAGCAGGCTACAAAACTGAAAGAGAAAGGTCCTCAGCATGACAAAAGTTAAAGCATGTAGAACACTGTGTAATCCAGTAGAAATTTTATTGGCACAGAAAGTTTTCTAAATTAGTCGCTAAATTTTATTATCCTGCCTGTGTTTTTTATTTTTTAGCTATCTCTGTGGTTGGTAGTAAATCCTGGGAAATTCTGTGCTCATGAGAACTGTGGCAGATTTTGCAAAACAAGCAGGAAGTAGTTTTGTCTGTTTTTGATACACTGGACTAATTCTGCATTAACACTGTCAGCCTATTCTGCATGCAGAGTACCACTGCACGGTGCTTTATCAGTAAGCAAACTTATTTTGAGCATATAAGAATTGCTGGGTATCTGGCAGAGAAGAAAATGTGGGTAGAAACATGTGATTCATGGCCTTCATTAACTCATGCACTTTAATAATGGTTAAGAAATAGTCAATGAATATTAAGTAGCTAATTTCTTTTTCCTTTAAAGGATGTTTTTAGTATTTAAAAACATGTATGATAAAAGTTGTGTGGCAATCTGTTTAGTGCATAAAGAACAGCTAAACATGGAATTTTCAAGGAAACATTGTAATTGTAGTTGAGAAACTTTTTCAGTCCTTGGATCTTCAGAGTCAGAGCATGAACTGTTGTGCCGGGTTTACATACATTATTATCCTAACAGCGTGTAATGGTCACATGACATCAGAGATTCTATGAGGTTATGGAAGTTAACATTATTATGGAAGTTAACATAGAATTACTTCAAAATAATAAAAATAGGACATTACTAAGAACAGCACCTACACAGACAAAGAGCAGCTTTGCTTTAGCTGCTTAGAAAACATTTCAGAGTCTCAGCAGAAGTATATTAAGGGGTTACAGAGCCAAAACCTTAAAACGTTAGGAAAAGCTATGACTAATATAATTAATCTTAACATTAATAAGACCTGTTTATATGCACACCTTCTGTTACAGTTTTACTTATGACCCACCTTTTATACTATGGATTCCCTGATCCATTAAGTTTACAAAACACATAATTCTGAGAATAAATCCCAGTTTTTAGAGGAAAATATTTCATGCAGAATTTGACAGCCTGAGGGAGGCAAGGCTGCTAGAGCTCCTTGCCCCCATGTCCAGCTTGAAGTGAGGCTGAAAATATGTTCCCAGTGGACACAAAGAGACAGAGAACATCTATATACCACATATATACACACTTATACGCAGGGCTGTCCACACAGATCCCAGAGGCGCACACACACAACAATCACTTGAACACAGGCAGCATCAACAGGCTCATCCTGCTGCCCTTTCTGGCTGAGCCAGAACAGAGTTCATTAGTGGAAATAAATATACATATGAAATATGTTTATCCCTACTGGGCTCAGACACCCAGAGGCTGTGCCTGGATCCCAGTATCCCCAGTTGCTTGTATCTCCACCTGTGCTCCTCTGGTGGGGTTGCCGAGATGGGCCTTTGGTGAGCTGATGGCTCTTCTGTGATGTGATGGGAGCTGCTAGGCATGGCATGATTTGCCTGGTTTAAGCCACAGCCTGCCATTTTCTCTGTGCTCCCTTTAACCATGTATCTTAAACCTGGACATGTAAGGGAGACTGCTCTCTGCAGGACTCCTGCTTCAATTGTTCTAAAGATTGGAAGGCATTAAGTAAATGAGGCAGAGGCCTGCAGGAGTCATGGAGAAGGCAGCTGAGAAATGCCCAGAGAAACGATCTGGTTTCAGATCTCCACTCAGCTTTCCCATGTAAATCTGGATCAGTCACTTAAAGCACGTTTTCACAGGTGGACAATGACTATGTATTCTTCATTTTCTGGGTGACCGACTTTATTCCCTATGGTCTGATTTGCAAAACAACTTGGTACTCATAACTGCAGCATAAGCTAGTTAGAGTTGTGCTTTGAATACATAAATTGTTAAGATACAATTATGTTCTCTGAAAATCAGGTCCAGGTTATGTGAAATTCGGCTCATAAAATTAGTGACTCTTTTTGACCTTATTATCTCAATGTCTTTGTTCTCAACCTATGTTTTATTAATGAAATAGGACATAAATAATAACGATGTCCTTCCTCATATAATGGTGCTACAAAAATCAGTTTGTGTTGGGGAAGCTGCCAGTTAGTGTTACTGTTAAGTCTCCTGTGTCACTGATATGAAAACAAAACATTTTGTGATGAAATAAAATACTCTAGGAGCATTCTTCACATATGTTTTCTTATCCTTCATTTTCTAATACAACAGGTATTACTTATGCTACCTTCTTTTAGGGATTCCCCTTTCTAAAAGGTCTCAGGAAATTGTGTTCCTCCCTACAACATCGTGACCTTGTCCCTAAAGCTGTTTGGGTATATGGCCTGTCACAGGTGAATGTCTCTGTGTAGTATTGTTGCTGCATCACATATTAGCAAATGGTGTTGAAATGAATGCCATACAGAAGTTGGTGAGCAAAAGTTTTGTACTCAGAGAAGGTTTAGAATACGGTAGAAACACAGTGATGGAGGAAACAATTGCAAACTCTATGAGCTCCATGCATCCCACATAGTAGAAAAGTATTTACAATGTGATTCTAATGTAATACTGAAGACTGTTTCAATGCATCTGCATAACACAGTGAGATTAATCCCACAGTATTATATCTTTTGGTTATTCAGCTTTGCAAACTTAATAACTTTAAAGTTTTTCTTGTGTTGAATAAATATAAGTGCATATGATTCTTATTAAGACTCACAGTTGAATATATTTTAATCTGCCGTTGAAAAGATGTCAGCTTTCAGAAAAAGAGACATGCTAAGAAAATTGTCTATACTAGGTTAACAGTAATTTAACTACGTGAATGAAATGAACAAATATTCAGTTGATTTTTGTATTTTTGAGATAAGAGTGAAAACTAATGAGTCATATATAATAACAAGGAAAATAAGGATAGAGAGAAATATGATAAAATTTAAATTGAAAATGTGTTTTTACAATTTTATTTAAACAGACATTCTTTTGTATAGAATTTGTGTAGAATGTGATTTTATTATTTTCTTGAAACTATTACAAAATAACTTATGACAGATTGAAATCACTTACTGTGATTAATATTGAAAGATGGAAGCATTTTTGGAAGCTAATTTTTAAAGTTAGAAAAAATATTTTATTTGCATTTGGATCTTCATTTTTTTTCAAACACACACAAGAATACCAGTACTTTCTTTAATTCATATTGTGCTTTCCAGGAATAAGAAAAAAACCCCCAAGTTTGGTCAGCTATAATCTTCTGGAAATATCAGTAAAATGTTTGATCATGTAATAGGAGAGAAAAAAAAATAAAATTTAATGAAATATATATCTAATATACAGTAAATGCAGTTTTTCAGCTACTGCATAGCTCTATTGATGCCACAAAATGTACAGCACAGAGTCATCCTTTAGCAGAATAGGGATAAATAAGAAGACTCAGAGATGTCACTTGGTTTTGTACTATTTTGACAATGCAGGGTAGGGTCCAAAGGGTGTTTATCGCTATTGTAACTTATTTTTGCTGTCCATTTCTATGTATTTAGAAGGTATTTTTGAGACATATATGATGTAATAGCTGGAAGCCAGTAAGTACTGAAAAATCCTGTAGAAAACGTTACCTTTTTTGGAGTGCTATTCAGTCCTCTGTGATGAATTTATGAAAAATATTTCCTTAGGCATGGAAATTCTTCTTCTTTTCAAGTTAATTTCATGCATGAGTCATTCATAAAAAAGACCCATGTTCAACTTCCCAATGCATCCCTATATTGTCTCCCATAATTCTTGCTTTAGTCTGTCCAGTTCTATTAGTCCCATCCCAGTTCACTTTTGGAAATTGTTTACCCACTAGGTTGTGTAAGTCCTACTTCTTTCAGCAAAATCTTCTGTTCCATGGCTTTGCCGTTTAATTTATACGCTCTTGATAAATAACAATAAATAGGTATATAACATTATTAAACAGGCTTTTCAGTGTTTGTTGTGCCTGCAATAATATAAGTGAAACTACTTTAATTCATAAGAAAAAGATCTGAATTGTCATTTTTACTTAGTTAAGTCATGTTGTCAAGGTAACAGGGATGACCTTCTCAGAGAGAAAAAGTATTTTATAAGGATTTCAGTAGTTCATCTGTATTTTTTTCATTAAAAGAGACTAATTTTAATCCCTACAGTATGCAGTAATACAGATTAAACTTCCATAGTCAATTTGCATCAGATATAAGAAATACATTTTTAATGATTTTCAGCTCATTTGGTAGTGGTTGTTTTATACTTGATTAAGAGAAGTAAACATTTTTTTTATCTACTTTACAAAGCTTTTCTACCCACAAACACTCGTAGTGCTCGAATTTTACTTTTTCTACTTCACACAGTTTTTATATTCCTTTAAAGAATGTCTGTAAAGAAGTTTTCAGTGTACCCCGAACCTTATGAGCCATCCCTGTAGCCAGTGAATTTGGAAGCCTTGCTTATAACTGAAAATTACATCCTACTTGATGAGTGATGTAGGCAGATTGTGGAACACATGAAGTTTATGCAACAGCCACAAAATTCTATGTAAATTCAATATTTTCATATTTCTGAAATTCTCAGACCTTTTTCAGCTTTTATCTGAGTTTAAAAAAAAGGATGTAAAAGAAAGATGGTGCAAAGACTAGATGCCATGGTCAAGGACTATCATGTCACTTCTGTAGCTGTTCTTCATCAGACTGCAAGGTGGATACCTTTGTTTAATGTTGTGATAATAATCCTCCCTACTTTGACCTAAATTACTCTAGTCTAAAAACTAATAATGCTGAAACTTGCTTTGAATTAAACCGTACATGTTTGCTGCAGTAGAAGTTGTGCTGTCACAGCCGGCTGGAAAAACTGCTTAATGGCTCAGACATCTCTTCAGTCTACATATGCCAACTGCAGTTACGATCAGCAGAAATGTCTAACACTTAGCTCAATGAATACATTTAACTCATAGCTTTTTATCTGGCCCCCTCTGTAGACCATTTCAAATTTTAAAGGTTGCCTATACAGGAAAAAAGCCCAGAAAAAGAAACAAGAGCTGAACCATTAAGAGGACAAAGAGGACAAATCAAAATTCTTTGATTCAACACAACTCTCTAGAAGGCCAGCACATTAAAAGAAAGCTTTTGTTACTATGTTGTTAGCATCAGCAACTGATATGAAGAACAGGTTTTTTGAAGACAGAAGTGCCAATTAAAAATAAATAGTGGGAATAGATTTAGATTAATCTATAAAAAATACAGAAGGGTGCAAACTTCAGAATATTTTCTCTCCCTCCTAAGGAAATGCTTAAATATTCTGACATTTCATGTCTATATCTTGACAGCATTTTAGGACAAGAACCCTGTGATATTCCTATTCATGTCTTCTTTTCCTTTGGAAAAATGGGTGTACAAATTTTCTGTCTGAAATAACAAAAATGGGAATAGAAGAAATTGAAAGAATGGAAATGGATATCAGCTCTTCCCTTTCCTAAGTTATCTTGAAGCCCAGAAATAGCACAAAGCATCAGGCATTCCTTTCATTTCAGTATGAGCTCTCTTAGGTTTCATAGCTTGGGAATCCTAATCTCACAGTTTGGACAAACGCTTTATGTGACATCAGTGTCTGGATGGAAAGTTCTGCTCTGTTACAGGTCATCCCATAGCTCTGTGAAACTGCTGACTAAGAGCAGAAAGCTGGCTGTTGCATCCATTTGACCATTATGAAGTTTCTTCTGAGGAAGTGATGGCTAGAAGTTGTAAAAAACCCACTCCAGTTATGAAAATAAAATTACTTCAATCCCAGTAATTTACTTTCTGGAAGGGAATATTTCTCAGCTTCTCTTCACAGTATTGAACAGCACCCAAATAAACTACATAGTGTGAACACTGGATAGAGTTAAGATTGAAGAATATGACAAAATATGGATGAATAGGCATCGTGAGATATCAGGTTGACCTGACATAATATAAAAGAGATTCATTATTTTCATGATTATAGAATCATAGAATTGTTAAGGTTGGAAAAGACCTTCAAGATCATCAAGTCCAACCTTTGACTGAAAACCAGCCTTATTTCTTTAATATAATATCATTTGTAACCTGTATTTTAGACCTGCATTTACCTTTGTTTCTATCTTCTCATAATAATACCTCTACCTTGACTACTGTTCTGAGTTAGATTTCTTTTCCAATGCACCTTTGTTGCATATAACTAACTACCTGTGGAACCAGGTGTATGACTATGTGTGCCTGTGTGTATTCATACACATTGTATACGCTCACATATGTGGAAATACTACAAATGTCTAAATATGCAAACATCTCTCTGCTTATTAGAATATCAACATTACTGGTTTGCTAGACAAAGTATAAACAAGCTGTCTATTAAAACCATTAATATGGTTGTTGCTCAGTCTCTTGCAGGTCATTTTTCTATTCCTTTTTCCTTTACCTTCACACATCTTATTTTCCTTTTCTTGTGCACCTGTCCAGACACATGTACAACCCCATACATTTTGTCTTCTTCAAACATTTATTTCCTTTTGTTTCTTCTTCTTCTATCTCTTTATTTATCATGCTACCTGTCAGACCTACCTGCATGTTTCGTAGATATTGATAGAGATTAATACCTTCATTAAGACTGCATCTCTTTGTTTCTACTGATGCCATGATGATTTTTTGCCTTTTTTATATACCCCTTTTTATATACTCTTTTATATAGCTTTTACGTATTCTTAGTGCTTTTAGCCCACATATTTTTAATTCCTTAGGTTTGATAACTAGCATAGACCCAACATTCCATTAAGCCAGGAGACCAAACATCCTGGAAGCCTCGCAGTTGGGGGTCAGAAAGCCCCAGACACCAAGGTCCTCTCCAGAACACATTCTGTAAACTAAGATAGGCCCATCCAGGGGAAAAGTTCCTCGGACGAGGGGTTCACTCCAGTCTCTCATTGGGGAATTTTTGGTAGATATGCTAATTCACAAGGCCTATAACTGTATATGTAATGTATCGTGGGGGTGCATTTTCAGTGTGTGCTTCTCAGTGCATTCCACCTGGACGGAGAGTGCACTTTAAGGGTCCTTAAATAAATACTGAAGTAAACCCCTTCTCCCTTTTAACCGTTTTTGGCTCTGATTTTAAGACCAGGGAAAGGCAACACTACTAATCAGTTTCAAGTAATGTCATACAAATACTGTGTGATAAGATTAATTTTGGTAAAAACTTGGCAACAAATACTGTTTGCCTTTGAAAATTATGTTTTATATTTCTGTTTTCATCATTCTGAACCTTCAGTTCAGGCAGGCACTTCAAATTGATTTGTTTTGAACAATAACAAAAAGAAAATATATATACTAATGATTCATAGTTCAGTAAACTGGCCTTAGAAAGATTGTTTCAGGGTGACCTCTGATTCTTCACACACAATTAGCTACCAAATAGAAAATGTAATGAAAGAACTTACAGGAATTGTAACTTTTAAGCCCATTATTTTTTCTCTGCCATCGCAAGATCATTATTATTTGCAAAACAATGTGTATCAGGAAGCAGGCTGGTACTTTTTGATCATAAACATTTGTAATGTATTTGATACATTTCTCTCTTCAGCATCTTTAGCTGAAAGCAGTTATTTTTATTTCTCTACTATAAAATAATGTTTTTCCTAAGCAAATCTCTAGTTGGTAAGAAAAGAATCCCAATTTTAACTGAGTAATTATACTAAATAGAACAAGGAAATTTTATACTAATGGTAGTCCGTTCATAAGAAAGACATCTCAGCAATTATACACTTAAGATTAATAGAAATTGGTTTTGTCGGAGACTTGCTTATATGTTTGAACAGCATCTTTTTTCTTAAGCTCCTTCCTTAATTGTGTAGCTACTGTGGACTTTAAGAATTATAGACTTAATGTTTTACTTCATTAACTTTTATAGCGCTAAAGACACTAACATTGAGGATTGTCTCCTATGTACTTTGGTCTCACAAACTGCACTTAAAACTGCAATAAACAGGCAACTAAAATTTGTCCCAGTTTGGAAGGGTTTGTAATTGTCAATACAAACATACCCCTGTCAGTGGTATGTACTTTATTTATTTTACTTCTAGCTCTCCATAGTTTATTTCACTATTAAAAGAAACCTCAACAGAGGCTTAAAGGAAACTGTCATTTTTCATGTTTGACTAGAGTCACTAATCTTTATCTCAATAAACATCCTAATTTCTAGTAGTGTTTGCATTAGCTTAGCATAGCAGAAGTACTTCTGGTGAAAGAAAGTTTACTTTTCATCTCAATATGTTGACTGTTAGGGAATAAATAAAAAATCAGTGAGTATCCAGTGATTCTGATTGATCTTTGAATGGTAGGCTGAAAAGTCTTCTCTGTAGTTTGCCTGATATATTCCAATTTAACATCAGTCTAGCAATGTAAGGAAAACAAGCATGTTAAAAATTCAGCTTTTTTTAAAATGTGACTCAGAAATTATATACATATCCATTATAAGGCAGGATGATGAAAATACTGGGGAACATTGATGAATATATTGAGGAATATTGAGGGACTTGTTAGAGGTATTAAATAATGATAAATATCAATAAAGAATAAGACTTTTAAAACCATCATTAAATGAGTGTCTTTCAGAGAACCATCAATGGAGAGAAATATAATTGCAGTCTTTTTTTCATGTCAAAGTCATACTGAAAAAAAGACAAGATGGTACCAGAAATTCTTTGTATGCGGGTATAATGTAGAAAAGCTAAGGTATGTTCCTGCATCAAAACCTTCATAAGACATTGGTCTGAAGTGACATGATAAACCTTTAGAACAGCTTGATAAAGTGAGAAAAAATAAGATGCTAGAATTCAGATACAGAACTCCTGAATGGGTTTTTGTGTGTGACATATTGTCTGAATCGGCCTCCTCACCAGAAACAAGAAAAGTGCCAACAGTGATAACAAAATAAAAAGGAACATGTAAGCAAGTCTGAGATATGTACATTGTGCCTCAAAGATCTCTTAAAGTTTTTCAAAGAAGTCAATGAGTTGATACAGGTATACAGATAACCTATCCTTCTTGAAAGCCTTTGGTTGATTTCTTTAAGTTGCTATAGGGTAAAACGAAAGATAGCCTTATAAATTACTAATGTCAGTGAAACGTACTAAGTGAAGGGTAACCATATGGATCAGGTTTTGCAATGGCTGATGGTCACCAATGGAACCTCTTACAAATCAGTCATGGAATTAGAATTGCTGTAAACTATCTGTAAGGGGTGTGAATAGTGAACTTTCCTACCAATATAAAGTATTTCGGGCTCTACAAAAATAAAATGAACAGAGGAGAATTAGAGCAAGCTCTCACATAGGAGTAATTGCTCAGTGAAGCAGTAGATGAAATTCAACGTTCTGAAGTAAAGTGGGGGGGAAAAAGCCAGTCCTTGCTGTGTGCATACAGCAGCTGGCATGAAATCAGGTATTTCTTCTCAAGCATAATATTATTAAATCATTGCAGATAGATCATTGAAATCCACACCTCAATGTCCAGGTGCAGTCAAACAAAAGTAGAGTTTAGGAAATTAAAAGGGAAATAGATTTTAAAAAAAACAAAAAACAAAAAAAACCACCCCCACCAAACAAAAACAAACCAGGAGTATTAAATGCACTAAGACTAAAACAGTCTCTTAGTGAGGTGGCGACTGAGGTAAGTCCAGGGATGAGGGTGAGATTGAGCTGTGGAGGGGGGTCCCCGAGCTTAGGGACACCCAAGCAGCAACCCCAAGCCCTGCCTGGACCTGGAAACTCTCAAGAGCTGATCAGGCGAGGAGTGGGTGCAGCTGGGATCAGTGTGGGAGATTTAAACAGCTCCAGGGAGCATGGTGAACAGGGTGGGAGCACTGTGCATGGCGAGGCATCTCGCTCAGCAGTTCATGTGGGGAGGGTGTGCAATCTGCAAGTAGGTCCACAGCTCACATGAATGCTGAGTGCCCTAGGTCTCTGTCCTAATGGTGGGCACTTGCCTCAGACCCCAAACCAGTGTGACTCCTGACTCCCTGAGAAGAGAGTTGTTTCCACCCAGGTGCAACTGCTTAGGAAGGAGACTTCAGTAGAGGTGGTGGCTTGCAGTGGAAGCCCACGTTGGAGCAGGCTCCTGGCCAGACCCGTGGCCTTAGGGAAAGAGAACCCCACACAGGACCTGTGACCCCATGGGTGACCCACTCTGGAGCAGGCTGTGCCTGAAGGACTGCACCCCATGGAAGAAACCTGCATTGCAGTAGTTCATGAAGAACTGCAGTCCATGGGAAAGATTCAGACTGAAGAAATTCACGGAGGACTGTCTCCTGTGGGAGAGACCCTGAGCTGGAGCATGGGAAGGAGTCCTCCCCCTGAGGAAGAAGAAGTGGTAGAAACAATGTGTGATGATCTGATTGTAACCCCCATTCCCATCTCCCACCACCACTAAGGAGAAGGAGGTAGAGAAACAGGAATAAATTTAAGCTGCAAAGCAGAGAGGAGTGGGAGAAAGGTATTATTAAGATTTAGGTTTACTTCTCGTTATCATTATGGTTGGCTAGAAATTCAAGTAATTTCCCCAAGTGTTTTACTCATGATGATAATTTCTGAGTGTCTCTTCCTCTCCTTATCTCAGCCCATGAGACTTTCATTATATTGTCTCTCTCTTGTCCAGCTCAGGAGGGGAGTTGTCAAGCAGCTTTGATGGGCATCTGGCATCCAACCAGCATCAAACCACAACACAAAGACAAAAATGTTATCTTTCTAATCTGGAAAACTGAACTAAAAGTGGTAGTTATCCAATTTAATAATTTCCATATACAACCCCCTTCAGGTTAATGCCAAGATTCTTCAACTTGTAATATGAAAAGTTCAATTTAAACAAAGAAAAATCTTATTTTCTTGGGGATTTTTTTTTTGGAGGGGTAGGGAATAGGAGAATATTCTCAAGATCTTTTCAAAACTTGCTTTATACAGGAAACTTATATGTAACTCCATGGGGTTTGGGGTTTTGTTCTTCAGGGAATCAGGAAGAGGGGATAGCTTCCCAAGCATACCCAGCTAAGTTATGCGTACCTAAGGTAAAAAAGTACATTTAGGATTTTCTTACAAATCAGAATTATTTTCCTACATGTAATGGGTTACATCATTTATCATGAGCAGATAACAGCAGAGAGCTGTAGTTCTTGTGCTTTCTCACACCACATAATTATATATGCTGCAGGTGCTGTTCTGTGTCACAAATGTCTTTGCAGTCTGCACTCAGTGTTGAGACTTAACATAATGGATCTCATATATTTCTTTCCTTTTCAGAAGAAATGCAAAGAAAACCATGAAAGTGATAAATGTGTCAGACCTGAATATAATTTTTTCAGTAGTTTCTCACCATATGTAAAGCTGTTCTCAGTCTTTTCCAGTTTTGGACTACCACGGTCACCAACAGTTCAGTTGTTGTCCCTCCTACATATCATTGCATATGTCTCATATGTCACATTGTATTTCACGCCCAATCCATGGAGAAATTTTAAAAAAAAATAAAACCTGTTTTCGTTTCAGAATTGGATTCCCACATTTTGTCAATCCATCCAATTTTGTATTGATGTTACTCAAAAATGGTAAACAATTGTAAGAGTTGCCTTTCTGAATCTCTGATGCTGGTCTTTTTATGAGGTTTTTAGGAAAAGGTATCTTCTTTGTTGCTTAGTTCTATAATTTATTATAATCCTCAGATTCTATTGTAGGTCTTAGGACAGTACTTCACTACAAAAATAGCTATCTGCAGTGTGTATCTAAAATTCACAGATATGAGACATAAAGTAGCTTTTAGACAAATAGGTAATTGTGTATAATAGGACAATTGTGTATAATGGGATATCCATTAACTCTTTAGGACTTACGAGATGTCTAAGAATGACAGCAAAGACAGAAGCCCACTGTTAAAACACTATTTACTCTAGAGTGTTACTCTGAAAAAACAACTGTAACCTAGTCAGAAGAGCTTCATCAAGCATTATGGGATATCTACCATATTGTATGAACTGTGACAGATACTCTTTCATTACTTGGATTTTCTTAGGGAGGAAATTGTAGAAGTTTTTTTTAGAAAAGTTATCAAGATATACAGGGTAAGGAAATTAAAATTATTATTAATTTAGTACAAGAATGTAATATTATCAGTTTAGATTCAGTTACACTTATTATATGATATCCATAACAGACCAAACACTGTTTTACAGTTTTCCCAACACTAGAGTGAAAAGCCCTTCTTCTATTACTAAAGTAAGGTATATCTATTTTCATCCCATTTGTGACTCAGCTAGATCTTTATTGAAGATCAAAATGATCTATAAGTGAATCTAGTAGTTGTTGTAGATGACCTTTTATAGGTATTGAAATCCTGTACTTTGTTCTAATTATATGAAGTCTGCATAGAGCTGGGAGTGCACACATACAGTCTCCCATGTGATTGTAAGAATGTGCAAGAACGTGCAAGAAACCCACCAGATGTGGTACTCAATTGTTCAGCCTATTATCCCATTAAGTGTAAATGGTTTTTTGCAGAAGGTAGCAGGAAAATGACCCAATTTAGCTGAAAAAAGTCCTAAAAATCTTACAATTTTTATGTATATTATAAGCTCTGTTTACTTTTCCAATTCTTCTATAACTAGTCTTTTTTTTTTAAGTCAATAGCCTTCTCCATACATACAAAACACACACATGTGAAATAAAAATAAAACTAAAACGCATTCTTCCTATATAAAAAAAACCCCCACAAATCATAAGAGGCAAGTAAGGTCTATGTAGGCAAACTTTTATTGTATAAATTCAAAACTATAATACAAAAACCAGTATTGCTTTATATCTGCTTATTTCTGGTACCTCCATTTGAGAAATTTCTTCAGCTTATTTTTCTGGACATGACAGTCACTGATAGATCAGCTGGGCAATAAGTTCTTTCGGGATTCAGAAAACACAGTTAATAGAATCTATATTCCTAGACTGTATAAAATAACAAAGTTTGTTATGCTCTCTGGTAGCATTCAAAGTTAAAGGCATCTTGAGTCACAGTGTCAGCAGCAGTACCATCCTGTCATTTTAACAGGATATGAGCTGAATAACTTATAGCCATGTACTATAATTTGAAGACCTGTTAAAATTTGTTTCATGGTTGAGTGCCCTAGAAAACACTCAAAAGTAAACAGGAGGGATGGTTGTTATCACATGAAAGGAATAAATTGGTTAATGTTTAAATGTTTCCACATTTCAAGATACACATTTATTTAGGTTTACTGGTCTCAAAAGTCTACTGGATTGCTTTTTTATTTCTAATTCTTTTCTTTCTTTTTTTCTTCTTTTAGGTTGTAAGAATGGAGAAGAAGGGAAGAAAGGAAGACATCTATTTGATCTATAGTTAAGATTACGTGGGTGTGAGTGAATGGAAGTTTGGTTGCTAGTGGTCAAACTGGACATAAATCAAATATCTTGCTTTCAAGTGTGAACAAGTTAGAAATATTGCTCTTAGTCCTCTATGTGGCCTTTATGTTTTGTTGTTATTTCATATCATCATTAAGCTGAATGATCTTCCACTGTGATATATTCTAAACTGAGAAAATATAATTACAAGTTTATTACAATATACTAGTGGTATCACAAATTAATTGTGGACAAGTGTGCAAGAAGAGTCCAAGTTGAGGGTTAATATCATGTGAAATTTGCTCATATCCTTGTTTTGACCCTCTGTACCAAGGACGCTTCTTATTGTTATCAAGGAAAAAATTCAGCAGATAAAAAGTAGACACAAAGGGGCACATTTTCAAGAGTAACAGGGAGAGCAGCACTGAGATATGAAAAGGGACAAAAAACCCCAAAGCCAGAAAGTATAATCTGATCTGAAGCCTGTGAGTAGCTTAATAAAGTTATTTAATTGCTTAATAAAAATCTCGAGCATAGGAAAATACTGAGAACACTCATAATACATGAAGAAGCAGTGGGTAGCAGAGTATGATGCTTTATCTGCATTTTAATTGTTCTGATATTTGCATGCATACATACAGAAGCTGTTAACTGAGTTGGGACTTCTGGAATTTAAATCAGACATATTTTTTTATCAAGGCTTTTAGCAGCTTATATGTCTCAATATCTTGACTGTCCTGTCAGATCATCAGGCCTGAGGCAAGCACATACAGCTATACACTTTCACCAGCTTAAAAATCAGGAATTCAATAAATAAACAAACAAATAAATAAATAAATATCAGAAGCACTTTGAAACATCTTTCATTTTCTTCCAAATCCCTTTTTGACCTAATACAGTTCAGAAGAAAATGTCTTTCCAGAGGGCATTTAGCAAAGTGCCTTGGCAGTGGAAAAGACCTCTCATGCTCCATTGTTTTCCATTGTTTGGAAAACAGTTAATGTATCGCTTCTATTTGTGCTTGGTTTTCGTTTCTTTCTTGACATTAGGGTAATAAACTGAGTGTGCATTCCCCTTATCCTTTTTTTCTGCCATTTGTAAAAGGCCAACTATTGTAAGTAGCTATTACAGATGTTATTTGAGTTGCATCTGGCATTGCTAATGAAAACTACTGAGTAACACCGTTTTTGACATTTATGGCAGACCACATTGAACAAAAGCTGCTTTAAAACAACTAATCAAAATATCTAATTTTTTTCCCCCAAATTTGTATAATGAGTTTCCATTAACTGGGGTTTTTTTATACTGAAGTAAACAAGGGCTTTACTAAGATTTATTCTACATTTAGTTCAAGAGTTATATTTACCTCCCAGCATTTAAACAGAAAATATTCTTTCTAGCAAGTTTCTAAATCCATTTCTCTGAGACAGTTCTAATTTGTTGGTTCTATTTGTTGATGCAAGTAAGTTGCTGAGTACTTCATTATGTTACTTTTCCTACAGATGGATTATATGTCCATTATATTATGTGTATATTGTATCTGTGGCTCACAAAGTCTAGAATCTACCATCTCATTATTTTGGTTCAGATACAGTATTAATCAGATTTGTTATTCTTTTAGCATTCATGCAGCAGATACAGCGTGTCCAAGCTGAAAAACTATTGCCAGAACTTCCAGCATTGTCAGTGGTTGGATGAGGATATTTCTGACAGCTCTGGCCCTTACCTGGTGAATAAGTTATACCACTAAAAAGAGAATATAAAACATACTACAACAAACATATATATGAATATGCAGTTTAAACAAAGATTTTTGTTAATCCTAAAAGCAGGGAAGTTCGGAATAGGGCTTAAATAGAGCAGGATTTACTATGTAAAGAGTTTGCTGCAAAAAAAGTCAATTCTTTTAAGAAGTGCTGAGCTGAATGTAAGGGACAACCTTCGGGGCATAAAGCCGTTTAATCTATTGTGACAAAGCAGGAAAAGAACTTCTTAAGCAACAAAAGGCCAGGCCACAGGTTTGGCATTTCAGGATAAGAAGCAAAGGATAACATTTCCCACTTCAGAACTTTGCCCTTTAGATTCATAAGAGCTCTTTTTTTTTTGTTTCACTGTTAATAAAGTTCAGTGTAAGCCAAGGGGGAGATGTTACCACTTTTCAGGTGCTAATATAGTCACACACTTCTATTTATGATTAGAAATCTGTCAAAGATTTGTTTCAGTATAATGCTTTTCTAAGCTTAGTTTAGACTAATTTAGTTTCTTGATTACTACCTAAATTAATGCTTCTGGTCCAATGAAGATCTCTTACATTGCTCTAAAAATTGGTAGAGAATTTATCTTCTTTTATGTGCACACATTCAACACTGCATTAGCAACATGCTACTTCACTAAATTAGTACAAAGTTATTTCATGATCCCTTTCTTAATTCCAGTCTCGAATTATTTCTGCATAATACTTAATCCGTATAGGCAATGTTACAGGAAAATGTAGAGTTCACATTTTCAAATGGAAATAGGATATATACCCTTACAGTCTTATAGATACGGAAATAACCTTGCAGTCTTACAGAAAGGCAACTTGATTGAGATCTAAACTGCTCACAGGTTCTTAGGCAGTCTTACATTTTGTCTAACTACACCAGAGAAAAAAGAGCAACAGCACAAAATCCTTGCTTAAACACGTGTTCTTTCCAGTGTCATTCACACCAAGAAAAAATCTTTATGTTTTTAAAAACACTTGAGCATTCAGTCTCTCACTGTCTAACGTCTTTGTTGACTCACTTGTATTTTCAGAGTTCATGTCTACATTTCTTTCCTTCGTGTTTGCCTAGCAGGCATATGCCCACACCCCCACCTCTCAGAAGGAGCTATCTTGTGTCTGGTGTATTCCAGCAGTTGTGGTAGCTTTGGGAATAGCTCTGATGGAAATAGATGTGATAAACAGGACTTCTTGTGGATTTTATGCAATTCTGTACACCATTTTCTTTCTTGACAGTTAGATTTTACCATACAAGAGTGGTCTTCATTTCATGAAATTTAGAATTTCAGGAGTTTTTTTTCTCATAGAAATAAAAAAAACCCCGCGCGTTCCTATCTTTTTAGGGAGATGTCTGTAATTACACTGACTATCAGTTTAATGAAGCTAGCAACAAACAATATATTAATAGATTACGTTACTTTTCTCATTTATTTCTTTGTTCAGTGTTACTTAGCATAATTTTACCACTTGGTAATATTTTGGTCAAGTAAATGAGCTGTGTTAAGAAAAATTAAGTCTGAAGCTATTAGTAAAATACAAAAATCTCATAATAATTTTAATCTATGATCTATATCCCAGAAAATGATCAGCCAATAATTCACAATCTCGGCATTCTTGAGTTATTTGATACCTGATGAGAGACCGCTGTTTGAGTTTACTTATCCTTTGTCAATCTGGAAAAGACCACCTCTTAACTATAAACCCTTTCCTTGGCTGCGCCTAAGTGCTATGGATATGAAGGAAGAATTTAAACCTTCAGTTAAATTTTTACAAGTATGCAATTTTAATTTACCTATGCTGTTATATCTGAAAAGGCAAATACGAGTATCTTTAACTCATTACTTTTGCAATCTTTATCTAATTTACAAAATACTGCACTTATTTCATTTATTAATCATAGAATCGTGGAATCATTTAGGTTGGAAAAGATCTCCAAGATCAAGCTCAACCTTTCACTGATCACCATCTTGAAAAGAGACTATAGCATCAAGTGCCACGTCCACTCATTTCTTGAACGCCTCCAGGGATGTTGATTTTACCACTGCTATTGGACAGCCCATTCCAATGCTTAATAACCCTTTTAGTAAAGAAATTCTTCCTGATGTCCAACCTGAACCTCCCCTGGCACAGCTTGAGGTTATGGCCCTGTCCTGTTACTTGTTACCTGGGACAAGAGGCTGACCCCCACTGCTACAACCTCCTATCAGGTGGTTATAGAGAGTGATAAGGTCTCCCATGACCCTTTTCTTTTCCAGACCAAACACCCCCAGCTCCCTCAGCCATGCCTCATAGGACTTGCTAGAAGTCTCTAGAGCCTTCACCAGCTTCACTGCCCTTCTCTGGACTCGTCAGCGAGATACACTGTTGGTGTCCGAGACTGCTATGAGTACCTGTCAAAGGTGCAGAACTCCTGCTGAACAGATGAAACCTACAAGCCCATTTAAATACTCCTTAATATTTTACTACACAAAACTCTTATTCTATCACAATATATTTAGAAAATCTGCCATTTGAAAAACATTTCACTTGTATTTGAACATACACATGTCAGCTGTAAATAAAAACGGACCTTCTGTTTTTCTGTTAATGTCATGCATGATGATAGTAGGAAAGGAGTCAACCTTGTGAGTTCAAACACAGACTCTTTGCACTAAAATACACAGCTCAGTGACATTATTCATTGAGTTAAATATAATACAGACAGGTGTGTATCTCTAAGTCTAAGGTCTGAACAGTTAATAGAATAATGGTAAAAGTTTAGAGGCAGCATCATTATGCAAGCTGGTCCAGGGCAAATTTAATCTAAAACTTTTTTAAGACAAGAGTTATTGACCTGATTCTTCAATACCCCACAGACTCTTCTCTAAAGCTTAGTTTCTATATTACCTTTTGAAGTTGTTGAAGGATAGGTGAGCGATTTGCACTGCCAACAGCCTAATTAGGAAGAATGATGTCCCTTGGGACAAGAAAACCTTCTTCATATTCAATCATCCATTCCAAAAATATACAGGGTGGGGTAATGAGTCTTAAAAATGCCAATTTAGTGAGTTTCTAATCACAGATACTTCATCAGCTGACAAAATAAAAACCTCAGTAGGTATAGCACTTCAAAATCTGGGACAATTTACATGTAATTTCAAGAATCAGCAGGGATACACAGCTGGATAAAAATAAAAAGCTTGCTGTAATTGAAAATTGCCTTGCAGCTTGTTTGTGATTAAAATGAAGTTTGGTTCCTTGAAATCTTGTTTAGCAATTAAATCTGTTTTACTTAGGCAATGAAATATTGTCTATTGTCCTTGAATGATAAAACCAGCACAGGCATGCTTTAATATTTCATGCTAATTGAACATGTGTGCATTCAAAAAATTTCTAAATTCCATGTTCAACAACTTGGCTCTTATTTGAACATATCCAAGAAATGCTTTCTCTCATTAGTAGAGGCTGTGGTCATCTATACAATTTATAAAGAATCTCAGTGACAGACTCTTGTGTTTTGCACAAAAAAAAAAAAATTCTACACTCTTTACATTTAGTATAGAAGTTCTCTCCAAAACCCAGAGTGATAACTTTACCTACATGATTGAATTTAATGTTTGACTTAAATTTTGAGTTAACCTATAATAAGTGTTCTTCTTTATTCTGATTTTCAGTTTTTGTGTGTTTGTTTGGTATGTTGAATAGATCAAGAAGTGTGAGAGCTGATTCTCTTACAATAAAACAGCCTTCAAGAGACTTCAGGTCTTTTATTTGCTTGTTTGTTTATTTTTTTTAATTATTTTATTAGTTTTTAAGTTAAAATAATATTAAGAAACAGTTTCAAATGAAACTTGAGATCTTACAATTCTTCAAGCCATTTTCAACATAAGGTTTCATCTGTTTTGTTTCTTTGTGTTTTACATGCAGATGTAATGAGTCCCCAGTTCTCACTAGGTTTATGTAGGAGAGATAAAACTTGAATTAATAAGGTAAAAAATTAAATAATAATTCCAATTATTGAATCAGAAAGAAAACGTTTTTAGCATTATAAAAACAAAACCCTGCAAAAGCCACAGGGAAATTAATAATGTATCTTCTAACCCTCAGCAGACAAATCACCTTCCTTATGCATATCCTATCCTAAAACATGCACATAGACATACTCATACCCCAACACTCATTTTATTATTTTTCTTACGTGCATTTCTTCAGTATATACTTTCATAATTAGGACTTAGCTAATATTAGAATTTTAATAAGGTATATATTCAGAAGATAGAAATAATATCGAAATAATTTAAAGTATTTAAATTTGTAATTGAGTTAGTAGATAAAAAGTTGGGGTTTTTTCAACCTTTTGTTTGAATCCATTTCTAGCATGTATTTAGCTCCAGATAATTGACATATTATTCTAATACTTCTTCAGAGTAGATGAACCAAATGATCCACCCATAAAGGAGAGTTTCCCGGAAAAGAACAGTTAACCTGTGCTACTGCTACACCGGCTGAACCAACAAAAATGGCCTGAGAGGACAAGGCAGAGTGTTTATAGCTTAAAAACAGTAAATTTTCACTCCAAACTTGGAATTAGGAAAAAAAAAGTCGAATAAGCGTGGAAAGGTTACTCAAAACAGCCTGACTGAGATGCACTCTAAAAGGTGCTGAAAGGTCACTTGACAGACTCAATTAAAAAACAAGGATGCTAAGGGAGACTAAATTAGAAAACAGAAATCACTTAGTTCATCAAAACTGGGATGAGATAAAAATATTTAAAGAATTATCCAAAATGGAAGATACAGAAAAGAGAAAAAAATTAGAGGACCTTTGAAAAAAAATGGAGGAGATTTTAAAAAAAATTAAAAAAAAAAATAGTATGTACACATCCAAAAAGTAGTTGGGGGAAAAAAAGTTCACTGGCTAAAAAACAAAGCATCCATTGCCACCATATTAAAAAATAAACAGACAAAATCCAAACCTAACCATCAAAAAACCACCCCAAATAAACAAAAAAACAACCGAACAAAAAAACCCCAACAAAAACAGAATTATAGTTTTTATCCAGAGTTCTCTTCTCTGGGCAATTTGAGAAAAAAAGTCTGCAATCCTAAATCTAATGAGTAACTCTGAAAGTACACACTAGTATGTACTCCTAGCACAAATGAAATGTGAAAATTGATGAGTGAACATGTTAATTGATACTTATTTTCTTTATAGCTTTCATTCTTAAATTTGAAAAAAAATTGTCCTTCACTAATGAGCTTTTGGTATGAATAACAAATATAACCAATGGTTCTAGGAATCACACAAAGCCAAAAAAGATAAATTGTAAAGAATACATCTAGATCTAGATAATAATTCAGGCTATTGAGGGACTCTCTGCTGATATCTGGATACATGATGAGACATGCTAACCTTATCTGCATTTACCTGACGAAAATGTAATGTTTCATATTTTTATAAATTTCTTATATATATATATTCTTTTCATAGAAAAAGTATGAAGCTATGTTCCTAGATGTACCAGAGAGACATTGCTCCAGGAAACAGCTCTTTGGGGTTTTTGTATTATATAATGTGCTGGGATCAAAACTAATCCTTTGGTGTGAGGTAACACATTTTTGCAGCTGCAGTGGAGCAGGGAATCTCAGCTTTTGACATAATGGTTCAGATCTTCAAAATATGCTAAAAATATTCTCTAGTTCTGCAAGAGTTTCAGTAGCTGTATGCAGAATATATTCGCACTGGTATTTTTTAACAGTGATTGTACTTTTAATTTTCAACAGTTTTTACTCTGCTCCTGTCCGCAGCCTCTTCTCACAGCCAGTAAAAACATGCAATATTATATCTTGAAAATTACTAATTATACATTTAATTTTACATTTCATATGTAGTATTTACAGTTTTTTACGTACTGCCTTTGTTCAGATCTGAAGGGAAGGTTGAATATTAAACATTTTTTTTTCTGTAAGGTACTGAAAAGGAAGCTACAGGACTGTACTTAAATGCATTTGTGAGAATTGGTGGGGAAAAGGGATGGCATGGGAGGAAATAATGTACAAAAGACTCAACATTCATAGGATAAGTGAGCCATGACCAGAACCTCACAGATATTGTGCGGTCTTGACTTATCTGAAGGTAAGAAGACTTGTATTTGACTTCCAAAATTGTCTGGTGCCTGGAGAGAATGAGAAGCATTCTGAATGGGCTGTAAAATAGGAGCAAAGAGCATGATAGTTTTCAAACACCATATTGGAGGCCCAGAAGGGCTGTTTGCAAGAAAATACTAACCATGAATCATGATAACACACCACAGGATTAACTTTTCTGCCTCAGCTGTTGCAATCATCTGTTTTAGTATTGTAGCATTCTCTGTCTAGATGTAACTCCTGGGGATGGATTCCACCATCTAGGTATTAGAATGCAGGAAGAGCTTCATATCTCTTGTTGAAGATTGATATGATGAGGGTATTTCATCCTCAGGAAGGTATGATCTGGTAGATATGGCATAGTGGAAGGTGAAGGAGATATATGAGAAAGAAAACAGCCTTCTTTGCATCGGGAATGATAAAAAAGAAAAAAAAGAACATTCACAAAGGCTGTGCAGTGGCAAGAGTCTAGGACCACAGATGTAAAGTTTGGTATGGCCACTGTTGGAAAGGAGAAGACATGGAAGCTAGAAGCTTGGGATTTGTGGCAGTAGAAGCAAGGCTTCATCTCCCCCTACAAGTGTTTAAACCCATGATCTTGACAAGAAGGCACAAAAAGTAAATTCAGACATGAGGATTCTGGGCCAGACTTCAAGTTAGAATCAGTCCATAGAAAAGGAAAGGTGTTAGTAATTACTGACTACCTCTTGCCTGGGACAAAAGCATTCATTTGCCAGATATGTCTAGCACTACTTGAAGCAGCAAGGTATCTCCATCAGGACATGTAGCATTGCATAAGACACTGAGTTTCATGTGCTTCTGACTACCCCACCTTGCTTCTCAACCATCCACAAACAATGCAGCCAGAGACTTTGTGGGTGAGAGTAGGGGTACAGAGGTCCCAGTAATGTTTCCACCAGCCCTCCTGATCAAGATAAAACAAAAGGCAGATGTATCCAAGTGCTTGACTATGCATCTAATGTCACAGCTAACTTTTTTTTTTATTTTTTCCATGATGGTACCTTGTTTAGAATGAAGAGCCTAATCATGATTGCAGGCTATGATATGATTGATGTCATGAATGGTGGGACATGAATGTCATGTTGGAGGGACAACATAAGTATTGGGAGCAGGGATATTTAAATGGGTGTTGTGGTTCCACCCAAGAACTAAGTCCCATATGGCCACTCGCTCACACTCCTCTGGTAGGACTGGGGAGAGAATAAAAAGAGTAAAAAGGAGTAAACTTGTGGTTTGTGATAAAGTCAGTTTAATAGGTAAATAGGTAAAAGCCATGTGTTCAAGCAAAGCAAAACAATGAATTCATTCATTTCTTCACATTGTCAGGAAGATGCTCAGCCACCTTCAGTAAAACAATGCTCTGTCATGTGTGAAAGGGTACTTTGGAAGACAAACACCATCCCTGCAAACATCCTTCATTTCCTCCTTCTCTCCCCAGCTTTATAGGCTGAGCACAAACCCATGCTGTATGGGATATCCCTTTGGTCAGCTGTGGTCAGCTGTCCTGGCTGTGTCTCCTTCCAAATCCTCGTGCAGCCCCCAGCCAGCTCCCTGGTGTATTGAGCGGGGTGTGGAGCACAAAAGCCTTGGCTCTGTGTTAGTACCGATCAGCAATAAGAAAAACATCCCTGTGTTATCAGCACTGTTTTCCACACAAATCCAGAACACAGCCCAAGAAAAATTTTCTTACTGTGAAGAAAATTAACTCTATCACAGCCAAAAGCAGCACAGTAGGAAAGACAAAGAGAATGCATCTCAGCACTCCTTCACTAAGCAGAATTAAATAAGAAATCAGAGATATGGTCTCTTGAACTTCTCCAAATCATAAGCAGAAGGGGAAAAATCACTTGGGAGGTCATAGCTGATCATCTGAGCAGAAGGTAGGAGGAGGTAGTACACGAGGTTTTCTAGAAATAAGTAGCAAAAGGCTTCCACTCAAAAGAATTAATTTTCATGGGGTATTTTGTTGGCATGTACTTTTCCTGTGAGGTTAGCTGCAATGAAGCTGTAGTGCTCTAGATACCATTGTTGATGACTCCTTAATGAAAATGCCATAGAAGTTGACCAGGGAAAATGTTCTACTTGACTCGCCTCACAAATAGGGATGAACTGACTGTAAATGTCGCCACAAATGGCTGAGCTTCAACAATTGCAAGATGGCAGAGTTCAAGATCCACACAAAGACTGAGAAGGTAATCTGGAGAACAAGGACTCTGGACTTGTGGAAAACAGACTTTAGCTTATTCAGGGAATTTCTAGGCAGAATACTCTGTCAAGTACTGATGAAGAAAGCCTAAGCAAGTAGCTTCCTGATGATTTAAAATGCAAAAAATGAAGGACTTTTTCAAGAAATGGGGTGAATAGGCAAGAAAATGTAGTATGAAAACTGCTTGAGCACCAAGTAACAAAATCAGACAGGTCAAAGTTTTAGCTAAAACTAGCAAAAGATAATAATTATTTTGCTTTGAACTCCTTTTGGGGAAAAAATAATCGCAGTAACCTGCATTGGTATAACAGTTTATTAATCATACATTATTCTCAATATGCCAGGTTCCTAGACATCTTATAGGGTGACTAAGTTTTATACCCCGTGATAAAGTATTGCAACATTACATTTCTAGATAGATTATTGAACACAAGAAGAAAATCAATAGGAGAAAATAGGGTTATGGTAACAATTACGTAGTGTTAATTAATTCCTGTGAGAAATTAATGAACCACCCCATAAGCTTATCCTATTTGATATCAAGCAAAACTAATCTTAAGGATAGACAATCCCATGGACTACCTTTCTACTTTTTCTCAGTATCTATTAGCTAAGCTGAGAGAAAGGGCTCAGCATTGAGAATAGTTGCTGTTATCCCTGAATGATTGTCTGGCATTATGAAAAAATGTGAGTTTTAGCCCATCTGCAGTGCATTTTAGGACTTTATAAGGCACTCAGCAAATTTTCAGTGCTAGTTTTGAGCTAAAAATAATGTCACACGGCAGGTTAAAGCTGAAGACTTAATTTAGTTGAAAAATATAAGTTTCTGAAAAACAAGTCTGCTTGTAACAGACTCGAGAAAATTGCTATTCTCTGTTTGTAAAATGGAGTATCTGGCTAATGCAAGAGATAGAGCATTTCTCCTTGTAATGCTAGTACACTACCCAGAAATGCAAACCCTGATTATTTCTGATTCAGTTAATGAGCTTTATTTCTTGTCTGGTCTCATTAGGGAGCTATCAACTCTGATGGAAAACAGTTCTCCCAGCATTTTCTTTGGCTCCACTTTGCATAAATAACAAGTAGATATCTGTTGGGTTCGTTCCTAATCTGCTGCTAAGGCAGTTTGCTCAAAAGGCAAATTAAGAATAAAACTCTCCCCACAATAGCACGGCTGACTACGAGTCATCCAAGGTACTGTGAACTAAAGTACCACTACATGAACTAAGCTAGAAAAACGAATAATGCATTCTTTACTGAAGTTGGGTTTTCTGGCTTTTAGGGCAAATTGTCTTGTTCTCGTGGAACTGAAATTTCTTGGAGACTAACAAGGTGGTTGAAGACTTTCCAGATGTTTATCAATAATCTTCAGTGATAGTTCAAAAATTAGGTTTATGTGTATTTACAAGTACATCTAAGTGACCAGTAAATATTAATACCAGTGAGGAAAACAGAGTCGTGATGTTTTCCAAAAGACTCATTTCCCTAGAGAAATATTTTCTGTGTGTCTTACCTTTATGTAATTTGATTTATACTGAGGACAGACACAGACCCAAGTAGTGCTTTTCAAATAATTGAAAAGTTATATCTTCAACAATAATTAGTTGAAGTCTAAATAGGTTTGGGCTGTGGACATGTAGTATGGCATAAGAGGACCTACAGAAAAAAGTCAAAGGAGAGAAACGGTGTTGTTTCTAAAATATTGACCTCTTCTATGATGGACATGTGTTTTCTGAATAAAATGGCAAAACATAGCAAAGTCAACATACTCATTATTTGCAACATTATATATGTTAAACATAAAATGGATAACCTAAAATGCAGCTTCCAAGAGGGAGCACTGTACAGTGTTGTAACATGACTGACTAAACCTTTGTATGAATAATTATAAGGATATTTTCATTACCCTTCTGTGTCTTTTGCAGATATCCTGTTTCTAACTCTGATAATTTAGTGTCATAAATGGACAGAATTCAATCCCAAAAGAACTGATAAAATTACATTTGAAAAATAACAATTCAATCATACACTCTCCTCTAATTCTTGAAAAATGAGTAGGGCCATTTAAAATTCTTTTTCCCGAAAATAATTTCCCAGCTAATTATAGGTTTCTGATACTCCCTTTGAAGTGGAAGCAACTCCAGGTACAACAGTGTGTTCATGAAGAGCTTGAGGTTGCTCTGAAACTATTAAGAAATCCTACATACTATCCTATTTTATTGCAGTGCTTTCTATGCGATTACATTATTTTGAAATATCAGAAAATATGAAGGCTCCCTTTCAGGCACCTCTGGATTTTTCTTATTTCTGGATTCACACATTGCACAAAGCATTCCTCATATAGAGGATAGATCAATTAGGCCCCTTTGCAATCATGACATTTTGTGGACAGACTGAGGTGAGGATTACTGGTAGTCTTTTTTTTTAAATCTTGCTGAAAGAAGAAAGAAATTCTAACAGAAATCCTTATGCTAAAAGGTGTGATTAATAGTGGTGTTAAGACACTAAATGCTGAACAGAGATCCTTTTTATGTGTAGGGGTTTTTTTAAATAATTTTATTAAGATAGAAAGCATCAGACTCTTTGTATGAATCAATTTTCCATGGGCTATTACTCCAAAGCAAATTTAGTAACTGTGGTGATGTTGGCTAAGAAAGGAAACGAGGAAGAAAGAGACGAAGAACAGAAAGATGCTAGGTGCAATTCTTAGAAGTCATACATAATATTGACAATGTATTTGGCTTTCAAAATGATCCACACAAGTTGTATTGCTATTAAAAATCACAACATATGGAAACAGAGTTAATTCACGCATGCAAAATGCATTTAGTGGTAGAGTCTGCCTTGCTGATGTGATGTTCTGTATTATAGTTTTTATGACTACTGAGGTTTCCAGAAGACTGTCAATTATTTCTCACAATGTGAAATTTCTACTAAACTTCTAAAATTAAAGGTCATTCTCTGAAAGCACATAGTAAACAATTGGGGGTTTTGTTTTGGTTTGGATTTTTTGTGAACAAATGTGTGCATTTTACTGAGGGAGGTCTGTCTGTATTCAAAATGTTAAAAATAATTTTGAAAACTTAAATTTAAGTACACAGGTGTGTTAACAAGCAAGTTTTATTTTTCAGTAAATCTCACATTCTCCCTGAAATGTATCAGAAGGCAAGTATTAGCTAACAAATATATTTTTCTCTTAAATTTGGGTATTTGTTTCGATTTTATTCTGCCCATTTTTCAGTTAACTGAGCAACAGTATAAACCTTTTATTTTTTCCTAACCACTTTTGTTTTCAAAGGTAAAAAAGACATACATGCAACTAGAGTCAGTTGTAATTACCTAAATTTTGCTTTTTTAACATCTTTTAAATTCCAAAGGTTGACTAAAAATGAGATGGTTTGGCTTCATCTCAAAGGATATTCAGTGTATTTGGTCAATTCTAGAAACGCCTTGCTTGAAAAACCATTTGAACAGCTGTTAAAGAGAACAGCCCTCTTCATCTCCTTTGAAATATTTAATAAAATTCAGCCTGAAAACAGTCAAAAAATTTTAGAATGCACAATTCACCAATGCTAAGGTCTGAAAGTAAGGAATATCTGAAACAGCAGTGCATTGCTCCTTATGTCTTTCTTATTTTCAATATTGATTATGTAGGTATGCTCTCAATTCAGCAATACACTGTTTTTGTAACAACTGACTACCATAGGAAGGTTTATTCTTTGATTAAAACAATGGGATAAGAATGAACAGATGTCAACACCATTCCTAGCCCTTTCTTAGACTTCATTATATGACCTTGTTCAAGACAATGTACTCACAGTATAGACATGCATATAGTATCTACTTCAAAGGTGACACACATCTTCTTTCATTGATGATAGGATCTTCACCTCATCATCATATTGACTCCTTTAGAGAATACTACCACAAGACAACATCTCTTTTTGACTTCTGGTGAGCAATGCAATAATGCTTTGCATGATATGGAACCAATTTTTATAGATGAAAATGTCTTCTTTTACCTAAAAGTTTTCAGATTGTATGAAAACTATAGAACTGTTAACCTTTCAAAAAACATTTTCTAGAATTTTTTTTTTTAGGAAGACAGCAAGCTCAATTACCTTTGCCATATCGCAAGAGTTTTGTCGCCCAGAACTCTAAACTAATTACAGCTTACCATGGGGTAAAATGCCTGGCTAGTTATGATTTGTTCCAAATAATTCTAACACATTCATAGGTTGAAATGATTTATATTCATAAAATTTGAAAATGGGTTAGGAAAGAGTTTATTTTTTGAACTGACTGGAATTTCAGCCCAATTTACTTAAGAGTAAATCTGACAAGCTTTCTAAACTATGCCACAAAGGCATAAGCAATATTCTACTTTCTCAACACTTATACTGGGCTTTCAAACCTCATTATGACATATTTTGCACCCATATGGTCTGGAAGTTCTATGACAGCTGTCATACTTGACATTCACAGCTACTACAAAGTTGCACAATTCTAAATCCAAAAATTATGTCCAGGTAGAGTTCTCTGAAATCTATTTATAAACAATTTTTAAAGATTCAGTACAGATACCAATTGCATTTCTTAATGCCAGTGTAAATATTGAGAATATTACTAAAAAATCCTTTGAAGATTTAGTTTAAAACAATTAGAGCAATGTCATCATTTAGCGCTGGTTAGGCATCAAGCTCCACAAAATCTATTCAGTTGCCTCTTTTATAACTGAGTAGAGAAGGGAAAATAAAAACTTCATTTTCATAAAGTGAAATAAGGATTATTGAGGAAAACGGGAAAACTTCAAGGCAAAGCAGGGCCACACTTGAACAGTTATAGTATAAAGAAGATTTACTACTAACAGAATTAGAAGTGAAAAGAAATAATAAGAAATTAAAGCAAACTCCCAGAACACCTTTCTCTTCCTGTACCTCCCTCTTTCCACCAACCTGCACAAGGGAAACAAACACAGGGTTTGGTCAGTTTCATTTCTTAAGAGTCTTTCTTTATGTTTAAGGAAAAGTTTCTTCTGCTGTGCCATGGGATCCTTCCCATGGAAGATGGTTCTCTGCAGACTTTTTTAACGTGGCTTTAAACTTTCACAAACAACAGTCTGCCCAAAAAATCTGCTGCAGTGAAAAAATATCTGTCCCATGAATCTTGCAGTCTTCCCACACTGCCAGTCATGAGTCCTAATAGCCATGGGGTTTAGTCTTTTAAGGATGAGCTACTCCAGCCTGAAAACAAAGGCTCTCTTCAATCTCTAAAAGCCTTTCACAACATCTATGGGCTCTGGCGTTGAGCACTTTTTCATGAGCTGTGCATGGATTTCTGCATCCCCCCATGTACTTCATTTCATAAATTACAGGGAAAACAAATTGCTGTATCATAGTCCTCACCACAGCTTGCAAGGAGAATTTCAGCTCTGGCACTGGAAACGCCTCTGCTCTCTTTCCCTTCCCCAACACCAACCTCGGAGCTGCCATGTTGACTTCGTCTCACATGATCTCACTTTTCCTTTCTCTCTAACCTAGAAGAAAGTTGGTCTTATCTGGACTCTGCATTGGAGAAAATACTTGCCATTTTTGTCATTGCTGGCTACATGGTGTCTTTTTTTGGTCCGGTGTGAGGCGTGCCAGCTGAAGGGAGGCCCCGCTGGCCCCGCATGGGGGCCACGGTGGCTTCAGATGAAATCTCGGCCATGTGGTCCTGTCTCAGTTGGGGGTTTTCCAGTGACGTGACTACTCACAGCTCCAGGATGGGTTTCCTCGGCGGGAAGCAGGAACAAAAGGAACTTCTCCCCTTTCCTCCTTCCTTAAATATGTAAATCACAGAGGCGTTACCAGCTTTCTCATTGGTTTAGCAACCTGTCTATCAACAACAGGCTGTGCCAGTCACAGAATCTGAGCAGCTGTTTTCCTTTCCTCATTTTCTTTCCTCTCCCCTACAAACCAAGGCCCTAACTTTTGCTAAACCACCACAATCAATTAAAAAAAAAAAAAAGAAAAGACTACTTATTTTGTTCTTTTCAAACTCAGTGTCAGAATTACTTGGAAATTTTATCCATAGTTCAATCCACTATAAATTATTCTATTGATCCTTATATTTCTTAAATATCAGTAACATCAGAACGTCAGTGCAGCATAGCAAGACTGAATGTTAATTCAATTAATTACAAGTGTGAATATAATTAAAGTTAAGTAGCTATAACTGTCTGGGCTTTTTCCTTTGCTGTGAATTATATCTCAAACTGGAACTTCAGAGAAACCAGTGACTGTTACCAGAATGAAAGGAAATTAGTAGTGGAGAGCTCATGGACTGCAGGGATTCAATAAATGGAAAGTCACCTGTGATGATTTCAGCTGTTCAAGTGAAATTATGGTTTCAATTGATAAAGGGGAAATAATTAAATATTTCATTTTAATAATTTTATTATTTAGCAAATTAATCAATACTGAGTTTTCAAAGCAATGCTTGGATGTACAATGATTTCACTTTTAATTTTTGTTGCATGCTTATGAAAAATACTTACAAGTTAATTTTATGCTTAATTTATTAGCATATGGAATAAGTAGCCCTTTTAAAAAGATGTTGTACAATATTTCAACTCCCTTTTATATTTCTCTCCCTTATGTGATATTTATAGAGAAAATATTATTACAGCTCTCCATTTTTCCTTTGAGAAACAAACACTTAGGCTGCTTTTCTGAGTTTTAAATAAGTTTTTGATAATGAAGCTTAGTAAATATTTGCAACACTTTAGGTGAACTATCCTAAAAGGCATACAATTAACAAATTAAAGAGACATTGCAATTCTGCTGTAATGATTACCAGTAATTGCATATTAATACTATATAATTAATATTAATAGGAATTTATAAAAAACAACCAAACAACACTTTTTCTTTTACTAAGCTTTAATCTGGATTCCAAAATGATTGAATTTTATCAAAATAGGTAAGTATATTTACCTGTAGATTCTTCTGTAAATTATCTACAATTAATTTAAACTCACAACTGATGAATGAAGACTAATGAAGACTAATCCTAATAGAGTTTTATAAAATATTAATTTTTTTCATAATAATTCCATAATGGGGGCATAAATAAAGGAAAGGAATTTACTTTGTGAGATAGGAAACAAAAAAATGTTCACATTACTAATGTTAAATACTGGGTGTGGAAGACAGGGTGAAATTTTAGTTAATTTGCATTAACTTGGTGCTATTGTTTTTTTCCATAATTATATTGAATAAGTGGAGATATGAGACTGTTCATGTCTGCATGCATACACATGCATACGTTTGTATTTACACACACAGATTTAGCAAAGAGCTTCTAAGGCAGAACCATGCAAAATATTAAGAACATCTGACTGCTGTGATTTTTCATAAGGATGCATTTTTAGATATGTACATTGTATATAAATATGTATTTACATACACATATAACTAGTTTCTTTTTAGAGTTTTAGTTAGCTTTTATGCTGAGATTATAAAAAAAAATGAGAAAGGTGTATCTCTTACTTCTCCTTACACCAAGAAAAGACTAGAACAATAAAAGATAACATCTCAGTACATGCCCTTTCAAACAGAATTGCTGGAAAACTCATAACATTTCATTTGCTATTGTCAAAAGTCAGCAAGAGCCACTCCAGAAGTTTACAAAATAAAGGACTTAAAATTAAGAGAGCACTTGACTGCATTTTTTTGGTGAAGAGAATTGCATAATTGACAGGAAGAACTCTTCCTATTACAAATTCATAATGACATTTTTTAGATAGAGGATATGAGGTCTCATTATTCCTATAGTAATTGGCATTGATCTAATCTCACTTCTAATAGAATGGAATTAAAATAAATTTCATCAAAGTCCTATATGTCATTTGGGTTTCCGTTTCTCTGGATTTCTTTTCTTTTTCTTTTATCACAGAATCAGTCTTCAGCCTCTCTGTAGTTATCTGATGTCGCACACAGAAACATGACATTCCAGGATCATTCAACTTAGAAGGAACCTCAGGAGGACTCTACTCCTACCTCTTGCTCAAAGCAGGTCAGTTGTGAGATCAGACCAGGCTGCCCAGGGTTTTGTTCAACCAGGTCTCAAAAACTCCCAAGACTGAAGACTGCACCACCTTTCTGAAGCCGCCTCTTCGAGTTCCTGACTGTCTTCATGAGGAAAAATGCTTTTCCTATATGCAGGGAAAATGTCTATTGTTTAAACTTAGAGTCACTATGTCTTATCCTCCTGCCCTGCATCACTGTGATTAGATGACTCCATTTTTCCTTCAGCAAGGTGTGTTACTGTTAGGTTCCCTCAAATTCAGCTCTTCTCCAGGTTGAACCAGCTCCACCCCACCACCAGCTTACTGGCTCCCTGCTGAACACACTCCAGTTAATCAGTATCTTTACTGAGTAGAGGGTCACACAACTAACAGCCTAATGACCCGTGAGGAGAGGGGAATAGCCATTTGTCTTGGGGTGACTTTACGATGTTATATCCCATATCGCCTGCCCTATGCCCAGACATGAAATCCTGTGCCTTTCTGTGCCTTTAAAACTGAGTGCAAGAGAAAGGAAAAAAAAGCCAGGTGAACTTTTCAAAGCAGTATGTACTCCAAGGTCACTACTCCTACGGCTCTCTGCGTGGTTCTGCATCAGCAAGAGTGGAGGAAGGCACCTTCCTGCTTTTCCCAGCTCTTGGCTCCTTTTTCTCGGAAGAGAGAGATGGAAAGTTAAACTCCTTTGTATCCCTGGGACTTTGGCTTCTTCTTCTTTTCTTCTGGAACTATGTAACAACATCAAACCATAATCTGTGAGGCCCGGAGGGGCCTACGCCGAACAAAGGGGAGGAGAGAGA